>OY744523.1:152989246-152999246 GCA_963556195.1 Sepiola atlantica
AATATAAGAACAGACATGAGTGTGTGGGGAAAGCAGTGCACCGGGAACTGTGCAAACGATTGAATTTTTAATACGCAGACAAATGGTACAAACATGAACCAGAAACAGTACTGGAAAACGAAAAACACAAAATCATCTGGGATATAGATATACAAACAGACAAACTCATACAAGCAAGGAGACCTGATGTTATAATAATCAACAAGTAGGAAAAATCTTGCAAAATCGTAGACTTCGCCGTTCCATCAGCCCACAGATTTAAGATCAAAGAAACGGGAAAACAAAGAAAATGCACGGTACTAGCCAGAAAACTGAAAGGAATATGGAGTATAAAGAAAGTCAGTATAATACCAATAATCGTAGGAGGACTAGGAACAATCCAAAAGAACTGGAAAAAAGACTGGGAGAAATTGGAATCAAAGGGATCATTGAAACTATACAAAGGATGGCAATGATCAAAACAGCTGCAATCTTGAGAAAAATCATCGAATGCGGAAACCAACCTTTATAAGCTACGAAGCGTCACATAGAATCTACAACAGGAAGAAAACCAATCCACAGAAAGAACACCACATAACAAAAAAATGAACAGAAAATGCAAGAAACGTCGCTTTATGAGCTCCCCTTCAATAAATTACACCGGCCTCAGCTGACACGACACAAAAATGAACCAATAAACAGAAATAGCAAAAAACACCATAAGCTCTCCCGCCCCCCCTCCCCCCAAAAAAATTTTTAATTTAAAAAAATTAAAAATTAAAAATTAAAACTAATAAAAAATTTTAAAATAAAAAATGGTACCAACCTAGGCTGACACCACACAAAATATTTGCATAAGGGTCAAGGAGTATGAGAAGACCGAGGAGCGACAGCACAAACCAGACATCCACTGCAAGTGCAGAGAGTGCTGGGACCTTGAGGAGGCTTATTGCCACCCAAATCCCAGAAAAGTCCAATGGTCCTTACCAGCGAGAAATCAATGGTAAACGGCTGTTAGGATACTGCAAGGTTATTTGCGGTAGCTATCAAAAAGAGATGGAGAATACTGGAAATCTGGGGAGACTTGTTGTCACTCAGACTTCCGGAAATACCACCGGTTGTCGGTGAGCAATCACTGATGGCCTGTGTGAGAACTCCTAGTGAGTACAAATAATAATAATCCACCACATGAAACCAAAGAACAAAAACTGCAAGAAATTTCATAAACTACCCACCCACCACCCCAAAAAGGGATGGAACCAGACTCGACTGATACCACAGAAAATAGTCGTGAAGAGTCAAGGAGAATGGAAAGACTGAGAAAGGAGAGCACTAACCAGACCTCCACTGGAGAGGATTTGGACCTTGGAGAGGCTTATTGACATCTAAATCCCAGAGAAGAACAACAGTCATTGCCAGCAAAAAATCGATGGTAAGCGTCTGTTGTTATAACGCAAAGTCATTTGCAATAGTTATCGAAAGAGGTAGAGAGTACTAGAAATCTAGAGAGACTGGTTGTCACTCAGACTCCAGGGAACACCACCGGTTATTATCAGTGAACAATCACTGATGATGACCTGTGCCAGAACTCGTAGTGAGTACACATAATAATAATAATAATAATAATAATAATAATAATAATAATAATAATAATAATAATAATAATAATATGATGATGACGATGATGATAATAATAGTAAAATAATAATAATAATAATAATAATAATAATATGATAATAATATGATGATAATAATAATAGTAATAATAATAATATGATGATGATGATAATAATAGTAAAAATAATAATAATAATAATAATAATATGATAATGATATGATGATGATGATAATAATAATAATAATAATAATAATAATAATAATAATAATAATAATAATAATAATAATAATAATAATAATAATAATAATAATAATAAGTAAGATATTTAGCCACGATAAAATTCGTAATAGAAATATGTGCACTACTTAAGTTGAAGAAGGAAAACTCAAAAGAATGGATGATATAAAGCTGCATACAGAACCGGAAAACAAACGGTAAATATCATCATAAGTAAATGTAGCAAACTTAAACAGAATGAATTTTTAAAAGTGAAGATCGACTGCACATTTAACATACAGACAAAAGGGTACACGTACCAAGCAGAAACAGTATTGGAAATAGAAAGTCATAAAAACCATTTCAGACATGAAAATACAAACGGAAAATCTCAGCAAAGAAAGAAAACCATGATAATAGTTAACAAGAAGGGAAATCCTGCCAAATTTTATATACAGACGTACTAACAGCTCACTGGGTGAAGCTCGAGGAAGAAGAACAACGAAATTAATGCATGGAACTTGCCAGTAAGTTGTAGGCAATATTAAATATGAGTGAAACTGCACTTATACCAAAACGCAGGAAATTGAATGAGAGAAATTGGAATTAATAGGATGGATTGGCTCTATACAAACAACAGCACTGAAAAAGCAGCCGTAATATTAAGAAAAGTAATCAAGTGCAGAAATTGACCCATATAGGTTAGTGACACCGACCAACGCCTGGTAACATGAAATAAATAAATAGAAATATATAAGAAAAAAATTACTCTTTCTCAATGGCGCTGAAACTTCCAGGGTTAATAGCTGCAAAATTATCACCATATAATTATTTTTCTGCTCATCGTAAAAATCTTTTAATTATTAATAAATCTTGCGATAGTCCGTCACCTCGAAAATGCTAATCTTTTTTTCTAACAAACAGTATGGATTTCGGCAACCCCGCTCTACTGCCGATATCCTAACGGTCATCTCTGAACACATATACCATACATTGGAAAGGCAGAGGAAGCTATGCCGGTAGGGCTTTACATATCCAAGGCGTTTGATAAAGTCTGGCATGAAGTTCTTCTCAGGTAAATTAATTTATATGGTATTACTGGACGAGTATTTAATATAATTAAAACCGTATTATCTAAAAGATACAGGCCGTACATCTAAACAAAATCACATTAATACGGGTGTGCCTCAGGGGTACATACTTAGACCGTTAATTTTTTCTGATCTTTATAAATGACCTCCCTGATTCAATCACGTCCGAGATGAGTATATTTGATGATGACACAGCGCTCTATTCTAGAAACACACATATATAAGACTATGGCTGAATCCTTAGAAAATGACCTCCAGTCTGTAGTAGAATGGGGGCATAAATGAATGGTTACATTTAATGCTACCAAGGCAAAGCTCCTTTTACAATTATAAGAAACCTTTCTAACCACCGATTGCCATGGATGATAGTACTCTTCCCGAGAATCCAACGTTCAAACTCCCTTGTCTAACATTCACCAGCAACATAAATTGGAATAAATACATAGACGATACTGCCAAATCTGCTGCAAAGAGGTGGGATCCCTCTACCGGGCTAGTAAACTTTTCACACCTGCAAGTGACCTATATCTCTATAAAGCCACTATTTGCCCATGTATGGAGTATTGTTGGAATATCTGAGCTGGTGCACTAACCACTAGTTTCTCCTTCTTGGTCATGGTACAAACAGAGTCTCTAACCTGTTAAACTGGATCCAGCCCCTGTCCCATCGCTGCAATGTTGCATCCCGTTGCTTGTTTTACAAGTATTGCCACAGAATGTGCTTAAACGAACTTCTACAACGTAAATACCTTCAACAAACCGGACTAGCATCAAAATCCCCTCTTCTCTGTATTTCTTCAGAGGCAGAAAAAGTTTCTGTTCTAATAGCTTCTTTCCTCTGACTGCTTGCCTTTGGAATTTCCCTTCCACTCACTGTTTCCCGACTGTACCAATATACAGAAATTAAAATGTAATGTGAACAAACATCTTGCTGCCCAACTCCCTACTTAGAATGCCCCCTGTAAATCTGGCCCGTAATTCACAGTAGACCCTTACGTCTCAGTTGCAATGTTGCATTGTTTGGCTGAATAGAAGTAAAAAAGAAAGAATATTAACAAAAATCATATAATTTGACGCCCCTTCTACAGCTAACTGTATCCATCTACCAAAAAATGCGATAGTACCAAAATCGGTAAAACATAAAATGGTCGTAAAGGGCCTAGGAGGATGGAAATTCCGATAAGGAAAAGCACCATCCTGACCTGAACTGGAAGTGCATGAGTACTGGAATCCTAAGTCGGTTTCTTGCCACTCAAATTCCAGAAAAAACAACGACCGTTACTAAGTACTCAAAGTGAGTTGAAACAAAGATCGAAAGAATTGGAGAGTAGTGAAAATCTGGGGTGACTTGTTGTCACATGAACTCCCAAGAACGCTTCTGTTTATACCACTGATTGATCACTGGTAATGACTCGTTTAAGAACTGCTCGCCAGTAAGAAATAATTATGTAAAACAACGTATGTGTGTGGCGGATATATTTACATTTTTGTCTAGGTTTTTTGTGTGGACGAAATAAATGTGCCCGTGCATTTGTGTGTGTGTAGCTATGCGTATTGGTGTATGTGATTATGTGAATAAAAGAACTTTGAATTCGCCCAATGCTACCAAATAGATAATAACAAACGACGACGCTTGTTACCAGATCGACGAGGGCATCATTTCAATAGCGTAACTTGCGTAATTTATCAAACTAAAAAATCCCCTTCTCCTTATATCAAACAAAACGGTGGGTCTGCGAGTGATTGCTAGGTGGTGCAGAAGTATCGGACGGTGAAAGAAAGAAACTGGGGGTGTGTATGATTATAAATAAACACAGCGTGTGTGAGCACTGTCTCAAACATTAGGGATTGATTTCAAGTGGCCTCTTTTGCGCTGAGTGTTTTTAAAACCAAAAGCAAACAGCTGAATATGACAAATGAGTGTAAAACCTTAATCAGCCCTTTTGGATTATTTGGAGTATTCGAACTATTCTTCTCATTTTGGATGTTATTCTCACAACGTTTCGGCCGATGTAGCCTCCGATCTCTTTCAGGTGCGTCTTGTGGAACCAGCAAAGACCCGTGGTGCAACGAATTTAAGTGCTACGTAATAATCAGTTCTAAGTAACAGTCTGCTGTAGGTTGAACGTTCAATCCTCAGCACGGGCGATACTAAGAATGCAATTACGAATTAATTAAGCCTTCTACCAGCTCATGTTCGATATAAAGATTCCCGCGTTCAACAAGACGCATCTGAAGAAAGTCGGGGGTTACATCGGCCGAAAATTCTGAAGCTTAATCAAATTTTAAACAAGATCACAACATTAGTATTAGCGGGCGAATAGCCTTATGTATAGGGTGTCGCACAATTAAGGAACTGTTGATTTTGAGATCAGCACTGGGATCATAAAAAAAACAGTATCAAAATGGTGTTGATCTTACATTACAAAGCCATGAAAAAAGCATGATCATGACTTTCTCTCAAGAATCATCACAACGACGGTTCCACAAGATTTACTGGCGTTACAAAAACGTTGCTTTACCGTTTATTTTTAAATTCCACACCTTTATACACGTTACCTTGTAAGTTAGTTTCCATATAACACTGCATTAATGAACGAACGGAACGAACCAATGAATTCTGTAGTCTCACCGGAGAGTTTCGCTACAAGATTGAGAACAGAACAGCTGCATTTTATTCAGGAAGCTATTGCCGTCCCATATAAAACACCTGGTATTCTCAAATGGTCACCCATTTGGTACTGGTCCAGTTCAACATCTCTTAACTTTGGTGATTTAAATAGAACTGCAGTATAAACGTAATTATGACATATTGCATTATTACATAAATCCAATGTATTACCGATGCAAATTTATATTAAAAAAAAGGACATTTATTCAATAACAACAAATAATATATGTCTTCACTTCTCCATGCAATTTTAAGGGGATCACAGTTACGGCACATCGCTTGTAAAAACGTAAACAACGATTGAACACAAAGCTTGAAGGGGTTAATATTTGTACAAACTCAGCTTTCTCTAACCAGACGGCTCGTTAATCCAGCGTTCAAAGGGAGACACAGATTTGAATCCGGTATAAAACTTATTTTTAATTACTATCTTTATTTGTTTATTTCCAGCCCCGTAGACTAGATTAACCGTTTATTCAATGGTATTAAAATTTATTGTTTTTCCATTATTTAACATTTAATGTTTTATAATAATCAAGTTAATATTTTATTAATAGGTATTATTCATAATTAATTTTATATTTAATGATTATTTCTTTATTTTTTTTTTGTTTATTTCATTTTTATTATTTTTTATATATTTGTTTATTTGTATATATTTACATATTGTTATTATTATTTTATTTCTATTATTTTTATTTCATACTTTATGTTATTTGTGTGTTTGATGATATAATTGATGTTATGCTTTTAATATATTTTATTCACTTGTTTTATTATTCATATATGATCATCCCTATATTAAATTATGTGTGTGCGTTGATTTTTTTCTTTCTAGTTGTAATAGTGCAAAAAATAACATAATTATAGAAATCTAAAAAATAAATGAAATATAATAGAAAATATTAAGAAAAAAAATTAATAATTACAATTTTCAAATAAAAACAATTAAAACAATTAAAATCGCACTGACAGCAAGTGAAATTGTAATATAATTATAAGCAAAAGATGTTTTTAATCAAATAAAATTATATTTATAATAGGTTAAAAATTGAAGAAGTCGTTTCACCTTTTTATGTGTTCATTTGCTTTCAGTCCACGTTTATCCGTTAGACTTCTGCATTATCATCGCCCGCTATGAATCATCTTTACAATTATATATCTATTTCAAGCATTTATTTATCCTTACATACAATTGTCTCTTTTTTAGCATGTTATAAAAGCTAAGATGACTCTGAATTTTACAATTAACTAAGTAATAAGAATTGAAATAATACATTCAAACAATTTTTAAAGTCACAACGATGAAAGAAAGATTTAATACATAGATGTTGTCAATCTTACCGGCATTTTATATTGTTTACAAAATAAGAGTCTCGTTGTGAAGATCTGAGGGAATCATGGCGACAACGTTAATAAAAAGGTATATATTATGTATGTATCGCTAGCAAAAACGTACATTATATATATATAGAGAGATAGATAGATAGATAGATAGATAGATAGATAGATAGATAGATTATGTACGTATATATTATTTATAGCTCTATTGCAAATTTTGAAATAAGTATTTAAAGATTTCAATATTGAACTTCATTTTGCGTTGGAATTTGATTCCCATAAAAATCGATCTGAACAATATAAACAAATTTTTTTTATATTATCACATATATTATATATATATATATATATATATAATCAAATATGAAACTAAAAGTAAACTTTTGGTAGATAGCACCTATAGTGAAATGGTTTAAGCTCAATATATGAGATAGAGCAATTATAAAGGTAGATGTAAGATGAGTGATACACATGTACGAATGTCCAGATTTATTTCAAACTTAAAATTATTCAAACTCATAATAAAATTATGTTTATTATTCTTCTAATTATAAGATTTCGATCTTTGAAAAGCCTTGGCTTAAGGAAAGAATAATAAACATAATTTTATTACAGAATATATCTTGCATTGGACAATCGAAGTTTGAAATAAATCTGGACATTCGTACATGTTTATCACTCTTCTTTCATCTATCTTTATATATATATATATATATACATATATATATTATGTATACATATATACACATATATATATATATATATATATTATGTATATATATATATATGTGTGTGTGTGTGTGGTTACAGGTTACAATTATTTATTTATTGTATATGTGTAATTAATGATCGCTAAAACTAAGTGGTTTTTTTCGTCTTCTCTCTCTGAATGTAGAAACCAAGTCCAGGGTCAAAGTTCATTAGACAGTTCCTCCCAATTTGACCTATTCTGATATTTGCCTACTGATGTTCTAGAGGAAATAAAACTTCGTCAATGTTTCGTTCTTGATTGGCTGGTGACAGGCGACAGGTTTCTTTTGAAATTTTTCTAAATATAATCATAACATAGAATGGAACATGAAGGGGCAACAACAACTCTCTTTACTATCAATATCTTTCTTTCTTCGTGTTTTCTTTTTTCTTCATTTTCGAGATAATTGGTTTCGTGAGGGTCAAGTATTGAGTTGGGAGTGTCAACGACTTCCTATGCGTTTCTTTAACAAATAATGAAGCACATTGATTATTTTACTTGAAAATAAAATAATGGCAACGCTCGACTTAATAAGTGGCGTTTTTTATTTGATTGGATTTTTTAGAAGAAAGGTTTCAAAGAAGGCGTTTCTCAACAAAACTAGTATAACATATTGAATAGCTGGTTCAAATGTCTTATGTTTTAGGGGAGCTATGAAAATTGATTTGGTAGGTTAGGGTAGAAGCAGCTGATTTTCGGACGAGTAAATATCACTCCAGATATGAACGAGTCGTTGGGCGATAAAAGCTGATATAGGAAAAGATATAACAGGAATCAAACGACAGGTATGAGTGAGATAGATAGATTACAAAATAAAAAAAAGATAACCGCTAGCCAGTGGGTCGCTCATACTTCAGGGTGTGTGGGTTGGTTAATGGCAATGATTTATATGATAGTACGCCATACGCTAGATATTCTCTGAAAGGACTTTAGTCCAAACCTAAAACCCTATGTAAGTGGTTAGTTATGAAAATGCTTACATCTCTAAAACATTTTTCTTTATTTGTGTTCGTCTCAAACAAGGCATATAGCTTGTCAATGATGTGTAAGGGGCGTCTGTGATAGGGGTCAGATTCATAAGGACAACCTAGATGGGGAGTGAGGCAGCAAGATTTTTGTTCATATTACATTTAAATTTCTGCATGTCGGTAGGGGAAACAGGGAGCAGAGAGGGAATTCCAAAGGCAATCAGTCCTAGGAAAAATTTATTAGAGTAGAAAATCTTCCGGGATGTAAGGAACTCTACAGTGCTAGTCGAGTGGGGCAGAGGTATTTACGTTGAGGGGTACAAGTGCAGTAAGTTCATCGGAGCACATTCCGTGGAAGTACTTGTAAAACAAGCACAGGGATGCCACATTGTGGCAATTCGCCAGGGCCTAGGACTTAACAAGTTAGAAAAAAAATTGCACTCTTTCCAATGAGAAAAAGCTCGTGGTTGGTGCACAATCCCAAATGTGGTATATATAGAGATACGGAATACTAGCAGGTGTAAGAGGTGTTTTAGCCCGGTAGGGCGAGCCTATCTTCTCTGCGGCATCTCCTATGTACTTATTCCACTTTCGAATGTTAGACTGAGGAGTTTAAACGTTGGACTATAGAAAAGAGTTCAATGTTTATTATAGTTGTTAAAGGTAGCATTAAATGTCCTGGTAGCATTAAATGTGACCATCCATTTCGACCTCATTTTACTGCAGATTAATAGTTATTTTCTGAGGATTAAGCAATTGCCTTGTATGTGTAGGCATTCGTTTTACATTCGAGTGTGGTGTTACCTGCAAATACACCCATCTCGATTTTTATTTTTAACATATTTCACCCTAAACAAGGGTTACTGAGAATTTAGGTGTGGGTTTTGGGTGTCACCCCTAGTTGGGAGCAGTATAGTGAGATGTCTGTTTACATAAGTTTTAAATCTCTGCATGTCGGTACTGTCGGGGAAACAGGGGGCAGGGAGGGAGTTCCAGAGGTCAGCAACACGAGGAAAGAAGCTATTGAAGTAGAAGGCTCTTCGGCATCTGGTGGCCTCCACAGTGAATGGATGGGATTTAGCTGATTGTCGAGTTGGTCTAGTGTATTTACGTCGAGAGAGCACCAGAGTAGCCAGATCATCGGAGCACAATCCATTGAAGTATTTGTAAAACAAACACAAAGATGCTACATTGCGGCGATGGGACAGGGACTGGAGCTTGGTTGACAGTGAGGGACCTATTAGGTTTGCGACTCTTTTTTTGGGACCTTGTCTAGGAGGGAGAGACTAGTAGATGATGCACCAGCCCAGATATGGCAACAATACTCCATGCACAGAGATATAGGATAATGTCAGGTGTGAGGTG
>OY744523.1:153004246-153299246 GCA_963556195.1 Sepiola atlantica
AGAGAGAGAGAGAGAGAGAGAGAGAGAGAGAGAGAGAGGGGGGGGTATAGAGAGATTGTCTGTGTACGTGTTTTCAAAATAGCACTATTCATAAAGCAGCTTGTCAAACATTTCACCTTTTGTTTAAATTTGCAAACGCCAGCACCTCGAATGGATTGTATCTATGGTTGAATAAAATGGAGGCGGGTACCACGTCTTTATCACATAAAACAAGGCAATCGACAGACAAGACAGACACGCCAAAGAGACAAGGAGCGGCAAACTGTCATCGTCTGTTTACCATTTGTCTTCTGTCGACAGACAGCGTGTTGGGGGTAGCATGCTTTTTTCACATTCTCTCTTTGAGATGGAGAACAAAGGTAGGGCGTCTCGACGAACACACGGCCAATGAGAAGAATAAAAAGAATATCATTGGCATCAGTGCCACCAGAAATTACAATAATAATAAGAAGAAAATAAGAAGAAGAAGAAGAAGAAGAAGAAGAAGAAGAAGAAAATATTTAAAGCAAACAAGTGACCTTTAAAAAGTATTTGTTCTTTACTTCATATCGTGTCATTCTAATATACATACGTCTGCGGATTTTGTCACTATCTGTATACGTACATGCACACATGGTTCAACTCGGTCTCGATAGGCCATCCTTCCAGCGATTACTTCGTCTTTCGATGGAGAAGAGATTAGTTTCATTACCGGTCGCCTGAGGTGCCGTGCCGTGGAATGCCGACGGGTACGATCAAGGCTGTTTTTATAACCATTAGGAGTTACCGCGGGGTTCTCTATTATCAACCGAAGCTTTGCTGCAGTGTGAGGGCAGAAATATGTATAAAGTTAGTGATGTGTTATACTTATATATATTTATGTACACAGCTTCACTCCTAAACTAATTACCCAACTATTATGAATTTTGGAACGCAGTTCGTAGTCCTAACGGGTCGTAATGTGGAGTATATACAATTTAATTTTGTTACATGCAAAGGAGGTAAAATTGGATTCCTTCGTGAAAATTCAGATGCCTTCAACTGTTTGTGAAATTTCAACAATTAGTATTAGACATTAATTAATAAATCTTCCCCAAACTTCAGTTTCTCATGAGTATTTTTTAAAGATTTTCCCGCATAATATAGGCACAATCTCTCATGTGAAAATTCAAATGTTTCAGATTTGCTTTGAATTTGATCCATAGTCATTAGAGACGAAGTAAGCAAGATTCCCTGAATTTCAATTGCTCATTAATACTTCTTAAATCTAAGCCTTAAACTTTAGACATTTTCTAGAATAAAAATCATGTAATAGAGGTTAGTCAGAATTGGAATAAGGATTCTAGACATAAGTTTTAGTAAGATTATATCTTGATTTTCATCTTCCTAAGGCGACATAAGAGTGGTGTAATATTGTTTTGTTCGAGGAATCAATGTTACTCGTCCTGAATCGGGTATTCTTCTAGTATTTCTGAAACATTATGTTTGTGTATATGTTTATATATTTGTATGTATTTAATCTAATTTAGTTCCAGGCACAAGAGCAAAGAGAGGATTGAAGCCCTTCGAGAAAAATTCAGATAACTCCGATTTTGCGAAATGTTAACAATGTTCACATGCAAATTGTACATGTGAATACAAGTATATTTAAGGTACACTCCATAGAAGGTCTTCGTTTTAGGGACAAACATGCACACAGACAGAGAGGTGTTCTTTTTTATTATATATAGAGAGATACATCTGGGTATATAGAGAGGGATAAAGAGAAAGATAGAGAGAAAGAGAGAGAAAGGCGTAGACATTCAAGCAGATGGAAAGGAGGTATGTACTAAATATACGAAAATGTTTCACTTACATTTTATTTTATTAAAAAAATTAAAAATATATACTTTGATTTCATATAAATTAATTTTTTACATCGGAGGACGTAGAATTGAAACCGCACAATCAATGTTTTCAGTCTGATACTTTCCCAACTAAACAATTCAAACGTTTGTTAATTCTACTTTTAAAAAATAAACTCATAAAAAACGCATTTGAAGTTGTAAGGATGTTCTGCCCCATGGGTCACTTAGAGGTGGGGTGCGTAAATATTCGGCACAGAAAAAGTGAGTAAACATTCAAGACCACTTACATTGTCTCCCCGGAGAATTTTCTACATATGATATACATTTCATAAAAATAAGATATATTTCAAGTTTTAAAGGAGGTTTGGCCCCGATAGATCCCTTAGGTTAGAAGCACACTTAGATATTTGAGAACACTTCCATTGTCTTCCCCAGAAATTTTATACATAAGATTTATATTCCATAAAAATAAGATATATTTACGGTTTTAAGGAGGTTATCCCCTCATAGCTCCCTTAGATGGTGCACTTACAGATTAAGGAACACTTTCATTGTCTTCCACTGTAAATTTTACAGAAGAATACACTTTTAAATTTTATCTAGATTCTCTAACTTTTCTTTCTATAGGGAACACACAAACATTCCAGACACATCCACATCCATTGAGTTATATATATATATATATATATATATATATATATATATATATATATATATATATATATATATATATAAATTCCCGAAACAGTTTTTCATGGTAAACAACTGATGATCCCTTAAATAATGTTAGAAACAAACTAATATAATAACTGTTAAAATAAAATTGACTTACATGAGTGATTTTCCACTGAACGAGATCGGACTTAACGTTTTTTGTTTGTTTTTTTGTTTTATTTTCCTTATATAGTTTTAATGGTTGAGATACTTCCGAGACTATATATATATATATATATATATATATATATAACTCAATAGATGTGTGATTGTCCACTACAAAATAAATGCCTAACCAAAAGTATTGTATACCAAGGCACAATATTTGCCAAGGAAAGATTAAATAACAAGATGTACTCCGTAGGTATGACCTCCCTAGATTTTAAAAGCAGATATTATGACCACAAAAGCACATTCAAAAACAGAGAACGTTGAATTAAAACAGCACTAGTAAACCACTATTGGGAGCTCAAAGAAAATGGACGCTCACCAATAATCCAATAGAAAATAATACGATAGGCCAGTACATGTAGAAATTTAGACGACCCGTGTAGATTATGTCTGAATGAAAATTTTGAAATCCTAAACTTTAAGGACCTCCGAAATTTATTAAACTGTAGAAGTGAGATAGCAAACAGCTGACTACACAGAAATAAATTTACCTTAGGCTAACGATACATAAATAAATAAATAAACAAATAAGTAAAAAAAACTAAACTAAACAAAAACCTAACAATTTAAAAATTAAAACCTAAAATAAAAATACAAGGAAGCACGTGTTAAAGTAAATTCACCGAGTATATTGATATAACAAAGGAAACAGGATATAGGTCAAACTATAGAAAACAGAACAATAGGAAGTAACACTAACCACACCTTTGTTTGTGGGAAGCTCAACGATTGGCTGAGAGAACAAAGAATCTGATTGGTTAACTAGCTAGCCATGTATATAAAAACACCCGACAAAAATAACTCCATGCATTTTAGCCTGATGATTCCACCCGATGATGAAACGCGGAAGCCTCTGTGTAGCTTAATTGCCATAAATATATTTTCATAGCTTACTACCTAGCTCTACTTACGTATCGAGCACTGTTGAAGTAAATACTGAGAATTGATACATTCAAAATTATATCTCCTTATAAAATTTTATGTGGATACATGAAATAGTAATATATATATATATATATATATATATATATATATATATATATATATATATATATATATATATATATATATAAACAATGGTATGTTAAATTACAATGACCAAGTCTTTATTCATTTATTCTTGACGAATTTCAAAATAATTCAATATTACCTAGAATTGTTTCGGAATTTTTTTAGATGAGGGTTGATAATTTGTAGAATGTGGTATATTCGGACTACTGTTCTCATCTTGGGTGTTTTCATCACAACGTTTCGGCCGAGGTGTACCTTTCGAACTCGGAAATCTTTCTGTCGAACTCAGGCATCTTGACGTAATTTCGAACGGAACCCTTTATTAAATCCACGGGGGTAGCATGCTCTCATTCCATCTGCCGTGACTGGAAAGAAGTCTTCAGTAATTCGCAATTCTTCGTATCGCCCGCACTGAGGATTGAACCTGCAACCTTCAGATGACTGTCACTTAGAACTGAATTTTACTTAATACTATATCCACTGCGCCACGGTTCCTTGCGAACTCGCGAGTTCGACAGAAAGATTCCCGAGTTCGACAAGGTACACCTGAAGAAGGTCGGAGGTTACATCGGCCGAAACGTTGTGATAAAAACACCCAAGATGAGAACAGTAGTCCGAATATACCAAATTCTATAAATTACCTAGAATTGTTTCGCACACACGCAAACAACCGGGAATAAACATAATTACCAGGATCTTTCGTTCATAGAGCTCATCAGATCACTTCCGGAGGAAAATCATCAAGCAAAAAAAGTTAAAAAAACTTTTTCATGCATTTCCCACATAAAACAGTTACTTCAAAGAACCAAAGATTCTATTCATAGAAAACCGGACATTGTGTATTTACAATACCTTTTGTATTTATAATAATCAACATATATATATATATATATATATATATATATATATATATATATATATATATATATATATATATCGAGCAAGAGAGAGAGAGAGAGAGAGAGAGAGAGATGCTACTATTTGTTTATTTTGTATATATATATACATATTTTTATGTGTGTGTTTTCCCGAATGTCTGGCGTCAGTCGATTAAGTTGCAGCTGTCGCGTGCGACGCTTCGCGCTTAAAATCTGGTAACGACCTTTCCCTGGTGATACGAGATTCCTTTGGTTCCTTTGAATGTCTATTTCTTTTGTTTTTTAATTCATCTATTTATGTTTTTATTTTATTTTCCTAATCTTTATTCTTGTCTTGTCATTGGAAGTGGCAACTTCGCAACTAAGATAAATATGCCTGTTATGAAAATTATTTCCGGATAATTATTACAAGGAAAATAGAAAAAAATCTAGATTAAACTTGAAATAAAACCTGTTAGGCTATTCTTCTAAGCTAAATTAGAAAGGTAATAGTAGCGATACATCTATTAGTTATAAAACTAATAGTGACTATTTACTTGCCTTCCAACGAGGGCAAAGTTAATTACAAGGTCGGTTGTTAATGTACAAGGAAACCTGTCGTCGTCTGTACAACCTTTTGAAATTTGGCATAATTAGTCGTGTATTATATGCATCTTTTTCTCTCTTTATTTCTTAAAATTCGTGTGCATTACCGTTGTAACCGCTTGTTTGATGTTTTTCTTCCTTTTAAATGTTTTCATTCTAGAAAATACTGGGCACGACACAAACTCTGATAATTATTTAGCATTTACTTATTTCAAACCAATCGAGCGTCTGACCCCAACGATTATCTAAAACCATACTTGTGTCGTGCTTCTCCTCCCTAAATGAAAACACCTACGATGCGTTTGCTGGCACAGATTTGCCGTAGAAACGGAGCGATGAAAATCAGACAGCCTTTTCTCATAAAGGCAGACAATTAATAATTAGATAAACAACAGGTGGAGAAAAACAATAGATTTATTGTGTCGCACCACACTAATCATTAAAATCAATTAATAAACTCTGGCTGTTTTCATTCCAGAAATATGATTGGAACGTAGACAGAAAAGAGATTAATTGTTAAGTGTACAGATGTTTAGACTATACGCTCTTTCGCCCATATAAAACGTGTCGTCACTTCAGCGCTTCTATACAGACTGCCACAGATTTTTCTCCTAAAACCCTTTCTCCCTTATATCTGACGTCATTTCCCTGATCTATGAGATTTCCTGTTCCATCCTAATCGCTAAGGTATGTACTAACTAACTCGCCTACTCGCCGCCCCTTTCAGAGAATCTCAAAGCGTAGTCGAGTTCTTCGTATTCCAGCCTTCTGTAGTGGGGCACAATTAAGTCTATACCATCATTCAGACAACTGATACTATTATATCATATAAATACATATTCCTATGTTCTTGTTAATATAAGTTTGTATATCTTTAAGTCGTTACGGTTATTTTTTTAATAATTAGCCTTGGTTAAACATTATGAAATAATCATTAAAAATCAGCTATTTCTTCCTCAACGCACTTGACCTACTTTAAAACATCCACCATTCTGCTAAAAAAAAATCATCTAACGTGGTATTATGGCATTTTACTTTATACTTCAGCTCGCTCTCTCTCTCTCTCTCTCTCTCTCTCTCTCTCTCTCTCTCTCTCTCGCTCTCTCATTGTATTAAAAGATAGTCAAACGTTCGACCCATGATTCCGCACTTTCTACCAAAATATAAATTAATTGCATGTACGCCTTCAAAAGCTTTTTCAAAACTTGAATTTGTGTTAAATTAGTCCTTTATAGCTACTGATGACCTAAATGCCCTTTACATGTTCTCTATCTCTCCTGAAAACTGATAAACTGATAATACTAAATCAGCAGTGACAATGTGTGTATAGGCATAGAATATAAAATATAGATTTAAAGGTATTATGTTTCGGATAAAAGTGCAAAGTAATAATCAGATCTAAGTAACAACCTTCTGGGGGTTTAAGGTTCAATCCTGAGTGAGGGCGATACTAAGAATACAATTACGAATTATTTAAAACTTCTACACGGCAATGACTTGCAGAACGAGAGAAAGTTGCCCCCGTGGATTAAATAAAGGGCTCCGTTTGAAATTCTGTATAGATTCCCAAGTTTTATATAAAGATTCTCGAGTTCAACAAGACGCACTTCAAGAAGGTGGGAGGTTACATCGGTCGAAACTTTGTGAGCATAACAACCAAGATAAAAATAGTAGTCCAAATAATCGAAATAATACGGATTTAAAACTATCAGATAGCGAGAGAAAACTAGGGAAAACAAGTGATCGTTGAGAAGAAATAAACGGAGGAATGAACGAAGAGACAAACTGCGAAAATGAACGAGTGAGAAAGACTACGATAAAACATTGTGAGGATACGTA
Organism: Sepiola atlantica; assembly: GCA_963556195.1. Classification (NCBI taxonomy): domain Eukaryota; kingdom Metazoa; phylum Mollusca; class Cephalopoda; order Sepiida; family Sepiolidae; genus Sepiola; species Sepiola atlantica. Next base: position 153,011,271 of record OY744523.1, read on the forward strand.
TATATTATTGTCAGTGTGTAAATGTGTATGATTACACTCGGTTAGTGTCCACGAGAACTATGGAAGCGTACAAGGCGATTGGTTATTAGTGTATTTCGAAATTAAAATAAAAGTTTGGTTTTCATGAAGAAATACTTGTCTGTAATCTTTGGGAAAAATCCTAAATTTATTGTTTCTGATCCATTATTTGAATATTTGCTCCTTGGTAAAGAATTATGACCGATAAATTTGGTAAGAATAAAAGTAGCTAAATAAAGCATAGTATTAATTGATTTTTTGATTTCATAGCTGCAGAGAAAGTCTAAATTCATTCTTTACTCAATAACTTGCATAACTTAACAAACAATACATATTATAGGATTCGAACTCGGTATCCATTTGGCCAATAACGCACGAATGTAAATGACAAAACAATAACATAATTCAGCTTCGGGATATGATCAAAGTGTAGTATCTGTTCTATCCTGGGGGTGACATCCTCCCAGGCATTACCTCATTCGCAATTGGATTACTCTTTCGTCTCCTCCCATAAGAGGGGAGAAGGTTTTATTGCCTTAGAGGCTCTCATTTATACGAGAGTGTCGACGGTTCTATACAAGTATTTTTTCCCCATCCAGAATCCCCATTTGTGTGTGTATGGGGAGGGGGGGGGTGTTATATCCAGATTAAAAACTGGCCTTGTGTCTAAATTTGCTCTCGTGGTAGGCAAGCAAATAGGACAACATAAGCTAAGATATATTTAGCTTGGTGCCACTCGTCTTTATAAATATCACAGCGGAAATGCATTCAGAAATGCATAGCGACTGTTCAGTCTGTGATAATGGCCTTGTTTTTTGTTTACCGGAAGTTTATCAAGAGTCACGTGTTAAAAACGTGATAAATAATTTGGACTACAAGACAAAGTATTGCTACGTGCGATAAAACTAGCATTGTTCAATTTCAACCTTACATTTTGTGGGCGACATTTGCACGTCAATGAAATTTCACTCAATTTTTAGTGAAAAAATAACTCCTTATCAAATTAATTATTCGTTTATTAAATAAAATTTTCGGTATTTATTTGAATAAGGATATATTTCTTTTAGAAAACCGTCATTAGTAAGAAATTCGTGAGGAGAAATTTTTTTTCATATGATTCAAATACCCCCTTTTTAACTTTTAAAATTTACTTTAGTTTTTAAGGAACACAAGAATCTGATATCTATATACCCCCACACTATAATACACACCAATGTGTACTTATTTGTATATTTTATATAAATAAATATAACAAATCTGTCTCGTCACACAGAAGTTAGCGAGTAAAACACCTGCCTTGTTCTAGTCCAGACGAAACCATTTCAATTAGCGAGGGGAAGCAAGAAAGCAAATAGCAAGTCAGACAACACCCGCTGTCATAAATTAATTCGAAAGGAAACCCACTACTTTAAATAAAAAGTGAACCAGTATATGTTTCTTAAAGTCATCAGAAATTATGATAATAATTTATATATGAAAAACTTAAATTACTAATGTAATTCTATAATTGTATATGCATATTAGTGCGAACACTGACGGAGCATATTTTTTGTCATTTTTGACGTAGAGTGTACAGTAGTCTATTAAATAAAGTTGTAATTCTCATATATTTGTTTGATCACGAACTCTTCGTAGTTTTTGAAGATAGATCTCCATAACCATATATATATTCTAAAAGTAAATTATCCAGGCTACTTGGATAGGTATATATCTTATTTATCAAAAGAACAATAATATTATCGTCACAGAATCATTAAGAGTGATATCTCTTTCGCCATATACAAGTTAACTCCCTTGATCATTATGGGTGGTGAATTTAGTACTTAAAACACGGGGGGGGTAAATATCCCTTGGTTTTGACACTTTTTACTTTCAAAGATTTACTTTATTTTATATAATAGTAATAGCATTCATTTATACTATATATATATATATATATATATATATATATATATAGAGAGAGAGAGAGAGAGAGAGAGAGAGAGAGAGAGAGAATCAAATATAAACTAAAAGTAAACTTTTAGTAAATAGAACCTATAGTGAAATGGTTTAAGCTCTATATACGATATAGAGCAATTATAAAGGTAGACGAAATAAGAGTGATAAACATTAGTTTATTAAAGAATATACCTTGCATTGAACAATCTACGTTTGAAATAAATCTGGACTTTCGTACATGTTTATTACTCTTATATATATATATATATATATATATATATATATATATATATATATATATATATATATATATATATATGAGGGTTGGTTCTTATGAACTACTTAAAAATATTTGATTGAATAATAGATGAACCTAATTGTATCGCTACACTCTAAATTTTCACTAAAAACCGAGACATCAGTGTTGCAAATATGCATCAGACAGTAGGTCTAATACTTAGAAGACTATCGAATCTTTATGACTAAATATGGGCATCTCTGAAAAATACACATGTTGCTATAATATGATTAATTATCCTTCTGTGTGCTAATAAGTTAATTTATGATTAATTATGTATAAAAATACTGAAGTAATATTCATGAAATCATTTTTTAAATTAATACTGCTGTAGTTCTTATTTTTAAAGTTGTCATTAGGTTCATTTCTCCATTGCCCCAAAGCGAGGCCACACTGAAATATACAGGAAATTAAAAATAACCATCTGTTCGATATGTTCACACACCGATACAAACTTTGGTTGCACTAATACGTATATTAAATAACTTTATACCTAAAAATATTTCTACAGACTTTTGGTCAATCTTTAGTAGCAATGGCTTTATAAAACAACTGAAATATTTTTTTTGGGGGGGGGGGGCGGGGCGGGGCGGGTTCATAGAATTTCTGATTTACCATATTTGTGAGCGTAGCATATGTGTACAGGTATTACTGATGTCAGTGATATAATTATGTTGGACATTAATCAATATTTCTCTTTTTTGAATCTTTGACCTATCGGTTACCATTTAGCTACCAACTATAAGAAAGGATTAATATATGTTAAGCTACTTGACTATCTATTCAGGCAGTTCAGTCGGAGAATAATTAATCTCAATATATTATGTTTCGGAATTTTTTAGATGAAAGTTGAGTCATTGTAGTCGGATTATTCGGACCATTATTCTCATCGTGGATGCTATTCTCAAAATTTTTCGGAAGTTACAGCGGCCGAAACTTTGTGAAGATAGCACCCAACATGAGAACAGTAGTCTGAATCATGCAAATAATACAATAAACTCAATATATATATTACATTATATATTTGTAAGAAAAAATAAATTTTTGAATGATTTTTGAATTAGGATGCTTACAAGTTTTTAATTTGTCAGTTTGTAATCACTGAGGAAGACATGATAAGTTTTAACAATTTATTTAGTAAAATTTGATTTTTTCATTTATGTAATGATGAAAGTTAATTTTTCCCTCTGTTATTCATAACTTTGATTCCTTTTCGTTTCAATAAAAATAGACAAGATTAATACTGCATTTCGAAAATGTGTTAAACACGTTTTAAATCATCATCATTCGGTCCCTTCAATAAAATAGGTGAATAATGCTAGATTATATAGTCTAACCGATGAATTTTGCATCACTTATCTTTTTATATATAGTTTTCATCACTTTCAAGTTTGTCGTTCATAGTTCCCTCTCATTAATGATGTGTCATGATAGCATAAATATTAACTGTACCTAAAATACAGATGAATAACAAACTTGTAACTCAAAATTCTTTAGTTAAAATACTCGAAACAAAAATAAACATAACTAAAATACCTGTAAGTATAATACATGTAACAAAATAAAAATGCTTAAAATGTCCGTAACTAAAATAAGTGTAACTAAAATTCATGCAACTAAAATAGCTATAATTAAAATACATGTACGTATAATACATGTAACAGAAATAAAAGTGATTAAAATATCCGTAACTAAAATAAGTGTAACGAAAATATATGCAACTAAAACAGCTATAACTAAAATATCTGTAAGTATAATACATGTAACAAAATAAAAATGCTTAAAATGTCCGTAACTTAAATAAGTGTAACTAAAATTCATGCAACTAAAATAGCTATAATTAAAATACATGTACTATACGTACATGTAACAGAAATAAAAGTGATTAAAATATCCGTAACTTAAATAAGTGTAACTAAAGTTTATGCAACTAAAACAGCTATAACTAAAATATCTGTAAGTATAATACATGTAACAAAATAAAAATGCTTAAAATGTCCGTAACTAAAATAAGGGAAACTAAAATACATGCAACTAAAATAGCTATAACTAAATCACCTAAAACTAAAATAAGTGAAACTAAAAACACATCTTAAAAATAACTGTAACTAAAATAAATGTTACTAAATATTTCTTAACTAAATACATATAACTAAAATACCTGTAAGTATGATACATGTAATAAAAATGCTTAAAATATCCGTAACTAAAATAAGTGTAACTAAAATGTATGCAACTAAAATAAATGTAACTAAATCAATAAATGTAATTAAAATAAGTGAAACAAAACGACACATTTTGAAAATAACTGTAAATAAAATCAATGTAACTAAAATAAATGTTACTAAATATTTTGTAACTTGAATAAATATAACTAAGATAAATGTAATTAAAATAAATATTACTAATATATATGTTAGTTCTCCGCACAAAAATGATATTTTTAGATAACGTTTTTTATGCTTCGTTTTTCTTTTCACTTTGCATGTTCGTTTTTTTGTTTGTTTTTAATTGCCTCCTGATATGAATAATTTAATTATGACATCCTAATTATCATATCTTAAGCATGATATCCACTTTCAACGTACCATACCCGCCTCTAGTAAAATTAAGTTTAACAAGAACGGATATTTTAAGATGCGCCCATTCAATCTGCGCGCTTAGCGATGAAGCTTCATCGTAACAGGCCAACAAAAATGCTATATTAAACTAAAGCGGGACAGACAGACAAAAGTATTATTTCAAACTTAAACGTGACAGACCACATACATGTTATTTCAAACGTAAGCCGTACAGACCAACACAATAGCTATTTCAAAGTTTTCCGTGATAGACTGACAAAAATGATATTTCAGACGTAAATGTGACAGACCAACCGATAGATAGGGCCTCGTATAGAGATGATTGAACACATCTAAAACAAGATGGCCGAATTCGATCTGTGCGTCCAGCAATGAAAATACCATTTCAAACTGAAACCTGACAAGCCAATCCACTGGCGAACAGAGCGTATAATGGAGATGTGAAGTTGCATCCGAAGACTATAACCATTCATCTTTCGTACGTAAACCGGTTGATAACTCATAGCATATCAACATCTATATATATACAGATAGAATAAAATGGCTGCCCGCGCGGGACACGTGTACACTTAATCGACTTTCGTTTCTGGGAAGTTTTAAACACGCACGCTTAAAAAGAGAGAAAATAAAGAAAAAAACCATTTGTTCGAAACGCAGACACAAAAAACAATTCTTCTGATCAAAGAATTTTCCCCAAGAATACAAAAATAACGAAACAAATGTGCCGACAAACCAACCCAAACAGAGCAGCCCAGAGACATGAGTATCTGCGAAGTGTATCTACGTTAAGTGCAGCTACTTTAGAATCGCTCTCTAGTCTTGTTTTTCGGGCATTCATTCATAAAAAAAACGAGCCTCGTTTTCAAAGTTCAGATTTCTGTGGTTTGTTGCACACACAATCTGAGAAACACATACACACATGAAAATCACATATACGCACTGGTACATATAAGTACATGATCACACGAAAATCTTACAGTTGTCTCTGTTTTTGCGTAAAATATTTCTCATAAACAAAGTTAGATTTCAAGTTTACTGAAAAAGAAGCGTCCCAAGTGGACTCTAAATAGCATGCAGCGGTGGTGGAGGGCTACTTCGAACTTCGAAGGATATAATTAAGTCTATAGAATAATAGGGAATTAATTTTAATGAGTAAACAATTTATTGAAGTAAACCATGAAAAAGAAAAGTTAATTTCATTTTACTCGACGTGGACGAAAACTTCGATATGTTAGGCCGCATCTGATATGCAGTTTGCCTACATAGCTGCCATCGTCAACATCATAGTCCCAATCATCACCCAAACCAATATCATATTTACTGCTGTTTAAAACTCTTTTGTCATAAGTTTTGCGACCAAAAGGGCAAACAAAATATATACACACATATGATATGCATTATCAATATAGATATGACAACAGTAAAGGCACACACCCACGAATACGTTCTCGTCATTTCTGGTAACAAGGAGTAACAGATGTATTTCAATTAGTCTGTTGTAACATGCAGAATGTTCTTGATAATTCAGAAACAATGATCACAGAATCCGTTGATGATTTATTTTAACAGGAAATAATCACAAACATTATTATAAAAGAAGTGTTTTATAACGAATATACACATTAAGAAGATAATAAAGATTATGATACAATAATATATATATATACATATATATATATATATATATATATATATATATATATATATATATGTGTGTGTGTGTATATATATATATATATATATATATATATATATATATAGGGTGGTCGCTAGAAAAGCAGGAAATTTTTCAAATAGTAATTTATTTTTACACAGAATAACCTTCATAAAGTTTTTCAAAGACTACTATTATGATGCACTCACAGATTCTCAAAATGTCGGCCGTGCAAATCGAAGAAGTGAATAAGCCAGACGCAATAAAATATAAACAAAAGAAAATTTAGACAATAAATTTTACAACCTCAAACTTCTCGCTTTTCTAGCGACCACCCTATATATATATATATATATATATATATATATATATATATATATATATATATATATATATATATATATATATATATATATATATATATATATATATAGTCTCGGAAGTTTCTCAACCATTAAACTTATATAAAAAAAAAAATTATATAAAAAAAAAAAAAATTATAGTTTCAAGTCTTCCAGTGGAAAATCACTCATGTAAGTCAATTTATTTTTTACAGTTATTATATTAGTTAGTTTCTAACACTATTTAAAGGGATCATCAGTTGTTTACCATGAAAAACTGTTTCGGGAATTTAAAAACAAGACAGTATTTAATTTCATGGCTTCCCAGCAGAGTTGATCAGACCCCACTTCCCTTAAAAGACAAAAACATAAACGTTCCTTATACTAAATCTACGTTTTGTTCCATATAAATGTTTTGCTAACTTATATTAGTTATTTAAGACACAAAAAAAAAATTCTTTACCTGTGCTGTTCGTCTGTCTAATAAAATTTATCCGTTACTTACAAAAATGTTGCTGCATTTTAAAGTGTTTGGACGAATCCATGACACTATTATTTAAGTGTTTAATGTATTATTTTTAGTTTTATATTATAAATATAAAAAACATCAACACATCAAAAAATAAAAGATAAATAAATAAATATGTATATACATATATATATATATATATATATATATATATATATATATATATATATATATATATATATACATATATATACATACACACATACATATATATACCTTTAGTTCCTCCTTTTCTCCCTCATCCTACTTTGTTGTCCATCTCCCCGTTGTTGTCAACCTCAAATAAATATTAATCTTCCTTGTTCACTTTAGTTTTTCTAATCTGCGTTCACAACTGTCGACTTTTTTCTTTTCTCATTGTTTCAAATCTGCGTCTATAAGTTAACCGTTAATTTGTTCTCTTTTTCTTTCTTTTTCTTCTTCTTCTTTGCCAACTCCCGGTGTTTAAAATCGGCGTTCATAACTGTCGGTTTTCTTCTTCTTCTTCTTCTTTTTTAACATTTCTTTCTTTCTACTGTATTTTTATTGTTTTTTCTTATTATAATTAGCAGATGTGTTATATATACGTTTATACATATTATACATTATTGCTATTTATATATACTATGATTTGTTCTATCAGTTTATTTTGATTAATTTGATAAGATTTAAAAGCATCAGGATGGCGAGTAATTGCCTTATTTAATTGTCCAAATATTTTATTTTGATCGCCACTTTGGTTAATCATTCTTATTATTAGATCAGAAATTGGGGGCATGAAATCTACTAATTTTAAGGTAACACGAGCAATTCTCAGAAATTCAGACATAATACTCCCGTAAAATATATACACAGGGCTAGTACTATTTTTATATGGCATTCGCACGATACGAAAAGGGAATGAATTTCTTTTATCAAACAGTTTATAGATAAATATTTTATCTTCAATTTTTATATCCAAATCAAGAAAAGTAGCTTGTGTTCCCTTATGTTCACAGTTTAATTTTAACTATTAGGATATATTAAATGTTTAGTATTTGCAAACTCTTCGCTATCATTAATGCAAACAAGGTCGTCAATATATCGCCTACATCCATGATAACTATACGCTCTAGATATATCATTTTTTATTAATGATGACATATATATATATTCCAGTCTATGTAAATATAGATCTGCCCAAAATGGAGACGGATCCAAACCCATTTGAATACCTATTGTTTGGAGCAATAATTTATTCCCTATTTGAAAATAACTCTCTTTTATAAGGTGACTTATAAGCATTATCAGACCAGTTTTAGATACACTCGTCTTACCATTTTTATTTTTACACCAAAAGGCTTTAGATTTTGCAAAGTCTATGTATTTACCTTTTCCTCCTGCAAAAGCTAAATCTACAGTATTACCTAATTCTTTAATAAGTTTTTTATGGGGTATTTTTGTATATAATGTACTAAAATCGTATGTCGAGATTGATTTAGCCTGTTTACGGGAATTAATACGATCTAATTTTTCTTTTACTAGATCGGAATTATTTACCACCCAAAATAGGTTTATATTACTATAGAATTTACTTTTTTATGGAAATTATTTATTTGGTTTATAATTAATTTAAAGATTTTAGACACAGCCTTACGTAAAGGTTTAGTGATGCACATTTTTAAGGCAACAATGAAACGGGCGCCAACTGGTGTTTTATGCATTTTAGGTATCCAATACATAGATGGAAGTTTTTTGTATTTTTCTTCTAATTTTAATCCTAATTTTTCATAAATAACAGTATTGTTTATAATAATGTTATCGCTTTTATTATTACTTAATTTATAAGTATCTGAAACTTCACCTATTATTCCTACTTCTAGCAATAAGCGTTGTATATAATACTTTTTACAGATAAAAGCTATATTATTTGTCGCCTTATCAATAGGAACTATTACAAACCTATTTTGAAGCATTTCAAACTCCGTAGTTATTTGTGGATTTCTAAGGAGGGGATTCGTTCTTTTAGGGTGTTTAAATTCTTTTAAACGTTCTACTTTTTTATTTACGAATCTAAGTATATTATTTTTCCATGCGTCAAATGTAGAGTGTAATAGTTTATGTTTTTTAGCCATGGATGCAGTGAAATTATCTAACGCTTTATTTATTTCCTTAACACATTTCGCATAATTTAAACATTTAGGTTCTCTATAGTTTGGGCCATTACTTAAGAGTTTTCTTAATTTAGAATTTTTAACTATCGCTAGATTACCGGTAATTATATGCCCTATGTCAGTATTACATAAAGGGGAGGATTCACATTCACATGATGGTATATACATTTCATCATTATCATTAATATTTAAATTCTCTACAGTTTTTTTATAGTTAAAAACCTTATTCCGGATAGTTTGCCTTAGTTTATATGTTACTATTGGTTTCTGTTCCTCTTTTTTAAGTTCATTGGGCAGTGACTGAATGATTTCTGGATTATTAAATATTTTAGGCAGATTTATATCATCAAATCCTTTATTTTCATATAGGACTACACAAACATTTCGAGGTTTATTTTTTATACCCTCAGCAGGTGGCTTGTATAATTTTGTATCGATTATATCCATGATATACTCATACCATTGAGGAAGTTTTTCTATCCTATATATCATATCCGGGTTTAATAATATCTTAGATGTTATGTCTTTTAATACCTTTTTCTTGGTTTTATTAAGAAGTTTTCTGATGTAATTAAAAGACTCGGAAATATTATTCATGATAATCTCTTTAGTTTTCTTAAATAATTCTTCGCATGAAACGGCAGATTCTCTATTGTTCCTATTTACATGTGTTCTATCTCTAGTACCGTAGCGAGGCAAAGCTGGATACAATCGCCCTACATTTTCTGATTCGTCTTGTAAATTATCTTTTTTTATTTTTACATTTAGACCATATGGATAAATTACTCGCATTTTCTTAATTATTTCATCTTCTTTATTTAGACGCATTTTAAGCGTATTATTATCTACCTTACCAGAACTATCATATCCATTATCTTTAAATTTTTCAATAATCTGTATTGAAAAAGACGATTTTCCACAGGTTTTTTCTTTAAAGTGATGTACTACATGGACATAGCCTTTATTACTAGTTCTATGCAAATTCATCCGTCTATTTAAAGGTAGTACTGTTTCGCCTACATATTGTAAATTACAATTTTTACAAGATAATAAGTAAACTAAATTTTGTGACCTACACGACAAATCTTCCCCCGAATGATTTAGGACTGGATAGATTCTTTTAGTTACATTAAATTGATAGTCTTTAGATGTTATTAGAATATCACAAGTTTTGCATAACGAAGCTCCACAAGGAGCAATGTTAAAATTGTTATCGGTCGGACAAGTCCCATTTGCCATTTCGAAAGAAGGAGCTCCTACTTCAGTGTGTCTAATGACAACGGCTTTACCCTGTCGAAATCTGCCCGACCTCCTTGGGGAACTCACTAGTTCTGAGGGCTGCCCAGACTTAGCTTGCAATCTCGTTTTAGTAACAATAGTTAATACTATTATTTTTATACATTATGTTTTATCAGGATGAAAACTTAAGCACCTTTGGTGCCAGAAAGGTATTCAAATAAGAGGAAGGAAACCTAACCATGCATATCCAAATACCCAATATATATATATATATATATATATATATATATATAATTTAAGGAATCGGAATTATTTACCACCCAAAATAGGTTTATATTACTATAGAATTTACTTTTTTATGGAAATTATTTATTTGGTTTATAATTAATTTAAAGATTTTAGACAGTGAACAAAGACAATGCAAGAGTTACTTTAAAAATTTACTTAAATTTGATTTTTTAATAAAAGTCGTTTTCAGAAACGTGCGTACATATAGATGATCATTGTTTAATATGTATTTCTGGAGCTACATTCTAATATTTTAAATTATAATATGGATAACTGAATGCTTAAGAATATACAGGATATCCGACAAGATTATTAATATTATCAAGAAAGCAATAGCGATAAGAACTGACAACTGGAGGCAAACACTTGAATGAGATAAGAATACAGAGAGGCATCTTCTAAGGAGACTCTTTATCACCACTACTGTTTATCATAGCCACGATGTAACTCAACTACATACTTATGGAGTGTGATTCAGGATACTAATTTATAGACACAGAACAAAGAATCAACAACCTCATGGACGACCTGAAGCTATTTGCAAAAAACAAAAAGGAACTGGAAAATCTGATGAACACGACCAAAATCTTCAGTCAGGACATTCAAATGGAATTCAGAATGGAAACGTGTACACTGCTAGAGATAAAAAAGGGGGAAATGGAGACAGCGAAGGGCATAGAACTGTCCAACCAAGAGAAGATGAAGGCGTTTGACAAACACGATAGCTATAGATATTTGGGATTTCTGGAAGCAGACACCATAGATCTACAGAAATGAAAGAGGAGATTAGAAAAGAATATCTGAGAAACACAAAGAAACCCTTAGATACGAAAATATATTGAAGAAATCTAGTTAAAGGAATAAACATTTGGCCAGTATCACTAATGAGATACTCTGGCCCATTCATAGCCTGAAACAAAGAAGAACTCAGGCATCTTGACCAGAAGACAAGGAAACTAATGGCCATGCACAATGCACTAAACCCGAAAGGTAATACTGACCGACTTTACATGAAAAAGAACGAAGAGGAAGAGGACTGGTAAGTATAGAAGACTGTGTGGAAGACACAAAAAAGACTTGGTAAAATACATAACCCACAACACAGAAAGGTTGATCACCGCAGTAAGAGACAGCGTCCCAACGAACTACGCAGGAAGCGGAGAAACTAGAAACAAGACAAGAAACGAAAAGTGGGAAGAGAAAGATCTACATGGACGATTCATGAGAATAACACGAGAAGAGAATCACGAAAACATCTGGACATGGCTATTGAAAGGACGCCTGGAGAGAGAAACGGAATTGCTACTGAGAGAACAATGCGGTTAGAACTAATTACATTAAAGCTAAAATAGATAAAATCCAGGAAAACAGTAAACATAGAGACGAAACTGTACATCACATAATGAGTGAATGCAGCAAACTAACCCAAAAAAGAATACAAGAACAGACACGATGGCGTAAAGAAAAGCAGTACACAAGGAACAATGCAAACCACTGAATTGTGTACATGCCGGCAAATGGTACCGATACAAACCGGAGACAGTACTGAAAAACGAAAGTCACAAACTCCTCTGAGGGGTAAAAATAGATAAACTCATACAAGCAAGGAGACCGGATGTCATAATAAGCAACACGAAGGAAAAACTGCCAAATTGTAGAGTTTTCTGTTCCAGCAGACCACAGAGTGAAAATCAAAGAGACGGAAAAACGAAACAAATACACGGAACTTGCCAGAGAATTGAAAGGGATATGAAGCATGAAGAAAGTCAATATAATACCAATAATCGTAGGAGCACTAGGAACCGTCCCCCCCAAAAAAAACAAGAAAAAGACTACGAGAAATTGGAATCAAAGGGAAGACTGAGACTATACAACGGACAGCAATGATGAAAACAACTGAAATCTTAAGAAAAATCGTTGAATGCAGAAACTAACTCACATAAATTACGAACACTAGCCAGCAACATGGAAATTGCAACATAAGTAAAACAAAAACATGGAAGAAACACCACATGAAACCAAGGGAACTGAAACTGCGCGAATTGTTATAAACTGCCCGCCCCGCCCCGCGCCCCCCCCCCCAACAAAAATGCATCAGCTTCGCCTAATTTTTTCTCTTTATGTATTGCATTCAATATTTTGATGAACTCATTGTGAGATTTTTATCTATATTTTCCCCTGTGTCATTTAATTCTATTTATTCAGTTTTGTCATTTTTATCGTTGCCATTTTACTTTAAACCCAATTCTCCGGTGACATTTTTACCTAACTTCATCTTTACTAGTTTTAAAATAATAATTGTAATTTTTAAGTGTTTCTTATTACTTACTAAAATTATCAAGATGGCGTCCACGTTATTTCTGCCGTTCGCATTTATTTAGGTTTGATTCATTATGTCTTCGAGTTCAACAGTCGAATCTCTTATCAGAAATGTTCAGCATTAAATTTTAAAGCGTTTTATTCTAATAGATTTACTGAACGCTTTTTCTAGAACGTTCTCTTTATAAAAAGGAAATCTAAATTCGTTAAGTGATAGGTTCAACCATAAATTTCTCAAATACCATTTGTCGATAACTTTAACGACACAACTTATCAAAGAAATCTACGACTCCCTAAATAGCCACGAACATTTTTCTGAGAGAATAAAACGATGCTTAAAAGCGCAAAGAAAGGGGCGAGTAACCTGCTATACATTAACCAAAAGATGCTAAAGGAGGTATGAGAAGCCCCGAAAAAAGAACATAACAATGATACGGATTGACCACAAGAAAGCATACGATACAATTCCCCTAAAAATGGATAATAGAATGATTAAAACTGTTAAAAATATTAAACAAAATTGTCAACATTATGGGGAAAGTAATATAAAAATAGAGACTTGAACTGAAAGCTGGAGGACCCTATCTGACAGAGATAAGAATGCAAAGATGCTTTTTCTTGGGAGAGTCTCCACTAATTTTTCTCACAGTTGTGATGCTACTCAATAACCATGCAAATGAAATATAATGCAGGATACAAATTTACAAGTACAAAGTAAAACATTAATCAAAGTAAATCAAAATTATTTGGCAAAACATAGCAAAGTGCAACAAGCCATGTAACAAGAGAGGTAGAAGCTATTTACATCCACATACAGCCTGAATGTTTCTCCAACGCAGCTATAAACTTGGATATGTTAGGCATCGTAACGACCTCCTCTGGCGGGTTGTTCCACGGAGATGAAACACGAACAGAGAATGCTGCCTTTCGTTTATTGAACCGAAAACGACGATTGTATATCTTTTGCGGTTGCCTGCAGAAACTGCGATTAAGTGTCAGGGTAAAAACTACTCTACAGGAAGATTTAAGTTCGTGTATATGAGGTTGTAAGCAAGAATCAAGTCTCTTTACATCCTCTGCTGTTCAAGTGTGGAGATTCCTGTCGTCATTCTGGTTGCCAACGATTGAACATGCCTCGAGTGTAGGATATCTTTTTGTAGAGCTATATATAAGAGACGGAAAGGGTTAGGGTTAGATTGGGACAGGATCGCTGGACAAGGAAGAAAACACACCTGTCTTTGTTCGACATCTCAATACAATGGTGAATTGGTTTGAAGGTGTTGTCCACACTCCTTACCAACTTCCTTCGTATTAACTGCGATATTTAGTGATTAAGGTGGAAACCCGATAGTGCACGGAGAGCTTATAGTAAGAGGACTGTATTTTGCAGAGCTCAGCGGTAAATTTCAGCTTGAAGATATGACTAGACTTTGTCGAGATTATCCTGAAGTTGATCATAGTTTTGTCTAGGTGAAACCAGTTTAACATAGTCTGCAACGAGCAGCACCATTTCTATCAATCCATCTGGCAAATAATTAACATAGAAGAGGGTCGATATATTACATGATGTATATGATTATCCAAACCACTGGTAAAAGTTATCTAGAAATACTAATAACACTAATAACACTAATTCTATTTATCTTCCTCCCACAAGGTAAGATGTGACACAAGGTCGGGAAAGTGGGAAAAAATGAGCGCTCGAGAATTTGAGCACTCTGGCCATTTAAAAATTGTCTGGGCAGCCCCGTCGGCATTCCCCGGTAGAGCGCCTCAGGCGATTAGCAATAATCTAACCCCTTCTCAAAGGGTGAGAAGACAAAGCCTGGGAGGGTGCACCTCCTAGAACTGCACAGGACGGATAACCGATAGACTGGCGTAAATCCAGACCCGAAGGCCCGGACAATACACTAATAACTACTAATAACCAGGATAAAAGAATGGCAAAATATGCATATTTCGAAATCCTAATTACCATATTCAGCTTAACGTCCGTTTTACTGACACGTATTGAACGGTTTGTTGAAATTGGCTTTCAAACTAACCTATCTCTGGCTAGGTCTTTATTTATCCCTATTTCTCCCAAGTTCATCCATATCATTTCCTCTCATGTATTTCTTGACCTTTCTATGTAAACTGACCATGCTACACATCCATCGTATTATTCTCATTCATCTCTTTCATGCAACGCGTGTCCTAAACTCTCACTGGCCAAGTTTCACTTCCATACATCATCACACTGCGTAAACATACCCGCTCGACCGTGGTAACGCTCTGTTGGTTAGTGATGACAGCTCTCTGTTTTCACAACTGTACCGACATGCATGATTTAAATGTAATGTAGACAAACATCTCCCCGCATAACTCCTCTCTTAGTATGCCCTTTTTAATTTCTGACACATAATCCACAGTAGTAACTTTCGTCTCAGTAGCAGTATGCCTTGTCTGGTGTAAACTCAAGTTTTAAAAAAACTTTAGTAGTCATATTAGATCTGTTCATCCGTGTGCTCAAAGTGTATCACCAAGGTAATAAAGCTTCTCAACAACCTCAATAGCTTCACCATCCAAATATACTTTATCCACGCTTGATTTTTCATCCGTCTCCATTGTCTTACATTTCTTGCGCACAAACTGGTTATCATCTCTCAACTTAACTGTAATTCCCCTGTACTTATTGTGCACCACAGAAAATTTAGTAGCACCTGATTTTCTTCCCACTGATAATCAAAACTTCCATAGCATTCCCCCAAGTCTTTAACTTAACAAGTAAATTTTCCATTGTTTTACATGTAACCTGCTCCTCTCTTGCTGTAACCAAATAATGCAGCCCTCACGCTCGTTCAATTCCACTCGGGTCCAGGGCTGGAACCTCTATGTTTGGTTGATATTACGTCGCCAACTTTTGGTAATTTTTATGGGATGCCAGCGCTGGCGAGCTATTATTCTCCTCAGGAAAACTAGTAAGGTAGAAACGTCTTCGTTGACTGGATCGTACCTCACCCACGTTGTGTGGATTAATCAAGAGATACAGCCTGGAGTCACTTCGAGCTTGGGTCGTCAACTGAAGAACGAGAAGAACATTACGAACCAACAGATGATTACGGTATCGACTACTCTACAAATATTCTGAATTTAAAATAATTGTAAGAATATATATTTCCGTAAAACTTGCAATTACAGAAACAAAAAATATTTCGCTGGTTATATGATTAATACCTCTGCTAATTTAAGTGACAGTCAATTTGAGAAGCGTTTCTTCTCCGGGTTTAGAAAAGCAATTCACTCGAAGAATGGGGGGGGGTCAGATTGCTCAAACTGAACAGAAACTCAACTGATCCGTGATAATCTCATTGGCTGATTCATTAAACATTTTTGCCACAACGCTTTCACCTTCTTCAGCGTATAGCATTTAATACAATTCGTTGCTCAATTCTGCAACTTCTAGATTTTCACAGTATCATGAAAACTCAGTATTCAATTATCTCCTGTTCATTGTGTGCAAGGTCTACTGGTGTTTTTACGGACTTATATATAAATATAGATAGATAAACAGATAGAAAATATTTAAATATATAAATATATACATAGAGAGAGAAAAAGAGAAAATTATGTGTGCGTTTGTGTTATATGATACGTCAAGATAAAAAGATATGACTCAGTTGATATATATATATATATATATATATATATATATATATATATATATATATATATATATATATATATATATATATATAAAGTTAAGTATGTTTATATGTTTGTATACTTGTGTGAACAGGATTCACTCCTAAACTAATAAATCTATCATTATGACTTTTGGAACACATCTGTTAGACGTAAGAGAGCCAAATGTGGGCTATATTTAGTTCAATTTCATTTTATGAAAATGGGATAAAACGGTTGTTAAATCCCTTTGTAGAAAATTCGGATAACACCGATTTGAGGGAAATCTTAACAATAAGTATTAGACATAAATTAATAAATATTCACAAATTTTAGTTTCTGTAGAGTATTTTAAAGGGTTTTTAAGTAGGTCAATATGAGCACAACCTCTCATTTCAAAATAAAATATTTCAGATTAGCATTGATAGTCATTATATCGATTGAGCAAGATTTTCTGAATTTCAATTTCTTCTGAAGAAGAAAGCTTAAGAAGCTTAAGCTTTAAATTTTAAACATTTTCTAGAATCAAAATCATCTAATGGATTTTGATCAACATTTGAATAAGGATTGTAGACATAAGATTTAGTAGTATTATGTTTTGCTTTTAATCTTCGTAATGAGGATATAAATGTGGTACAAAACTGCTCTGTTCGAGGAATCAATTTTATTCGTCTAGAATATATATATATATATATATATATATATATATGTGTGTGTGGGGGGGGGTGTGTGTGTGTGTGTGTGTAGTAATCCACATACAGATTGTTTCGCTATATCACAACTCTCCAGTGAGGTTAGAGAGGCATGTGACTCATAGTGAGATTGTTAAACTGGTTCGACGAGGTTCTAAGTATTATGGCTGGGAACGAGAAATAAATACTAAGACGTAATAACAAAAAAGATCCGAACTGGGATAGATAGATAGATAGATAGATAGATAGATAGATAGATAGATAGATAGATAGATAGATAGATAGATAGATAGATAGATAGATAGAGTAATAAGATATAGATAGATAGATAGATAGATAGATAGATAGATAGATAGATAGATAGATAAATTAATATGAGATAGATAGATAGATAGATAGATAGATAGATAGATAGATGGATAGATTAATATGAGATAGATAGATAGATAGATAGATAGATAGATAGATTAATGTTATAGATATATAGATAGATAGATTAATATGAGATAGATAGATAGATAGATAGATAGATAGACAGATTAACATGAACTGAGGTAGATAGATAGATAGATAGATAGATAGATAGATAGATAGATAGATAGATAGATAGATAGATAGATAGATAGATAGATAGATAGAAACATTAATATTACGAAAACAGAATAAATAATGAATACTATCAGAGTAAGTTTACGTAAACATTTCTGTGTAAATGACTTCACATCTCTTAATGTAAAGCAATACTATTTCAATCGAAATAATGTTGACCATTCATTCACTCTGCCAAAAATCTATTGCCATGTTTAAATGGTGGCGTTCGTTCTTGCTCTTCCTATTTATCATTTGCTTGTAGTACTTCCACATCTTCCATTTCGGTGTTGAGCTGAGAATGGTCACCTAGTGCACTTCGGTTCCTTGAAGTCGGCCATAATAGCCGCTTCCGATGGTTTTCCTTATTGGTCATGTGGCTTTCCACTCTTGCCTCTTGTAGATGTGATGGTCAGCTAACAGAGTTTCTCGCTCAGCCTAATCAAAAAAATATGGCCGTGCTTATGGGCGTGAAACGAGACAGAGGTCATTCAGTGTAAGCAAAGGTACTTAACAGATTTTTGTTTGTTTGTTTGTGAATGAGTGCGAGTAAGGATAAGCCAAGTTTATAAAAACCGACGAGTTTATTTATTTACGAGCAGGGAAACTCAGAGTTGCCCGGGAATGAATGAGGGTCACTGTGTAATTCTGTTCTCAGCCTTCGATATCAGATTGCAATTGCTTCTTTCGGAAATATAGTAAAACGTCGTATTTGCTGTTTATAGATGGCTGGCGTGAACGCAGACCCCGATAATAGTATTGTGAAACACTCTGGTACAAAATTAACATCACTATTAGATTTCTATTATGGTCTTACTCGGGTAAATGTGTGTTTGCTCTTGGTATGGAGCTTTGTTTTCAATTGCATACCCAGGCGGAGACATAGACGACAGAAAGCAAACAGATAGACGAAGCACGGCATTTATATTATAGTTTTATGTATTCACAACAAGAATCAAATCCATACTATTGACGCTTATGCGTGCACAGATCATTTTAAACGTTAATTCTTTTCTCGATTTAATTTTTGTATAGATATTATTTTAAAAGTTTTTTGGTGGCGGGCGCGAGTTTATGTACCGACCGGCTTGCCTGGAGAATATATTTATAATGATCCGTCAATTACTTGGGAGATTACCCTGTACACATATATATATATATATATATATATATATATATATATATATATATATGGGGTGTCAAGGTACGGTAAGGGCTCGATCCTAATATCTGGGAGAGCTAATATAAATATGTGGCTTCTTTTCATACTTCGGCCTCACAAATAGTGTTGAAGGTGATTTATAGACTGAGGTGATGTTGATTCCTCTGAGCTCAGTCGTTAAGACCTCGATGTTATTTTCATCTGAATTTTTGCTAGCATGATGATTCCATGTTTCTCATGTGGTCTTTCTATGATGGTGGTCCTTCTATCCACATTAGGGCGGGGATGTTTAGGTCCACGGTGTATTTCTTGTAGGTAGAGAATATCTACAGTTTCGCAACAAGTTCTTCTTTGATTGGGGATAGTCCTTCAATGTTTAAGAATATGATGCTCAATACTGGTTTCGGAAGAGGGACCTTACATAGATAGGCTGTGTCACACTCTATACTTTTTACCATTTCTCACTACTTTTTCAATTTTCTTATCTTTTTGTTTTTGCTGAGGATGGGCCATCTTACCAGATGCCAGACATTTACCCACTATTTCAGAGAATTCAACCGAGAGATTTTTTTAAAATTCTAATAGTCCCTTTAAGGTCAAGTTGTGGTATTTCTCTTGCACTTTGTTTACCGGGTATATTCACCAAATAATATTTGAAATACTTTTTCATGGGCCCGGTTGCTCCTATAATTACTGGAATGATGGAGATCTTCCTAATGTTCCAGTTTCTTTTCATGTCGTACATAAGACCTTTATATTTCGCTATCTTCTCCCTTTCAGCACTGTTTAAGCCAGCATGATTAGAGACACTGACTTTGGATAGGTTGAAAACTAAAGAGTATCTAACGTAATATGTCCGCACTGTGTAGCACGCTCCATCCCCTGTTCCACAGCGTCAATATTGCATCCTTGTACTTATTTTACAAGTACTTTCACGGAGTGTTCTGCACTTGTACCCCCGAACAACCCGAGTTTCAGCAAAATCCCGCCTCCTTCACTATAGAGGTCCTTAGATGCTGGAAAACATTCTCTTCTAATCGTTTTTTTCCTCGGACCGCTTGCCTTTGGAATTCCTTCCCTGCTTCCTGACTCTATCAACATCCAGAAATTTAAATGTAATTTGAACAAACATCTTGCTGCACAATTTCCCACTTATGATGTCCCCTTACAATGTGGTCCCTAATCACAGTGGCCGCTTACGTCTCAGCGGCAATTTGCCTTGTGTGGGCTGAATAAAAGCAGAAGAAATGAATAAATAAACATTATAAAGTTGCTCTATTGAAAAATAATTAATGAGATGAATAATTCACATTTTTAAATGACATTAAAGTATTGAACAAACAACCGAAAAAGAGGGATCGGCAGTTTCAACTTCAAACATATTTTCAAAAATACTAATTTTTTTTTTAAATGTTGCTGAATGTCGTTATTTTTAATTAATTAAGTGAACCAATTCGGTAGAAAAAACGGATCTATGTTTCGGAATAATTTAGATGAGAAATGATGATAATTCATTGGATTGTTCAGACTACTGTTCTCATCTTCGATGTTATTTTCACAACGTTTCGGTCAATATAACTTTCGATCTTCTTCAGATGCGTCTTATCGAACTCTGGAATCTTTCTGTCAAACTCGGGAATCTGTGCGGAATCCTGAATTTAATTCACGGGGATAACTTGCTCTCGTTCTGTAAGTCATGACCGGGTAGAAGTAATTTGTAATTGTATTCTTAGTATCGCTTGTACTGAGGATAGAACCTTCAACCTCCAGAGGACTGTCACTTAGAATTGATTATAACTTAGCTCTTGTATCCGTTGCGCTACGGATTACTTAAGTTTTCTTTAGCGTGTGTGCAGTTATCATCGATACTATGTAATTTTCTTTATTTAAACATTTGAGAACACGTTCATCTCTCTCTTTCTCTCTCTCATATATATATATATATATATATATATATATATATATATATATATATATATATATATATATATATATATATATATGCTAGCTGTACCTACCCGTCGTTATATGTCGGACCATCCATTGCGCATGACGCTATTAGGCCGGAGATAAGCACCAGCTCTCAAATCTGTTGGGGCTGAGAAAGTAAATACCATTACTACTGCTAATAATAATAATAATAATAATAATAATAATAATAATAATAATAATAATAATAATAATAATAATAATAATAATAATTATTATTATTATTATTATTATTATTATTATTATTATTATTATTATTATTATTATTATTATTATTACATAATAAGTGAATGCAGCAAACTAGCTCCAAAATAAATACAAGAACTGACACGACGACGTGAGGAAAGCAGTACACTGGGAACTATGCAAACGACTGCATTTTGAACCCGCGGCCAAATGGTACAAACATAAACTAGAGACAGTCCTGGAAAACGAAAATCACAAAATTCTATGGGCCATGGTGTGCAAACAAATAAACTCATAAAAGTAAGGAGACCGGATGTCACAATAATCAACAAGAAGGTAAAATCCTGCCAAATCATAGATGTTGCTGTTCCAGCAGACCACAGAGTGAAGATCAAAGAGACGGAAAAACGAAACAAATACACGGAACTTGCTAGAGAATTAAAAGGGATATGGAGCATGAAGAAATAATCGCAGGAACACTAGGAACAGTCCTCCAAAAAACGGCAAAAAAGAGTGGGAGAAATTAGAATCAAAAGAATCACTGAGACCATACAAAAGATGGCAATGATGAAAAAAGTTGCAATCTAAAAGAAAAATCCTCGAACGCAGAAACCAACCAGCATAAGCTACGAACGATAACCAGTCATATGGAAGTTACAATAGGAAGAAAACAAAACCACAGGAAGAACACCATCACATCAACACAAAGAACAGAAACTACAAGAAATTTCATAAATTCCCGTTCCCTAAAAAGTGATGGCACAAGCCTAGGCTGATACCACACAAAATAGTAGTGAACGGTCAAAATGGGAAGACGAGGAGAGAAAGCACTAACCTGGCTTCTACTGGAAGAGTGCGGAGAGTAATTGCCACCCAAATCCCAGGGGAGACCAATGGGCGTTACCAGCGACAAATCAATGGTAGGCGGCTGTTGCGATACCGCAAAGTCATTTACAATGGTTATCGAAAAGAGGTGGAGAATACTGGAAATCTGGGGAGGCTTGTTGTCACTAAGACTCCAGGGAACACCAGCAGTTATTATCAGTGAGCAATCACTGACGATGACGTCTGTGAGAACACCTAGTGAGTACAAATAATAATAATAATAATAATAATAATAATAATAATAATAATAATAATAATAATAATAATAATAATAATAATAATAATTGTTGTTGTTGTCGTCGTCTTATTAGGGGCCAGAAATAATTACACAAGAGAAGAATTAAGTAAAAAAAATATATTAACAAAGAACAGTAGTACAAAACATACAAATGGGAGGGCTACCAGCGAGACTGTTCGATCCTACCGTCAGCGCGGTCTGTTAGAATAATGACTTCCACTAATAGCAGTACCTGCTTCTATTTATAACTGGGAGAGTTCATGCGTGCGTACTTAAATTAACATAACACTCTCCATTTAATTATTGACTTCGGGATAACGACGATAAAGTCCGTATCTTTTTCTCTTTAAATGGCCTTGTTCTGTGTCCGCATGCGGTATTGGCATGTCAAAATTATCCTAAATTACATCCATAACTTCTTCTTGTCAGCATTTTGCGGCAGACATTTTCTGATTCAGTCAAAATATCACTTGTGAGTAAACTGGGAACCTTTATGTAGATCATATATAGTACTCTTCTCACAATTGTACTAACTTCAAAGAACTATTTATTATCACGAAACATCTAGAGTACAATGTTTTTTCGTTCGGATTTTGTCTGTTTTGGGGAGTAGCTTGTCGAACACAGACTAGATTTTACGTGCAACATTACATCGGCTGGAAGATGATGGTGGGTTGTCGTTTGGCGTAATTCTATACACCTGAAGGAACTGTTGTAGAGTGTTCCCTTAGCTTTCTTCAAAGGTATTTTCAGCGCATCAACGAAGCGGTCAGCCTGTCCGTTGGACTTTTGCTGATATGATTGACTTGGAAGATCTCACAAAAACTCATTAAAGTCACCGTACGTAAATTGCAAACAAACTAGACAATTAACTATCCCAAATCTGGAGAACAATTCGTGAAGGAAATTGACTATAATTTCCGGAGTGGGATTTCTACATCTAAGAACTTCGTGCCATTTCGAAAAACTATCTACGACTCTTAGATAGTAAAATCCGTTTAGCGATCCTGCAAAGTCTATAGGTAATATGAAACATGGTCGGCCTATTTTAGGCCAAGAACTATATTTTATTGGGGTGCCTTAGCTGTCAAGACACAGTCTTTACATGATATTCTGATGTTTTCGATATCCTTATCCATATTCGGTCAGTAAATCTAACTGCACACAAGATTTATCATTCTTGTACTCCCTGGGTAACCAACATGAAAATCTCTTAATATTCTCTGTTTTAGTGTTGTGGAAATGACTACTCGCTCATTATATAGCAGTACTTCGTCACATAAGTAGAACATATCTTAAATCTGTTGATCCTTTTCACAATATTAAGTTTTGATTTGCCTTCGAGGGTTACAGAAAGTTCCCTTACTGGGTTGCATAATGTGGTTCTAAATGCTCCTTCTGTCGGAAGCGAAGTAATCATAATATCTTCAAGAGTTCCTTTGTGTTTCTGGATTAATCTGGACAGTCTGTCAGGATGACAGAGATTTTTAGGCGTAACAACTCCATTTTAAAGTTATAATTCAAGAGGATTGGTCCCCATCTATTTGCTGTATGCATATGCAGACCTTTTTATAACCAAAGATGGTAAGTAATGGTTCGTCTGCAAGGTAAAGTGTCTATCGTAAATATAACGGTGAAACTTTGTTACTGCAAATATAATTCTTAATGACTTCTTCCCAATGTTGGAGTACTTCTTTTCTGCAAGAAAAAGTGCTCTCGATGCGTGGGGAACTGGTTTGTTAAATCAATCTGAAATCTTGTGCAAAATACATGTTCCGATGCCATACGAGCTAGCATCGCTGGCAACTATAATGTCCAGGTCTGGATTATAGTGGGTGAGTCATACGTCAAGACTTCTTTTATTTTTACAAATGCTTTCTGGTATTCAGATGCCCACTTGATCTCAAACGATAAACGTTCGAACTTATACAACCCATAGTGGGTGTTGATACAGAGAAACTTAGAATATTCTTCCTCCACTGGGGTTTGAAGATATGCGTAACTAAAGTCGATTTTTGAAAAAAAAAACATTTGTTTCGTAAAAATGTCTTTCGGACTTGGTAATGGATACTAATAGTCTTTGAGTAGAAAATTAAGACCGGGATCTCTTTTGACTTCTTTTTCACATAGACGGTCGGTTAAGCACATTGACTGTACTCACTTTTCGACAAGACCCCGGTTCTTTCTAGTCTGTCGATTTTTTTTTATTTATTTGCGGTGAAGGGGCGAAGGGCACACGTCTATTTTTCTTTAACACTCGCTGAATGTCGTTTTAATTCGAATTTTGCCATCAGTTTATTGCACCGACCAAGGCCCACAGAAAAAACTTTCGGAAAAGTTACTTTTAAATATTTTTTTTAATTTCTTTCCTCGGTGGTCAGATTTACGAGTTTTGGGCAGTATTAATTACTTGGCATGCCCCATAACTTAAATTTCTCTATCCAGTCAGTACCGAATACATTTTCTATATTCTTTAATACGAACGTTTTTAGCTTTAACGTTCTTCCTTGAACAGTTACATTTGTGATCAGTTGTCTCTCAAACTTTATGGTATCCTCTGTTACGAATCTGACCATTTTATAAGTTCTCTGCAAAGTTTGTTTTCCCAACTTTTACCAAGTGTGTAGAGTTATTATTGTAAAATCTAACTTAGAATTCAACTGTAATTTAATATTATTATTGTGCATTTGTACTTGCATGTATTTCTTAATGTTTAACTCGTCTTGTTCATCCGATTTTGTGTTTTTTTACGCAACTATTAATCTTTTTATCGTTCATCAGAGTGAGCTCTTGTGCCCGACGCGACTAGAGGTTAGGGAGTTCTTATTTCTGTAAAAGCAATCCGTATACCAATGTAGTGACCCACAATCGGAACACGGGTTAGAGGGCAAGTTGCCTTGTTTCTTTTTGGATTGGTTTTATTTAGAGGAAGAATTAGATTGTTTTCTCTTCTGGTGTACCATTCTTATGCGTGCTATGCCAGATTTCACGGTTTTTCTTTTCGTCTTGGCGACCGCTTACAAATATCTGAGTCTTCCGCTGTTTGTTGAAGAGTAAGGTTTTTCTCATTTTCCAATTTATTCAGAACTCAATGTCGAATGTCAGCATCTTTCGCTGTAACATGTCTCTGTACAAATATCAGACACTTGAAATTATTCGCACTCAATTCTAACAGTTAGAAATGGTCGCAATGCTTGTTCACGACCGACACGAATGTGTTCTTTCTAATAAAATGCATGCACTTCCATCCTTTATGAAAGAGGGAAGTTTTTGGACTAAAAAGATCTGTAAGAATGTTAACCGCTTTGCTAGCTAAATGTCAGTTCACTAGTTTTACGGAGTCATATATATTACCTCCATTTGTTGTGCTCGTGGTATCTTCTTTTCCAAGTAGTAGGCGAACCTTCTTAGATTCTGTCCAATTCATGTAGTCTATTGCGTATAAATGATCGTAACTTCTAAAATATAAGGCGAAGTTAATATCCTCACCGGAGAATATGTAAAATTGCCTATCGCGCTCCAAATAGTGTTTTGTGTACAAATTTCAAATTCAAACTATTCTTTTTATATATCCAGCTAATGTTGATCCATTCTGTTTTGTTATTCCGCTTGGAACTTAAGGAAATCCGATTTAAACTCGTCCATGTTTGTCCGTGTCTGTTTGATGATTAAACCGAAATGATATTTAACTACGGTAAAAAAAAGAATTAATAGAAAAATAACTTAAATTTGTTACTCGCTCAATTTTTTCTTAACGATAGATATGTAACAAAAAATATTCTCAAAATAATGTTTGTGCGAGAAATGAATTCTTGCAATTTAGCGGTTCGCGTTCAAGTTCAGTGTAAGTAAGTTAAACTTTTTTTTGTTAGGTTTTCTCTTCTGGGTCACCAAGTACTGTTGAGTAGAACAAAGTGTGACTAAAGTAGAATCTCGCGCATTCAATGTTGAACTAATATTAACAATTTGCACGTATTTCTTTTGGGATCTTCGTCGCCAAGTTGTTGTGGCTTTGTGAGGGACCAGAAATAAAGACACAACAGAGGAATTGAGTAAACAAATATATTAACAAAAACATATACGATTGCCATCGAAACTGTTCGGTCCAATTGCCAGGGCTGTCTTCTAGAATAATGACTTCGCCTAAGAGCAATGCCTGTTGTTACTTATAACTGGGAGAGTTCATGCCTACCTGGGAAAATTACTATAACAACAGCAGCAATAATAATAATAATAATAATAATAATAATAATAATAATAATAATAATAATAATAATAATAATAATAATAATAATAATAATGATGATGATGATGATGATGATGATGATGATGATGATGATAATAATGATGATGATGATGATAATAATATGTGTGAGAATTTCTAGTGAGCAAATAATAATATTAATACTACTATTAACACAAACAGATATGAACCGCTTGAATTGTACCATTGCTTCCAACTAAACTTCCCAAGAATTTCGACACATTATTCTCCTATTGGCTAAAGTTGAAATTTCTCCGCAGTTGATAAAATAGGCTTAGTTTACAACGTCTGACCTACAGCAGTGGGCCTTCTTCTTGCAAGACGACCGTAAACAGTTGCACGCTAGACTTTGCTTTATAGATGTCCACCCTTGTGACTATTTATCCAAGAGATGATTAAGTCCTACAAATTAGTAATGATGACCTGCAAACTTAGAGCACACACACAAACATACATACACATATACATATTTACATACGTACACACCTATATATATATATATATATATATATATATATGTGTGTGTGTGTGTGTATGTGTGGGTGTGTGTGTATGTGTATGGGTATGAGTGTGTATGTGCTTTCTACGTTATTTTTCTCTTTTCTTAATTATCAATAAGTAGTACAATTCTAGTATTACAAATTGCAAACACACTTAAGCCAATTTGAAAAATATTTATATATATACATATATATATATATGTGTGTGTGTGTGTGTGTGTGTGTGTGATTGTGCGTGTAAGATTAAACAATATATATATATATAAACAATATATATATATATATGTATATATATATATATAAGTTGTAACCCCTCTCTGTTTGAATCTTCTTATATAAATAGGGGGGTTGTCTGTCCGTCAATAACAATTATAAACGTAATAAATCAATTGCGAAATAATGGAGAATACTACATTTAGCTAATATAATATTCTAATATAATCTAAATGTGAATAAATGTGAATCCTTCTGAAGTATATTAACATCAAAACTTTTACGTATTACTTAAATATAATGATACATTGTATATAGTAATCTCTAAACTCAGTCAAACAAAATCTACTTTTGCAAATTTGCATATTTATTTTCTTTTTAAGTTTCTAATAAATTAATATTCTGTCATTGGTATTGTCAAATTTTATTATATATTTATAATATTTTCCTCGATAGTTATATTATTATAATTCTTAATACAATTAAAGAGGTTTTATAACAAAGACGATAACGTTTTACAAACATTTAAAAACTTTCAGTTTCAATGGGGATAATTACATGAAAAAAATCCTTTTGTGACAAGACATTTTTACATGAATGAAAAATAACATCTTACTTTATAGTGGGACGGTTTAGCTAAAAATTTCAAAATGCTTGTGCATTTTGCGAAACAAGTATCAGATTTCGGACAAATATACATTGATATATGGCAAACATTTCCAGATATTGAGCCACTCAAAATTCCCCCTTCATGTCCGCCACATTGGAATTCAAAATGGCTGCGCCATTTGAAATCTACATTTTCGATTTTCTTTGGGTCTAATGCTGCTATTGACTCGATTCTGGTGTCTAAATGTTTGTTTTGGGGGCCAAAGAATATAATAGTAACAATTTGCATCGCATATTTTGTACCAATAAGCCGCCATATTGGATTTCGAAATCGCCGTTGTTTGAAACCTACATTTTGGATTATATTTGGGTCTAATGCTGCTATTGACTCGATTCTGGTGTCCAAATGTATGTTTTGGGAGGATGGTTACAATCTGCATTGTTTATATTTACAAATTAACCAACATATTGGATTTCAAAATAGCCGCAACTTGAATTCTACATGTACGATTACCTCTGGGTCAAATATTTCTATAATGCATGACAAATAAAAAAATCTATTTTTCAAAATGACATACTTTATTACAGTAGTCCATTTAATTCATGAGAGATGAATATTCATCATCATGTATTTTTGACTAGACAACATTTTACTCAAAATCTGTGAAGTAAAAATTGTTTTGACAAGTTTGAATTATTGATTAGATTCTGTGTTGTCTAGGTTGTATGTGATACCTTTCATAAGAGATTTGGTTGATTAGTGTGCTCTATTCCTTCAATCAATATCACAAAATGATCAATTCGGGGTATCAGTTTTATCTTCTAGGACCTGTTTTGCATTGCTTTGCCATTGGTATTCTTCATCAGTCTGCGGTCGGAAGTTTCCTCTGGCCAATGACTCTACTTTAGCAGCTGGGATAGACGACCTCTTGGTGCTGCTTGTGACGGGGGTACGTCAGTATAATAGTGCGGCAAAGGGGCGACAGTCTTGGGCCATGCATCTCCAGATACTCCGGCAACGACAATGCTCCGATTCACTCCTTCACCAGTGTGAGAAGAATGTTGTGTTAAAGAAATACCGGTACCATGGAAGGAGTCTTTTGATGTTTTTGCACTGGGGTTGTAGTCTACGTTGTCTACAGCGGCAGTTGTAAATACTTCGCCACGCAACTTTGGATGGAATGCACTTGTTCTCTGTGAAACTGTTTGCAGACACGGTTGCCCATCTGTGCTGAGAGCTAGAGCACTCTGTCATACCAGATGCTTAAGCCAAGGTGTGAAAGTCTGTCGACTAATTCGTTCTTGCGTGTATGAGCATGCAACATCATCCCTATGCATTTTGGAACACTGTGCCTGACACAGGTGAACGATGTGGTACCACGAGTTTGCTTGTGTTTGAAGCTGTTGATATTCAGTATCTGGACTGCGGTAATTGCTGCAGGGTTAGTGTCTTCCGTCTGATCCTTGATGCTGCGTCCCTCGATAATCATGCTGACTAGTGCAAGAAGGAACGGTAGCACATATTCTTCTTGAAATCCTTCAGGGAATCCTGTGAAGGGCTTCGTTTCTCCAAACATATGACGGTGAACAATGTGTGCAGCACGTGCAAGATGGACTGCATTACTATCACTGTCCAGTTCGCAGGCTTTGTCAAGAGCAGCACTGAGATCTTCTTCAAATGCCATCAATATGTCTCTCCCTTTGGTGTGTGTTCGCATGTCAGGAAACTGAGATAGCAGTCTTTGTTTCAGTCGTGTGGAGTGGACTCTCGTATCGAGCTGCACTCCGAGCTGTTCCATTCTCGACTGATATAGGTGGACAAGATCGGCCAATCTAAATACTGGTGCTGTCTCCTCGTCTTGTCTTGTTTCTTCAATGTAGAGGACGAGTTCAGCAGACACTACTGTCGACATTGCTCCTCTCTCTCTCTCTCTCTCTCTCTCTCTCTCTCTCTCTCTCTCTCTCTCTCTCTCTCTCTCTCTCTCTCTCTCTCTCTCTCTCTCTCTCTTGGTCGGCGTCCTGTGGTCCTGTTGATTGGACCGATCTCGCGCGGTTGTAAAGTCCTATCAAGCACTGCAGGTGATACTGGGCGTCCAACGCAACCATGTCCCCACCACTGAGACGGCCAAGCAGTTCTGTATCACCAATAAGGTGTGCACAGGCACGGACCCGTGTGTCAATTTCGAATGTTGCCGCTTTCGAAGACTATTAGTCCCAGCAGGTTGTCCACAGAAAAAACAAGTTTCTGGAACTTTCTCTGTACTCGAACGTGAATGCGCCCTGGTGCGTTTGCATAAATATTGTTCCTCATCGCTCTGATCTTCTTTCTTGAGTGTTCTCTTCTGTGTTCTCCGTAGTTTAGTGTTGGTGTACTGGAGCTTGCACGTATGGTGATATTGTGCGCCGTGTGCAACCATTGCAGCTTCAATGCCATGGCCATATCAAGTCTTTCCAATTGGAGTGATCATGGGAGCTCTCCAAGTTCATAGAATTTGATCAAGTTCTCTGCAAGTGAACTGTATCCACTACCAATGTCTTTTCTCTTAGATTGTTCAGGTTTGGTCAATGTCTCCATCTTGTCCTTTTGACATATAATGCATAACCTCCAGTCAGTAGTGGTGAGGTGTTGTGATGTTGATGAAGTTCGCTCAGCATGAGCTAGTGTGAACCTCTCTGGCATGGTGATCGAACTGTCTTCAGAAGAACAACCAGCACCGTCAGTCTACAGGCATGCATGCATCGAGATGAACCTGAAAATAAACAATGTAGCATTTCTGTAATAATAAATGCCATGAAAACTGCTACTACAACTACACTCTTAAAAATTCCGTGACAGATCTGGAAAAGGATCAGTTGGGGCGAAACTCCATTCTGGATCAAAACTGACTCGGAATAGAGTTAGATTTTCCACGGAAAAGGTCAGATCTAGCCCAGTAATGGTCATATTTATTATATTTTATTCTGTATCATTTTTACCCGAAATAGAGTTTGTCCCCAACTGATCCTTTTCCGGGTCATTCAATATGGCAGCAAAATTAATAAAGATGCGCAATGCAGCTTGTTACCATTGAATTCCTTGACACAAGAATCAAGTCAATAGGGTTATTAAACTCAAAGGTAATCGCAAATGATGTAGATTTTAAATGAC
This sequence comes from Sepiola atlantica, assembly GCA_963556195.1. Classification (NCBI taxonomy): domain Eukaryota; kingdom Metazoa; phylum Mollusca; class Cephalopoda; order Sepiida; family Sepiolidae; genus Sepiola; species Sepiola atlantica. Next base: position 153,042,746 of record OY744523.1, read on the forward strand.
AGCCATTTTGAAATATAACATGGCGGCTCATTGCTAAAAGTTACAAAATGCATATTTTTATCATTTGATTCCTTGCCCACTAAAACATACATTTAGACACCAGAATCGAGTCAAGATTAGACCCACTGATAATCGAAAATGGAGGTTTCAAATAACAGCCATTTTGAATCCAATATGGCTGCAAAGTGATAATAAATAGGCAATGCATATTGTTACTATGTGATTCCTTTCCCCCAAAAAACTACATTTAGGCACCAGAATTAAGTCAATAGCAATTTTAGATCCACAGATAAGCGCAAATGTAGATTTCAAATGGCGGCCATTTTGAATTCCAATATGGCGGACATGAAAAGAGAATTCCGAGTGGCTCAATATCTGAAAATGTTCGCCATATGTCAATGTACATTTGTGCCAAATTTGGTGCTTGTATCACAAAATGCACAATATGTTAGCTATGCTGCCCTACTATTATATTTAAAACATTTTTTAAAACTTTTCAAATTACTAAATAGTTAAAATTTAAAACTGAAGGGACGAAATAGACATTTTCCTTTGGCATTCAATTGTACTATAGGGATTATTTCAATATATTTCTTATTTCGTTTGATTTTCGCGCATATTTTGGATAAAATTTATTAATTAGTCTAAAATTGTATTTTTTTATTCCGAAATAAAATTTTAATTTATTTTTTTAAAACTTGAAAATCGAACGTTAATGAATGCTTTAATCGCTGGTGGTCATGTTGTAATTTCCTATTATCTTAATTTGCGCTTGACATCTATAAAAAGGGAATACGTTTTACTTAATTGTATTCATAAAATAAATATGGTGTATGCGTTTATTTTCACATGTATAAAACGAAAATAGGTTTTATTTTTAAAAAATATTGTGGAATATGAGTGCGCACTTGACATCCATAAATAAAGTACTTTAGTTTTATTTTATTTATAACAATAATATTTTGATATTTATTTTGCTTTCACTGCGTATTGTATGTCGTTCTGTCACAATTGTATAATATTCCAAACCTAGCAAATATATGCCACCAGAGAGGGCTTATACTTGCTAGTATTATAAAATGTAAAAATGGTGTTATAACCTGGAGGCTAGAGTGCGTAGTTTCCCAACCGGAATAAGTATTTTCAGAAGAAAACTAGAACGAAATAAAATATATTTATGTCAAAAATTTAGTGGAAATTAAAAGAATCAGTCCGAATCAAGTATCGATATGTTAGAGAGATTGCTATTTGGGTTTGAATTTGAAAATCCGACAAGATAATGTTTTATTTCTTTATGATGGTTTTACTTATATATAAATATTACACGTAAGTTAATATATACATCAGATATGTAAATATAGTTACTACGATTCTGTGACTGTAAAAAGACGGTCGAGTCTGAACCTCAGCTTAAAGCATTTATTGAAGAGCTGTGATACAGCGAAACAGTTTTCTGTGTGTTTTTGTACAAGCTCCCACCCTTCGTGAGTTGAGTACTGTGGTAAGTGAAATCGTCAGCTACTATTAGCGATAATACAAAAGATATTCATAAAAACGAAGGGAGCACTCTTCAAGAGCTGATATTGTGTATATTAAGAGTAAAAGTTTTCTTTCCTAGCTTGTGCAGTGGATATAATCTATAACTCTAAAATAACATCACGTTTCAATCAGTTTGAAGCACTTTTCTTGCCTAGCTAGATTTAAGAGATGTGATACAACGAAACAGTCTGTTTGTGGATGACTATCTACACGAATGTGTATGTTTGTGAGTGTATACGTATATTAATATGCGTATACAGAGTGTTCGTAATAAACTTGGCAGTTTCTGGAAAAGAAAAAAACTTTTGAAAATGCATAAATTATTAGCCGAGTATGAACTCGGCCAATAATTTATGTATTTTCAAAATTTAAAGTGCATATCTTAGAGCAGTGGTTCCCAAATCGGGGAGCGCAGTCCCCTGAGGATCTACGAAGGGGTTTCAAGACACTGCGAAAGGTTATCGCCGCCTGGAATTTGTAAAGCTACATGTATATGCAATTGTGTAGATAAAACATACACCAACAGTCTGCATGTACCTGTGACAATTTGTATGTGTACTCGTGTATCATTCTTCTTCAGAATAATATTCTGTGAAAAGTTTACAGAGCATATTATTCAAAAAGAGAGCGACAAATAAAAGAAACGTTTATCGATGAATATTTTGTATATATCGCATTTTTTATGAAAAGTTATTCCACAGTACTTTTAAACTTCCGCTCAAGTTTCAGAATGTTACTGCACAGTTGAACGAGAACAATAGTTACAATGTAGTTGTTTCTTTTATCCCTTGAACCTAAACTTCTTTTTATTCATTATTTTCAATAGAACAGTGTGATATTCCTCGCTTAAATTTTAACTTGTATTTTTATCCTTTCAGATTTACGATGGCTCAAAAAAGATGAGATATGATGATTCTTATCTAAAACTGGGTTTTATTGTTATAAAAACTAGAGAATAAGATAAAATCAGTCGGTGATATGCTTGGGGGCATTGGTATCAACCTCTCTAAAACTAAGCAAGCTAAAAAAGACCCCTGCAAACGAAATATTCCGTTTTTTTAACCAAAGATATTGATTTCTTCAAAAAGCTGAACAAGTTCACAATTCTAGGTTTGATAATACAGGAAGGCTTTCAGAAAAATTCACCGCAGGACTGACAACTTCATATTACGTTTCCAGAAAAGTAGATGTTGCCAAAAAACTCATACAATTTTAGAATAGCTACTACTTCCTTGCTGCTTAGATATTATATTGAATTTGTTTAGATATTCAGATTGTCAAAAACTCAAGCAACTGTCTTCGTAAACAATACTGTTAGAAGCAGTATTGTGGAAATGTCCGATGACATATTGTCCCAAGTGATATAGAAAAATTCAGAATTGTACTTTCAATTTTTAATCAATACAACTTGATGAAACTACAGATATCACTAATTTTGCTCAACTTTGCGTATACGTCCGATACATAAATGATAATTACTTGGAAGACATTTTTTTATTTTGTGAAACTTTCAATACAAAAACAACTGCAGCAGCGGTATTCAACAAAGTAGACAAGTTTTTCGTAGAAAAATGTATAAAATGGAAGGGTGCAGTTGGTGTATGTACAGATGGAGTGTCACAAATGTTAGAATGCTGTTCAGGCTTTCAAACATTGGTGAAGGAAAAAATCATAATATCATAGAGACACACTGCACTATTCATCGTCAAGCTCTGATAATGAAAATAGCACCTGAAGAGTTCAACAATGTTTTAGCTGTTGTTAATAAAGTGGTAAACTTTATTAAAGCAAGTGCAGGTAACTCGCATTCATTTTCTGAGCTATACCAAGAAAATGAGTTTGATTTTAAAACAGTCTTGCTATACCCACATGTTAGGCGGCTCTCAAAAGTAAACGTTTTGAAAAGAGTATTTGTACTACGCGATGAAAAACGCTAAAAAAGATATCCATGCAAAGTTTTCAGATAATCGCTTTCTTCAATCCTTGTCGTTTTGGCCGATATATTTTAATTCGTAAATTCAATTAATTTAGGACTGCAAGGGAAAGGATTCACAGTGTTCCATTGCCACGAAAAACTCATTGCATTCCAATTATTAATTATGGTACACTAAGTTGGAAAAGAAAAACTTTGCTTCATTTCTACAATTAATTTTATTAATTGATGAAAATGATCTTGATATTGATGAAGATAGTAGACGCAATGAAACAACACATAATGATGCTTCGTAAAGAAATTAGATGTTATTTCCCCAATCTAAAAGAATTTGATACGCAGTACAGGTTTGTTAACAATCCATTTGTAATTTCTATTTACGGCGACACTGTTATTCAATAGCAGTTCATATATTTATTGAATGATGGAAGTGCAAAACATATCTTTGTGGAAATGTGTTGCAGTGACTTCTGGATTAACATGTCACATTCTTATCCAAAGATTACTCTGAAGATAATTCTTTCACTTATGAATGTGAGACATGGTTTTCCACTTTGCTTGCTATAAAATCAAAATGTTGCAACAGACGTGATTTATAGCACGATATCAGAGTCACAATGAGCAAAACAATTCCAAACAGTCAAAAGCTAGTTGAAGCAAAGCAAATCCATCCATCACATTAGATATAAGTTAATTATATATTTTTTCCTTTGTTCACACAATAGTTACGTTGGTTCTAGTTGTCATTAGTTCTTTAATTGGATATTGTTCGACTTGTTGTTTTCTTATACTGTATCACTGTTAACATTTATTTTTAGTGAAGTATATTTATGATAACATATAAATATGTATCCCTCCAGAGTCGAGGAGACGCTGTTTTGAAATAAAAGTATATTCAAGAGGACCGCCATCAAAAATAATTTGAAAAGTTTTGGAACAACTATCTTTGCCGAATACAGCTGAGCACCCCCACAGCTTGGAGCTTGCAATTTGTAGTCCGAGTAAATGACAGACAACCGCGTCCAGAAATAAATTGTATCTACGTTAAACATTTAAAAATAGTTTGACTAGTTTCGTATGCAATGTTATTTATTGTTGGTTGCTGGGTTTTAAATAAATGATTTTTTTGAATTAGTTTCGGAATGTAATATGCTGAAAGACGTAACCGTTATTGTTTCTATTCATCTTTCATTAATTTGCTACATGATACGATTTATTTCGCACAAATTTAATAGACGCTCTTTCATATTCCACTGATTTTCGAGAATATCGAATTATGTTATTTCTAACTATTACGTATAGACTTCATCTAATTCCGGAATTTACGGAATGCATTTAACGAACTTACTCACTTATACTCTACATTGATTCAAAATGGTCGCTACAATCTTTTAATCGAATCGACTTTATAAATTTCTCTTAGCAATCATCGCATTGCTTCATGTATAATTTCATTTTTTTAACTTAAACACTTAGACGATTTAATACATAACACCTTTAAGGCTTAAAAATCTTTTTTCAAAATACTTACAACGTAAAATAAACTGCAGAGTTCATTTCGACAACATTCAATTGATGATACCATATCTAACATTAATCCAACATTTGTGTCTTCATTTTCACGTTAGATATTCTTCTTTTTTAATTTGGACGGGGGTATTTTACGTAAGACGTTTCTTTTCTTCCTTAGATTTACCGTCCATTCTCTCTCTCTCTCTCTCTCTTCCTCGCCCTCTCTCTCTCTTTTAATTCGCAACAATTTATAAAAAACGTGTTTACATTTTAGCCGACTTAAATAATTGCAGCACGCAACAGTACCTTCGAAGCAATGCATATTAAACACATACGCGCAATTTTTCTGCTCATATTCGATTTAAATAAGTATTTTAGTATACTTTTATTATCATGATTATACGTTAGTTACGAATAACGTCCCTTTGTTTAATTCACGACAGTTAAAAGGCTTCGAAATCAATTTCGAACATCGACCGGCGTAACATTTAAAATCATTATTCTCATCTACATTTTCCCATTCATCGAACATTATTCGATATTAATTCAAATCTATTTCATAACTTTTTCTACATATTTTCTTTGACGCTAAAACTTCTACTAATATTCCAAAAACATATTAATTTCTACTTTTCTAAATATACTTCAACTTAAAGTGCAGGATCCGTAACTGTGTCTTTCTTTGTCTTTCTTTTTCTCAGTGAAAGAGAAATCTGTCTAGACTGCGGCACTTTTTATTACTTTCTCTCTATTTAACTCTTTGTCAGTTTTAGAAGAAATGCTTCCAGACTGTGGCAAATTCTTTTTTTCGTGAGATGGATTTTCAACACATTAAACATCACCATTGTATACTCCCCCTCATGGATAGGCAAAGAAATAGCAACAACATTGTCAATGGTCAAAGGGCAGATTAATTAACAGTCGATAAATCGAAAACAAAATAACCACAACAAATTTCTTAAATCAATCGCCATATATTTAAATCAAGGCCTGAGTAAGACCAAAGATCGATTTTGAATGTTGGTAAATTCAATCTCCCACTAAGATTGGCACTACGGATTGAGATAAAAAAAAAATTGCCTCAGTCTAGAAGGATTTTTCTTTCAGTGACCTTGGAAAGCTTTACGCATATTCTTGGATCATATTTACTTCAGGGGAAGCAGTGTTTTTTTATTTTTTCGAATAAACCGCTAATTGTAAAAAAATCTATTTTGTTTGATTCAAAACATCGATTAATTTAATCACCTAAATTACAGGCTTGTTTTCGAATTAATACTCTAATACTTTTAGTTCTTAATTTAATTTATATCTATCCCGGGCAACGCCAGAGCACGGATTCTGCTAGTATATATATATATATATATATATATATATATATATATATATATAATGTAGGTCGATTGTTGTTTTTGCTATGGTGTTATTGTCCGTCGTCTCGTATCACCAGCGCACCTGTTTCCTGGCCTTAATTCGAGGCACAACTTTCTTCTTTTTCTTCCTTTCTGTGTCCTGAGCCGGGCGCCTATACACTGGACACTGGTCTTGTGTCGTATGGTTTTGCACTGAACTCGATCCCGGCGAATTCTGACCAATGAAAATTGGGATAAATAACATGAAATAAAAAACAGTAAAACAATGCTTCTTTTATTTACAATTTTCGCAAGGACGACAAGTTGAGGTTCAGATAACAGCGCAATTGTTCTTTAGCTTTGCTATCAATTCTTGCAGCGCGTGAAACGACTCCCCTCGACACCTTCTCCCTTTCCACCTCACTGTACGTATTCAGCTCCCCTCTCTCTTTCTTTTTTTCTCTCTCTCTTTCTTTTTCTCTTTTCTTCTCACTATAACTGCTGTCACTCTATCTCTCTCTCTCTCTCTTTCATTATTTATCACCGTTTTCTCTCTCCTTCGTTCTCTTTAACTTTTTCATTCTTTATCAATGTTCTCACTACTTGCATTCTCTCTCTCTCTCTCTCTCTCTCTCTCTCTCTCTCTCTCTCTCTCTCTCTCTCTCTCTATTCCATTCACTATCATCGTTTTTTTCTTTTTCTCTCTCTCTCTCTTCTCTCTCTCTCTCACTCATTATCACTCTTTCTCTCTCTTTGTTTCACTCTCCAATTATATATTACCTTGTGTGTGTGTGTGCGTGTGTATATATATATATATATATATATATATATATATATATATATATAAATATATATATATATATATATATATCCGTCTGTCCCTCTCTTTTTTTGTTTTTTCTCTTTCTTTTCTTTTGATTTCATAAATATGCCTACTTCACTATCAAACCTCTCGATGCCGTTAGCTGCTGCTATCTCTTAGTCTGCTTAAGTATATATTCAGTATTAATTTTTACTTATATAAATATGTTTGGCTACATATGCGCATACATGTTTTGGCTAAAGTTTAAAATCAAATGTTTATCCAATCGTTAAAAACAAAACTCCACCTGGAATACTATACATATATATATATATATATATATATATATATATATATATATATGATGTGAATAACAATATTCGTTAGTTATATCGCCAACTACCATTAGCGCAATGCAGAGCTCTTTGTAAATAAACAAACTGAGCACTGTCTCGTAGTTGCCAATATTTATATAAAAGCATTGAGATGTCAATTGCCAACAGCGCCCGTCCCGTGATTAGAATCGCCGACTATGAAGTAGATGATTGTAGGTTCGATCTCGACTTGTTGCGGGTGCTAATCTAGCCGCATATATATATATATATATATATATATATATATATATATATATATATATATATATATATATATGGAATGTTTTCTATGTGGAATCGTGGATAAGCATAGCAACAGACTAGTAGAAATAAGAACATACACGCATCATTAAAGCAAAAGCGATATTTCAGTCTATTCAAACGGCCTTAATCATTTGGGGTAGATAATGTATGTATATATAAATGAGTATATTTATCTGTCTCTTTCGATCTATTTCTCCTCTCTTTTCTAAAGAATTGATGCGCCTTTCTCAAAAAGTAATGTTTGCAGGTCACTAGATGATCTATGTATCTGATACCTCTATCAAAAGCTAACAATCTTAACGCTTCGCGATAAACATAACTTACAACAGATCAGAAGGATCGATCGTATGTAGACATAGGTACAAATCGTCACTCATATATTTACATATTAGGTGGAATACATAAGCGATATATAGTCATAACGATCGATGAGAAAAAATGAAAAAAAACGTGAACAACCTAGATAAAATCTACAATCAAATATAATCTGCTATATTGAACTGAATTTGTTAGGGTCTCCTTATAAAAACAAAAACAAAATTAAACAAAGACTATGTTAGTCAATAATGTATTTTAAATGGGTTTAAATATTTAAATAAAAGTTTAAAATAATTAAATGCGTTTCCTTTCCTTGGAGCGTTTTACGTTTTCTTGGGTAATGGAAATGTGTCGCTTAAATAGTTATGTCTGAAGTTCCAGTTATCGGTTTAATGTTATGCGGCTGCATCGTTTAATTAAAAGTGTGGCCATTTAGAGGAGCAGTCATGTTTTCATAGTGTTGACAAATGGAGCTAGTGTCGGATAGGTGTAATGTGAGTCATCATGAAAGTGTAGTAGTAGTAGTAGTAAAACCGATGTAACAATTAGTTTTATTGTTATTGTCGGAGATACATTCTCCCATGCGGCATTAAAACTATTATATTACATTGGTTCTTCCTAATGTGTTTTGGGTCTGAAAAGTGTTATTTTAGATTACGTGGCTTGATGTTTTCATTTTTTTAGTTAGCATAACTGCCCTCCTTCTCAATATAGACACATCCTAGTTAATAATATTAAAATAATACACCACAATACCGATATTAAAGGATTTAAAATTATTGAAGCCCTTTACATAAAAACCAGACATCCCACTATCAATAATGTGAATTACGAAACTAGTCGCAACATTTTAAAGTGTCTAGCATAGTAACTAACATTACTAAATTTTTAGCTGTTGTGCTATCACACTTTTCAATTTTGCGCGCGCTTAGTACTTAATCACGTTCGCATTCAACATATCAATATTACAGACGCTTATTTTAAAGTCGTAAATTACTAGCCGTTAAAAACTGAACAGTAAAAACATAGTTGTAAACACGGCAAGACTAGTCCCGCTTGATTATGATTTCATAGAATCAAATTGAAAGAACTTGTGAAAAAAACAAAGAAAAATTGAACAAGAAACGCACGGAACTTACATATACCAATTTGACCGAAATACTAAATTGATTATTTAGAATCTTTTTGAAATAAACATGTCTTATCAAGTAAAAACACTCCGTGTTATTTCATAACGTTTGCTTAAATAAAGATATGCTGCCTAAATACACTCAATACATGCATATAAAAGCCGAAATAATTGTTTGTCTTGATTAAAAACGTTTTTCCTGTGAACATCTGTCTTTCCTCATCATTTTTTCAGGGTAAAATAATTAAAACTTTTTATATATATATATATATATATATATATATATATATATATATATATATATATATATATATATATAATGTGTACGTGTATAATAGTTAAGAGATATATAAAAAATAGCATCAAGCGAGCATATTTTTTTATGTTTGTTCACTCCAAACAAGGCATATTGCTACTGGAGCGAAGAGGGTACTGTGATAGAGGCCATCCATTTTAGGCCCCATTCTACTACAGACTGGAAGTCATTTTCTAAGGAATCAGCCATTGCCTTGCGTGCGTGGGCATTTGATGTCCCTTCCTATCAGGAATAGAGCATTGTGTTATCACCAAATACACCCATCTCAGACGCGATTGCATCGAGCAAGTCGTTTATGAAGATTAGGAATAATATAGATCGAATAATCAACCCACATTCGTATGATGTAGTTTGCATGTACAGCCATCAAAAACGATCTGATTATATTAAGTATTTATCTAGTAATACCTAAGAGTGGATTTTCATGAGAAGACTTTTATGCCAAATCTTGTCAATAATATTTAAGCACTTGTTTTAATTGCGGACAAATCATCATATTGGTTCAATACCTGTTTTACATGCCTGCATATGTCAGACGACTTTTAGAAATTGACTTCCTCAACTGTTCCACATCTCCTAACCCAAATATTCTTATCCATTCTTTCAATGTGACCAAGCCAACAAAGGCTCTTATTTTGCACACATCTCCCTGAATAGGAAATAAAAATAAGTAAAACCATTTTTTTGCCATGCATTTCATGACTCATAATCTTGTAATTCATAGTTGACATTAATTTTTTTAAAGCATCTTTCCACTTGGTCAAAGAAGGGCGTGAGGTCTAAGCCGTTGGTTCGAAAGCTGCAAGTTATCCGGAGGTGCTAAGTTCACTCCTGGGCGATGGCAGTGAAAGTAACATTCAGCGACAGCAGCAATACGACGATAAGTAGCAGTTGCAGCGGCAGAACTGAAAGCAACAGAGAATTAACGAGTGTGTTTCAGAGGCAAAAATGGAATCCGAGCGTGGTACCCCTGTGACAATAAAGGGGTTGCGTTCGAGAGTCTACACAGACGGTTCCTGAGTTCGATACAGGATACCTGATGAAGGCCGGAGGGCAGAGCGGCCGAAACGTTGTGAGCATCGCAGCCAAGATGAGGAAGTCAGTCCGAACACTGAAATCCATAATAGAAAACACCTCATCTCAGAAATACAGACAATTACTAACAGTTTCTTATTTGTTTTTTAAGGTTGGGGTAGAAGTTAGGATTTCCGATAATAGTTTTGTTTTTTCCCATCTTCCAAAATTTTGCAAATTTTCTGTTAGAGTTCGCGCAGACGAATTTTACGATTTACTCAATTGACAATTGAAAATTGTCACCTGCTGTCTCGCAATCTGATTGGCTAAGTACTTCGTCAGCTTCCGGCTGTTTACGTAAACAGCCGGAAGCTTTACCAGTATCAACTAAAGATAGCGTTTTGGCGCCGAGTGTCTAAAAATGCGCATTCATGTAATAATGTCTATATAAAAAAGGTAAATAAACGTTTTGACATTTTTGATTGAGGTTTTAAAATAAGATATCACGAAATAAAAATTATAAAGAATAACGAAAAAACCCAGTATTATAAATACTGGGTTTTTTCGTTATTCTTTATAATTTTTATTTCGGTTATTTTTAAGAGATTTCTAAAGATATGTGCGAACCACAGGAAGTTTGCGCTAATTATTTTACTGAGTCATTGGTTGGATGACGTCAATTATGTGAAGGGAAATTACTCTGTGATTACTAGTTTCATGGGTAGTTGTCTCCCTTGCGTGGACGTAAATTTACTTGTCTTAAGTCTTATGTTTAACAAAAATAACATTGCATTATTGTGTGCCGCTTTTTACTTTTTTACGATTACACATGCACGTTCAATTATAGTTAAGAGTGAGTTGAAAGAAAAAAAATATTTTGTTTGCGATCATATTTTTAATAATAATTGACATACTACTTCATTGATATTTATGTTCATGCAATTATTTAAACACGAATTGATTTAATGGGACGGGCAATGATAGTGAAATAATTGTAAGTTTTCGATTTTTTGTTACTTTTCTATCGAGAACTGCTTCAATTTTTTTTCATTCGCACTTTCATTATATATATGTGTGTGTGTGTGTTTGTGTGTGTGTGTGTGTGTGTGTGTGTGTGTGTGTGTGTGTGTGTGTGTGTGTGTGTGTGTGTGTGTGTGTAATAGTTAAGAAATACATAAAAAATATATTATTCAAGTTTATACAGATATTTGTTTACTTTAAATATTCAAATGAAGAGTTTTATGTACTTATTTCCGGAAATTTCAGAGTACAAAATGATGCTTGTCCAGCTTTTGAACCAGATGAAACCGACTTTTGCAAATCTACGAATAAAAATGAATCGGCGTCAAAATGAAAATGAAGCAGTGTTTCAACAGAAAAAATAATAAAGCAACTTTTAAAACAATTAAAAACACTCACTGTATTTAACTTTAATGTAAAAGTATTTATTTTTTCACAAAGAAAATTAATGAAAAACTGTTTTTAATATTTTTTTCGAAAAATATATCTCAATTATTGCCCCTAATTCTTAAGAATTAAAAATTAAAGTAGATAAACAATGGAGCAACGTTTCTAAAAAAATTTCGGAAAATGTTTTGTATTCATTTTTCAAAATTCTGAAGATTTACTTTTGGAAGAAGAAGAAGAATTTGGCGATGAAATTCATGTTTGCTTAAATCTATTGCCTTAACTTGTCGTCTGTCTGCCAGGAAATGTTTCAACTGCATAAAATTAATTTACGATTTAATCAATTTACAGTTGTCATATTTTCTTTTTGTCACATTCTGATTGGATAAGCGCGTCGGCATCTTCCAGCTGTTTACGTGAACAGTCAGAAAAAGCCGAACAAAAAGTCGGTTTTGTCTGATTCAAAAGCTGAACCAGTATCTAAACAATTACTCATCTTCACAGGGAAATTTCTTGCAGATTACTAAAAAAAGTTTTTCAATATTTAATAAAATAAATTCAAATTGTTATTTGAGTAATAGATGAGTAATTGTTTATTCCGGAATTTCCAGAATAGAGACATGAAATATTAGACTCTGTCTAGCACTTACCAATATCCGACGTTTATTTTTAATATTAATATTCTATTTCCTTAATTTCGTAATTTTCACCCGATTTTGAAAATGTGTTCTTTAATTTAATGTTTACTATTTGGAATTCATCTTTACTTTAACTTTTATCGTATTCCTATTTTTATTTCAACATTGACTATTATCACCATAACTGGGGAAAAAAACGACTTCGAAATTTAGTGGAGGGTGATCTCTTCTCTCCCTTATAACCCCTCTCTCACAGAAAAGACGTTGATAGCCTCTTTCTACTTTCTCATTATTTCGATGGAGCTTCAGTCTTTAGCTCTTTTTCATAAGACATTCACCACAATAACTCTTTTTTCCATCACAATTGAAGTGTTTTTCCTTTCTCTCTTCATGCGTCAAGCGTAAGGCAGAATTCCCATGGACAGAGGTTCTTTTGCAACGGCTTCCCACTTGTGTAACACATTGCTGAGAGACTGCTTCTCTGTTGATTATAACTTGGTAGTCTTCCAATGTACTTTAATTGAATGCGATTCGATGAACGCACGGTACTGGTGCCTCATCAACGTAAATATTCCTGAACAACCCGACAAGCAGCAAAATGCCACTCCTTCTCTGTACAGGTCCCCAGATGTCGGAAATCCTTCTTCTGTAATAGTTTCTCCCTTCGAACTGCTAGCTTTTGGAATTTTCATCCTGTTCCCTGCTTCACTGACTGTACTAACATGCAGAAATTTAAAGGTAATGCAAACAGGCATTTCGTTGCTCAACTCCCTACTTAGGGTGTCCCTGTAGGTATGGCCCCTAATTCACAGTAGCTCCTTACGTCTCAGTGGCAATGTGCCTTGTTTGGGGTGAATAAAAGTGTGCTCTTTTTTTAGTTTTTTTTATATAATACACCCCAAACAAAGCAGGTCGCCACTGTAGACGTAAGAGGCTACTGAGAAAAAAAGGGTGTAGGTTTTGGGTGTCATCCTAAGTTGGGAGCTGTGTAGCGAGGTATCTGTTTACATTAGTTTTGAACCTCTGCATGTCGGTACAGTCAGAGAAACAGGGGGCAGAGAGGGAGCACATGGAAAAAAGCTACCGGAGTACAAGGCTCTCCGGCATCTGGGGACTTCCACAGTGAATGAATGTGACCTAACTGATTGTCGGGTTGTTCTAGTGTATTTGCGTCGAGGGGCACTAGAGCAGCTAGTTTATTGGAGCACAATCCATTGAAGTATTTGTAAAACAATCACAAGGATGCAACATTGCGGTGATGGGACATGGACTAGAGCTTGGTGGATAGTGAAGAACCTATTAAGTTGGCGACTCTTTTTGGACCTTGTCTAAGAGGGAGAGACTAGTGGATGATGCACCAGCCTAGATGTGACAGCAATACTTCATACATCGGCGGATGGTGGCTTTGCAGAGATACAAGATAATATCAGGTGTGAGGAGTTTACTAGCACGGTAGAGGGAGCAAACCTTCTTTGCAGCTGCCTTGGCAATGTATTTAATGTATTTGTTCAAATTAAAGTTACCTGTGAATGTTAGGCCGAGTAGTTTGAATCTTGAACTCTCAGGTAGGGTGTTATTTGCCATGGCAATTGGTGATTGAAGAGATTTCTTGTAGTTATTGAAGGAAAGTAGCTTTGTCTTTGCGGCATTAAAGTTACCAACCATTTATGACCCCAATCCACTACAGCCTGGAGATCACTTTCTAAGGATTCAGCCATTGCCTTGGATATGTACGCGTCCGTTTTGCCCACATGACGAGAGTAGAGCGTGGTGTCGTCAGCAAATATACCTATCTCAGACTCGATATCATCAGGGATGGCGTTTATGAAAATCAGGAACAATAAAGGCCCAAAGATTAATCCCTGGGATACACCAGCATGTATGTCATGTTGCTTAGATGAACGGCCATGAAGGACAACCTGGATCTTTATTTTGGTTAGCAAGGATCTAATTATATTATATATTCGTCTAGTAATACCATATGAGTGAATTTTTAGGAGGAGCCCCTTGTGCCATACCTTGTCAAAGGCCTTGGATATACCAAGCGCTACTGCCCTAGCTTCACCTGCCTTGTCCACTGTATGATATATGCATTCAGAGATGACTGTTAAGATGTCCACAGCAGATCGTGCTTGTCTAAATCCATACTGGCGGTCAGAAAAAAGGTTTAGCATTACTTAGGTGCCGGACTATCGCTAGATTGATTACGGATCGAAAGATTTTAGCAAAGATCGGGAGTAGGCAGATTGGGCGATATTTCTGAGGATCTGTTCTATCTCCAGAATTCTTGAAGGCTTGTATCACCGAGGCAATTTTCCAGCTATTAAGGAAGCAAGATTCAGCAAGGCATTTGTTGTAGAGGTTGAAGAGGTCGGGCCATTTCTGCAGCGCATTTCTTTATTACTATTACCGGTATAAGATCAGGCCCACATGCTTTGGAGGTGTCAAGGTTTTTTATGATGTCTCTGACCTAAGATGGGGTGATAACCAGGTTTTCAAGTGTGACTTCAGTCCGCAATTGGAATTTAGGGAGGGGTGGTTTGCTGAGTTCAAAGTAGAGTTTAGGACGAAACGCTGGGCAATTAGTTCAGCCTCATCAGCTGCCGTGCAAACGACATCATTGGGATTTGATAGCGGGAGAATCGTTGATTGCCTATGGTCACCAAACTATTATAGATTTTCCAGAAATCGCGAGTACCTAGTTTCTGAGACTCAATGCGTTTTTTAGTTATCTCTGTATACCTTCTCTTTGCTTCACCTATCACTGCCTTACAATTATTTCTTGACTCTATAAATTTCTGTCTATTTGCAGTTGACTTATGGCGGCTGAATTTACGGAATGCTTGCTACCTCTCAGCAATGGCAGCTGCATATTTCGAGGTGAACCATTGAGGATAGTGTGGTTTGCTGAAGAATTTCCTCATAGGAACATAGGCTTCAATGCCTGCTTTGACCCATTTGGTTAACTCATTTGCACACTGATCAACAGGGATTGAGAAGGTTTCACTCCATGGGGCGTCGCTGATGTTATCTCTGATGGACTCAAAATCAGCCCGCTTGTAGTATTTCGTTGTTTTGAGCTCATCAGCTTTTGAACAAGTTTTTAGGGTGATAGCAATCATAACCACGACGTGATCAGCGTTCCCGACCGGGCTATGGGTTTCAGTCACACAAGCCTCGGGCAGTGAGGTCAGGAACTGGTCGAGAAGTGAGGCTTGCTGGTCTACTCGATCAAGGAGGCGGGTCGGGAAAGAGACAGTCTGTGAGACGGAGGGAGCTAAGGAGAAATTGTATGTAGAGTTACCGGCTGTGTCAGTAAGGCTGGAGAATACCAGCCAGTCACGGTGGTGTGCATTATAATCCCCAAATACATGTAATTGGGCATTCGAGTCGAGTGAGAATGCTCTATCTATGCTTTCAGAGACAGAGTTTAGCAGGGTACAGTCCTTAGTCAAAGGTGAACGGTATAAGAAATATAAGTAACTAACGCTGTGATGTAAAGTCAATCTAAAGCACACGTAGGATTGGTCATCTGATTCTAACCTATGTTCTCTTGTCATGGGGAGAGTGTTCCGAACATAAACTCTTAGTCCGTGCATATGTTTGTCACAGTCTTTACGGTAGAGGGAGAGGTAGTCAGTTATGTCAAAGTGATGGGAGAAGTTTGAGGATTGAAGGTTCGTTTCACTTAGTGCTAGGATATCCGGGGTGTTTTAATCCAATGTTAACCAATTACTGTCTTGGACCACTCCAAAAGTAATCAAACGCAGTTTATACTATTGATCAATAGTCTTCCTCGTCTTTTTTCTGGCATCCATTCCTGTCTCGTTAACCCATATTATCGAGTAGCTTTTAGCTTTGATAAGCGGTTACTTAAAAATTTTCCGTATTCTCAGGCTTAGCTCTTGCTCATCAGTCCTAATACACCTAGTGTTGGATTATAGATGATAGTATCTTCTATTGTGGATGATACTACACGAGTATGAATGTCGACACATGGGAATCAGTACAGCGAAACAAACAACTTTCTCAAGGTGAATTCTAGACAGATCTGATCTCGCAGTCAGATATGACGAAGTGGGGTTGGAAATATCAGACCCAACGCTATATGACATCTCTCGGGACATGGCCTCACGGAGAACAGAGCAAACAATGAAAAGATTAGATTTAGAGGGAGTCTGTTGTGGAAATTCGAAGCGAAAGGAAGCCTAATAAAATGCCGTAATAACTACAAAAAAAATGGGACGGGGCGAGAATGGCGCTATTTGTCTGTTTGTCAGTATATCTATCTATCTATCTATTTATTTATCTATCTAAATACTTAATTAGAGTGGATAACTGTCTCTCTCCTTTAAAATTTAAGTAATATTGTACTTGTAAAACATTGAATATTTCTCTCTAAAATAAATCTACCATTTCGAGAATCTCTGTTTAGTCTCAATTCGTCCTCTTATATATGCTCAACGAATTTATTCAAACAGGGTCTAACGACGAAAATACACGTAGCAACGTAGATGATCCGGCTAGGGAAAATGAAAGGAACGATGCAGAAACACGACAGTGAAAAAAACCACGAGAACCTTGAGAACCGCGTAACACATATTCGACAGCGCAGAGGAAGAAAAGGGAAAAATGTCTGCACGCATGCTTAGACTAAGGACACACCCAACGCTTGTCGATTACGAGTAAAAAAGAAATACAAAAAATAAGAAACTAATGTCCAACGCAAATAGGGCACAATCTGCAATCTTAAGACAATCAGAGAATTTTCTACCGGACATTGCATTTTCTTATTTTTTATTTATTTTATAAAGAGTTATACTTCCCCAATAACGCGCGCGTGTGTGTGTGTATATATATATATATATGTATATCTATATATATATATATCTATATATATATATATATATATATATATATATATATATATATATATATATATATATATATATATATATATATATATATATTATATTAAGGGTATTAGAAAAAGCAGTTTCTCACATACCGAATGGAATCCTAATACGACGGAGGATGCGCGATATTATAAATAGAGCATAATAATAGTTAAGAAATATATTTATTATTCAAGTTTGAACAGATATTTTTAACTTTAAATTCTCAATGGAATGCTTGAATGTCTTTATTCCTGGAAATTTCAGACAATAATGACATTAAACTCTTTAATTAAATATCTAAAGTAAATAAATATCTGCCCAAACTTTTATAATATTTTTTTTTTTTTTTATATATATCTTAACTATTATCTTAAACTATATGTTACATATCTTATGGACGTACCACGGTTTTATTGACATGTATTGACTTTTTACCGTTTAAAAGGTCATTTGAGTCAATTTAAATCATCAGCGACTAAAGAAAAGAAAAGAAATCGAGTATCAGCAGTATAGATGTTAATCTTCTGAATAATATTCTCACGTAGATCATTGATATAGAGAGGAAACAACGTTGGGCCTAGAATAGAGCCCTGAGGAACACCAGCATTGATACTAAAAGACAGTGATGACACACTATCCAGAGTTACTCGCAAGCTTCGATCAGAATGAAAAGACCTAATAATGTCAAAAACCTTACCACTAATACCATAACCCTGAAGTTTGTGTAGAAGACCAGAATGCCACACTCTGTCGCTCACTTACAGCAGTTAAAATATCAGCAGTTGAACTAAAACCATGAAAGGCATACTGAACATTACTATTATATATATATGTATACAATATATTATGCACTATTTGTAACCACTCCAATATCGGATATACTACAAGACAATTACACCAACGTATAAAAGAACACATGAATACAAATATATCTTCCTTCTTCAAACATACTTCCTCATGCAATACTACACAACAAGACATAAACGTTTCCATTCTAGCCTCGACCAGGAACCTAGGCGACCTAAGACTGATGGAAGCTATTCTCATTTCCAAACATAACCCAGTTTTGAACCAAAGACACGAATTAAATTCTGCCTTCATCATATAATCCCCAGTTAATACCCCCCCCCCCAGATAATACCCCCCACCTCCCATAATAAACACTATTTGCACAAATCATATCCATTATACTAAGAATTGACCATTACATTAGTTAAATAAATTCAACAAACAAAGCCAATTAACAGAATTCCCTTTATAAATTAATACCAAAAATAAATTCAACAAACAAAGCCAATTAACAGAATTCCCTTTATAAATTAATACAAATAATAACAGATTTGTCTCCCTTTAACCAGCAAACCGGTCAGTTTCCATACCTAAAACAGAAGACACTTAAGAGGTAAATTAAAACCAATAAATAAGGATTAAACTCAACCAGGCATAACTAAATTATAATATACTGCACCGACAACAAATAATCAGCTATCTACAGCATATTTAAAATCTAATGCCGGAATCAGCCTGTTGACAAACATATATTATAAGTAAAATCAACGTAAAAAAAAGCCAAAAAACAATAACAATAATAGTAAATATATAAATAAAAAATAAAAATTCAATAAATAGAAACAACATACAATTACATATATATATATATATATATATATATATATATATATATATATATATATATATATATATATATATATATGTATATATATATATATTAAGAAAAAAAAAAGAATCTATTTAATTTTCCTCTGAATACTTTACCCTGAACACTTCCGGTTTAACCCCCCAGCGCTCCTGGCATTTTCTCGGTCTCCGGGATTTTTCTTTTATTTATTTTTGACAAGGAGAGGAATAAGAAAAAAAAAGAAAGAAAAAAAAATCTCTCGAAATATATCAAATTGATTCTTGATAATCCGGATATTACAAACTAACACCCTTGCTGTCTAGAAAAATAAACAAACCTTTCGATCTATATCCGACTTATTTCGGTTTTGTTTTGTTTTTGTTCTCCACAGCTTACAGCTATCCGGATCTCCGCATTGCCTTCAACCTTTTTAAAAACTTTTATTATATATATATATATATATATATATATATATATATATATATATATATATAGTGCTTGTAGTTATTTTGTTCATCGGAGTTTATTCGGGGAACTACTGTGTCTATGTAATAGTGATCAATAACACATAGTGCTTTATATGATTATAAAATGTTTCATTAATACAAATATTATGCTACGTATGTGCAACTTGTTTCGGTGACAAACTTATTCAAAGCGGCTGATTTCGTTCAAATTTTAACTTGGTCATTTCAAAAAATTTCACGGTCGGGGGTTACATCGGCCGAAACTTTGTGAGAATAACATTCAATATGAGAAAAGTAGTTTGACTAATCCAAATAATACGATATTATTTTGTTTTAATTTTTTTTATTTTATATAGTTTACGGAAAAGTTAAGACCACAGTCATCACCGTAACAAAAGCCCCCCCCCCTCTTACTAGCAGGACTAGTGTACCGGTGCTTGTAAAAAATGGCCGATAAATTTCTCGTTTTAAATTATTTCTTCCGGGTCATGTTTCTTCGACAAAATATTTTCTTTTGTTTTTCTTATCCTAGATATGACTTTATATTTCATTTAGTGGCGACGCTCCAATTTCAGAGTTTGGGGGATTGTTGAGTCACACCTCGTCACTATTACTCCCAATATCACTTTGATTCGAAGTTGTTGTACCTGCCAGGGTCCTATCTATGGCTTAAATAGAATTTGTCCGAGGCACAACACAAAACTGGTTCGGACACCTTTGGGAAATATGTTCGCCTTTACCCTACCTCAGCACCGAGAATTCATATTTTCCAGTCGTTTCACCATATTTTCAGATTATGAAGTAAAAATTTGAAAAGAAAATTACTTCTCAATGTTTAGCAAGGTTGTTTTGTAAGTTGAACGTAAAATGATTCGCCTGTAGTTGATATTTTCCGAGGTTTTCTGCTTAATCTTCAGATGATGATATCAATTGATAATCAAATCCTCGGACTATTATTTAGTTTGCTATGCAAGTTGAACATAAAATGATTACCTTTTCGAAATTTTGAAAACACCGATATAAACAGCGACATAGAAAATGTTAAGATGGCGTCGTACACGTATGTTTATGGTATAGTTGTAGATAACATAATTTTAATGAAATATACGAACCATTTACACATAGAAATTGTTAAATAATTCTAAATAAGTAAGCTTCAATTTCGCATAACGATTTTTGAGCAATTGTTTTTTTGTTTTTTTTTCTGAAAATACGTCGTTGTATACAATTGCTTTTATTTATATTACTATTTTTTTATTAAACTCGGGAGGTCGCGGAGTTGTAGTTGGTGTGCCATGTCCGAATATTATTGGTTTCATAGTACCACTTTCACGTATTGATGTTGGAGACTTTCACGCGGTCCTTTGTGTAAGCATCTGAAATAATCAATGACAACAATAGAATTACCACCACCCCTAAAGTCTAACCCTTCCTCACCGTGATAGTGTAAGGGCTCTGGTGAAAATCCAGGAAGAGTTGGTGTCAGGATCCGTCGTCCTCTGCTCGTCTCTGGGTCTGCATGTGACAAGCAAAGGTGCGTCTGGCGCAGAACCGCAAATCAATGAAGTAAAAGTGCAATTTTCATTCTGTGCCATTTCTTTCTGTGTTCTGGGCCCAACCGCCGCGCCTTGTTATTCAGGGTGTTGGTGATAAATACCTGCAATCGTGCAAATAAACAAATAGCTACAACCAATCATGAGGCACTATCTTCGTGAGCTCTATGCAGAAGTCCGACCTGCTTAGCAAAAACAACATCAACAATATCGCAATAGAAAAAAGCCAATCAACAAAGTCGTACCATACGAATTTATACTAATTAATACGAATGTACTTTTACTTAAGATCAACAATGCTTTTTCTTCTATCCCGGGTGATGGAGTAATGACGTTTTCCTTTCATTTTCATAATTGTGATTTACATATAAGTATTTTTATAAATGTACATAATATATCATTTATCTAGGGAGGTGACAGTGGTTAAGTGGATATCGACACGGACTGAAGACCTTGGTGTTCCAAGTTCGAATCCAGTCGGTTCCACAATACCACTATCACTTAAGGATGTTGGCAACCTTCTCGTCGAACCTCCTGTAAGTACCCGATGTCTTTCCAGAAAGATTTCTAACTAATGCCAACACCAGAATCATCATTTATCACATACTCTGTCTGTCTGGCAAAACATTCAAGACAAAGTCCTATACCAAATCAAGATGATACGAAGAATCCAATGGTTGTATTAATTTTGCATTAAGAGTATTTAAAATATTTTTTGGGGGGGGATCAGCGTTCGCGCTTGACACCAATGAACGGCAAAGATGGCGTTTTACTCGTAAAAATGGAAAATTATATAAATTAAACAGTAATAGTATGAAATAATAATTTGGTATTTGGAGCTCTGAGAAAAAGTCACAAAAGTCCTCATTTATTCCCGGATAACACTAGGTGCTCGTGCTAGCGATGGATAAATGTAAAAAGAACCTAATTTTGATTTTTATTGCTTAATAACTTTGGCAAAACAAGTGAACATTCTCTAGTTTAACTGAGTCCACTTATGCCCACCCCCAGCTAACACTTTTCAAAATGCTCGGAGTTTTATCGCACCTTTTAGCTTAAAGACTATGCGGCACCTCAGTGAGATTAACTCGGGTGTAGGTGGGGTCTGCGTTACCATCGTTCTCCATCGTCGGTAACATTTTTATTGCTGTCTGTGTTTGTGCCAGACACATCAAAGACAAGCAGTGGCGTGCAGGGGGTCTGATGATGGCTAGGGATAATCTTGATTGTATCCCCTCCTTCCAAGGTCTCAAGTATAAGGCTTAAAATACTGTAAAATATTATGAGAAAAAATATTCTGGATTCTATATAAACACAGATATAACATGAAATAAACGGTTTATTCGATTTTAACATAGATCAATCAGAGACGAGAATTGACTGAGAAAATGTAGGAACAAACAGCCATGTCTGTTTGTTGCTTTTTTCTGATCGTTACGCCACATACACGCAAACTGTGTGCATTTGTGTCAATATCGGGTTTACCAGAGATAAATATTTCTTGCTAGCAATAGGGAAATTAATGGCTAACGGTGTTTTCTGACAGTGCGGTTAACCTCTAAATCTTGATTCAACAGTGTTAAAAAATTTAATTTACCATCTTATTTTTTCTCAATTTGGATTCCTTCCTCCAATAGAATCCGGTGATACCGAACCGTTGACCCCCACCAGAAGAACGTCTCTGAAGTCAAGACAGGCAATCGGAGCCGCCATAGACCAGCATTGTGGCAACTTAAACATAGGTAGCAGTTGTATGAGCGAACTATTTCGTATCGATGTCCGTTAGTTTTAACTGAGATGGTGATTCGGCTTTGCGTATGCGTAATCATTGATTCTTTACTGCGTAGGCGTATGACGCGTCAATGTGTAAAGAAATTCGTACGTGTCAACATATTTTGCGCGAAAGACAATACAGAACGTCAAGTTTGTTCTCGTTTTTTCTTCTAACCGTCAAGCCGCATTCTTATCCTGATTTCGCTCTGCTTTAGCCAAAAGCAGTCCAGATGCTGAACTCCAGGATATTAGATTATCTAACCGATAGGGGCCAGCTCATTGCGCCATCTTTCTTTTGTTCCTATGTTCTTATGTTTAGTGAAAACATTATTTATTTCAAGGAAGAATTATGATCCTTTTTCTTGTGTAACATTTATATTTCTATCTAATTTAAACCTTTTTAATTAACCAAGTCGCTTACCAAGCTAAAACTGGTAACCGCAACTGTCTCCAACCAACTAAACATCCTATAAACGTTTCTACACGAGTTTGAACGAATTATGCAAATTTTAATTCTAGTTGGTTAGTCATTTTCGGTCGTCTCGGCATGTCCCCTGTTGTTTAAAAGGGTAATTAGGACAGCCATTTAACATCGCATAGTCTAAAACTTCCGAGTTTGTTGCTTGTGAAAACAAATGCTGTGGCTTTATTTGGTAGCAATGTCGAAACCGCGAGGATTGAAATTATAAAGCATAATTATTTGCTTTGAAAATAACCAGACTTTCCCTCTGAATATATACACACGTTAATCTAGACGCATATATATATATATATATATATATATATATATATATATATATATATATATATATATATATAGAGAGAGAGAGAGAGAGAGAGAGAGAGAGAGAGAGAGAAGAAAAAAGAGTGATAAATATACGACGATTGTCCAAATTTATTTCAAATTTCAATTGTTCAATGCAAGGTGTATTCAGTAATAAACTAGTGTTTATTATTCTTTCCTTAAGCCAAGGCTTTTCAAAGATCGAAATGTTATCATCAGAGGAGAAATACAGATGGATAAGTTGGCTTTCGAAAAAACCAAAGTTCAAATATTTGAAAAATATGAAAATTATTATTAAAAGAATTTTTGTTAAAAAAACGCAGTGAATGAAAAGAAAAGTTCCTTGAAAAAGATATGCAAATTGTCCGGGTGGTAAATTTCTGTTGAAAAGAAGTCCGATGAATTGTAGAATGTGAAGAAAATCACTTTGCGTATATATATATATATATATATATATATATATATATATATAGAGAGAGAGAGAGAGAGAGAGAGAGAGAGAGAGAGAGAGAGAGAGAAAGAGAGAGAGAGAGAGAATCAAATATAAACTAAAAGTAAACTTTTAGTAGATAGAACCTATAGTGAATTGCTCTCTTTCCCTCTCTCTCTCTCTCTCTCTCTCTCTCTATATATATATATATATATATATATATATATAAATGGTGGGAAATCAAAATTATCCTTACCTTTTTAGAAACCTTTGCCCATATGAGTAATCATCAAAGCAAAGTCAAAGAGTATGTCATTTGCTGAAGGCACTCGTCATACCAAAGGATATTTTAAGAATAGGTGGAGTGTCCATAAAGACTGTTTATAATTTACATAATAGAATGACTATGAACAAAACTATCACGATGAAGTGTGGAAGTCTGGAAGTGGTTGAATCAACAAAAATGTACCAAAGCTTTTATTAAAACTCTTAAATCCCATACCTATAGGATCTGATCAAATCTACGAGAAAGATAGCAATTGAACTAGAAGTAGGCAAGACCATTAGAAATGCAGTAAAATATGATTTGAAGTTAAAATATTGCACAAGAACACCAAAACACATGTTGACAACGGATATGAAGGAAAAGAAATTGGAATAGTTCAATAAAATTATTGCAAAGAAAAAATCCTCCATGGTAACGATCTTTTAAAATGAATAGATCTTCACTGTCGATGCTGTTATGAATCTCAGAAATGACAGATTTATGGCAAAATCGACAACTTAGGTTAAGGGAGGATTCAGAACAAAACATCTGACTCAATTTATGGCTTCCGATGGAAATAAAATGCCTATAAAATTCTACAAAGCTAATGAAAAGATCAATCTTTATATTTACTACACGACTGAGTTACCAGGTATTGCGGTGACTTAAAACGAACTACCCTAATGGTAAGTATCTATGAACAGCCTACACAGCTAGATAAATACAAGATTTCTGCAAATCTAACTTTAGCGCATTTTGGAAATCATGTATATAGCCGCCTTCTTGCAAAGATTATACTATTTGGGGCGTTTGAGAACATGCTACCAATAGAACATCACACAGCAATGTCGACTCTCTTACAGATATTATGAGAATATTTGAGTGCATGTTTCAGGAAGCGTGTGAAGGTAGTTATTGAGAAAAAAGGAGGACACATAGAATAAAAATATTTTTTATTATGTAAATTTTCTTGTGGCAAATAAATTCTCATGACTTTCAATAAACTAATTGGTCATACACTGTCCTTCAATATATGCCTCGAAATATTAGTAATTTTGCTTCCCCAATGCGCCACTGCATATCATCGCCCTCGGTGATAAGGGTTAATGAGATTGTTGGTTGGCGATCAACAAAACTATGAGAGGATTGGAACCGATGGGTGAAATAGTTAGAATTATTTAAGTGCACAGCTCGACGAGAATTTGTTAACATTGGACTTTAAAACAAGTATGTTGCAATCAGCTGGGAAGCATCCCCGTGGTATTGTATTCCACAAATGGGAGGTTCTTAGAAAGAAACTTTGTTCATGGAAGTTCTGTTTAGTTTTAGGTACACAGAGAAAGAAAGGAAAATTATTTACGGTGATTGTAAGACGAGTTTTTGCTGTGAATGTTTTGCAGTGAGAACCAGAGATTGGAGCTCAAACAGGCACCAACCATGAAAAAAACAATATGGTAGAGAAATACTTGCAGCGTCGCTTCTGTAATAAAAGCGCTGTATGGAAGAGAATATATATATATATATATATATATATATATATATATATATATATATATATATATATATTCGCTTGTATAGACATAAATAGACTTTATAACGCCCCTTTCCCCATGGCTGTTGGGTTGGCCGTATTGATAAAGGTTAAGACCTGTAAAATTAAAAGTTGACTTTAATCTGGGGTTCGAATCGTGCGAACGGTTGAACTGTAATTCTCCACACTGATGATTCCCGGAAAAGGATTAAACACATGTGTATGTGGATAAAGAATTAAAAAATATTCATCATAATATTGTATATATATATATATATATATATATATATATATATATATATATATATATATATATATATATTCTACTTAATTTCATTCCAAAATTCATTAACTATGACATATCGTTTAAAACATTCTTCTTGCATAACAAATTTCATGTTTTTTTATTTCTATATTATTATTATTATTATTATTATTATTATTATTATATAAAAGTATTATTTTTTATTTAGAAGTAAAGAGACTGATTTTTCCATCTAATTTACATACGTGTATGTGGCGTGTACAAACGTACGTATATAAATTAGACAGCCACTCTGAGAAATTACTAACAGACACATTGTGAAATATCAGTGAGTGGTTGAATCGACATTTCGTGAAAGAGGCGAGAGAAATACATTTATAGCTAAGAGAGAGATGGTTGACTGAATCTGACCAATTAAAATAAAATTTTATTTTCAAAGATAACTCAATCCCAGAACTAAAGTATATTTTAGAATTTATTTTGTGTTATTAAAGTATCTATGAAAATACTCAGGGAAACAACCGTTTATTTAGTATAATAATAATTATGGATTGTATGACTTACATCCACAAGTCGAGGTTTCAGTCTGTGCGACCTCGTAGCCAATCTATCATTATAAGCTAGCTCTGGGGAGGTCGCTCTGAGAAAACTCCGTCTTATTGATGTAAGCCATACAACACATAAATGTATACCATCTCTACTAACAGTTATTTTAGTATTGAGCACTATTGGATCGGATCTATACCAAACCTATTACCTAATAATAATAATAATAATAATAATAATAATAATAATAATAATAATAATAATCAAGGGAGGTGCGAAGGTGCTCTATCCCTTAATAGACTCTAAAAATGGCCTATGCTGGAAACCTCATTTCTTTGATCAATCATAACTCAAAAACAAATAAACCAAATTAGTTAAAACTTTGCACAAAATTTTTATTTGATAGGTTCTATAAGTGTGTAGAATTTCAGCATCATTAGTCAAGGCAACCCAGAGATCCAGAAAGTTCAATCATGAAATCATGTTATCTGTGTGTGCGTACGTACGTACGTATGTGCCACCCGGTATCTCATCAACTATTTGATGGATTCAGCTGATTTTTGGCAGAGATAGAGGTTCTAGGGTCTAGTTGGTGGCATTTTAATTTCAGTTTACCATATACCTTAGTTTTCGAGAAGATTCCAAAAAACCTTTAAAATGACCATTGTATTGAGGCATAGCCTTTACAAAAGTAGTGATATTCCATGATAAATGCCAGTATACTGAAATCATATGCCCTTTATAGGGTTAAGATGAAAAGTGTACAAAAGCAAGGAAATTCCCACATTTTTACACTTTTATTGTCATTAAAGGTATGCGAGCACAACAGGGCTATGTATTTTACTGGTGGGAATTTTTCTTCAGTGCACCTCACACACTTCATCCACCCATGCATAGAGATTTATACTGTAGTGATGTGATAATGAAATGGTTTGGGTGATATGTAGCCATAACCTTAATGACAATAAAAGTGTAAAAATTTTGGAATTTCCTTGTTTTTGTACATTTAGTGTATATGAATGTTCATCTTAACCCTATTAAAGGCATATGATCTCAGTATACTGGCATTTATCATGGAATATATATATATATATATATATATATATTCATTTTAATTAAAATTGGAATTATGTTTACCTACATACGGCTGCGTTTCAAGTTTTCGCTCTCATAAGTGTAGGGAATGATAATCTCAGACGGTCGCAAGATTCGAACCCGGTTACAGAATCACTACTAGACTCCGCAAGCAAGCGGCATAACCAAACGGCCACGTGACATTACCACGTCAAGAAAGTGAATTTAAGTTCTATTTATACGAAGGATGCACATATAGAAAGGATATATCGAGTGTTCGACGAGCGTTGTCGAAACATGCCCTATGGCTACGTGACAGTCTCTTTTTAATTTCCCCGAACAGGGCTCTACTTCAATCTCATTAAAGAGGATTATACAGTATTAATTTTAAGTAAATATTAAATTATCTTTACCTAAATACGCCGGCGTTTCAAGTATTCGCTCTCATCAGTGTAGGAAATGATAATCTCAGACGGTCGCAAGATCCGAACCCGGTTACAAAATCACCCTAGACATAGCAAGCAAGAAAGCGTCATAACTAAACGGCCACGAGACATTACCACGTCAAGATAGGAATTAAAGTTCTATTTATGCGAAGAATGCACATATAGTAAGGCTGTCTAGAATGTTCGACGAACGTTGTCGGAACATATATAGAGTAGTAGTATGAAAGTATATCCATGGCAAGTAAGCTACACAAAGGCGTCCATGTTTCATTCCAGCATGTAAGCATCAGCCTAAATATATACTTGCTGCCCTCAACGGCGAAGCATGGGAGTTAAATTAATGTAGTTAAAATAATACATGATTAATAGCAAAATAAATACAAAAAAAATCAAATTTCACGAAGTGTTTCCTTATAATGGCTAACTTATTTTCTAAGAAACCTAAATGCATCCTAGTGGATATAAATTAAGAACTAAATCAAATTAGGTAAATAAATTATTAGTCTAAATGGGAATTTTATCTCACGAAATAATTCATTAAAATGGCTGACTTGTTATCTAAGAAACGGAAATCTAATCTAGAAGAGTTAACATAAGCACTAAATATTTTTCTAAATTAAAGATTCATTGAAAATTGTATTTTTATTTAACTACTTTGTTAAATAAAAATACAATTCATTTAAATAGCTGATTTTTTAAAATAATAAACGGTAATGCATTATGGTGGATTTAATGTACCGTAATGCATTATAGCGGCTCAAAGGTATTCAGCAAAATTAATTGATGTAAATGAATGCTTCGAAATCAGATTTTAATATCACGAAGTAAATCATGAAAATGGATGACTTGCTTTCTAAAAATCCAAAAGCAATCTAGTTGATTTAATGTAATAAGTAAATTATTTTTTGTAAATAATATATGTTTTATAAATAAATCGAAATGCATTCTAGTGGATTTAATTCAATAAGTAAAATAATATTTGCAAAGAAGTTATTTTTTTCCAAATAGCATTTTTAATTCAGGAAGTACTTCATTTGGATAACTTATTGTTTTATACGAAAACGAAATGTACTGTATTAAAATAAGTATCTTAATGAAATGTGCAGACATATTTCGGAAAATCTGTAAAAAAGCAATAACTGTTCAGGTTGATGTTCTCAATTAGTGAGAAAATAGAAATGAGCAAATTCTTCCAAGATATGAACACGTGACTCATTTGAAATAAAATTAATTCCGATTACATAACCATTCAAAAGTACGCCGTTATATTTAATCGGCCTCTCCACCTTTTTTTCATTTTGTTTTCATATTTAGTCAGAGAATTCGGTCACCCTCGTATTTTGTACACGTTATGACAGATTCAAAAATTGAAATATTCCAAAGGAAAAAAGTGGAAAGTTTAAGGTAAGGCAGAGAGGGATAATATAGGGGTTTTATTTTGAAATTAATTGTATTTCGAATGAGTCAAGTGTTCATTTATTGAAATAATTTGCTCATTTCGATTTTCATACCCATTGTATTTGACCGAAATATATGTGCAAATGTGTAGCAATATATATATATATATATATATATATATATATATATATATATATATATATATATATCCGTTTCATTTCATAAACATTTTACGCATTTCATTTTCCAATAGCTATATTTTATTTTGAAAAAGAATAAAACCACACTTTTTAATAATCTAACGACTATTTGTTTGAAGTCAATCACCTCGAGGATGTCATGACATAAATAATATCATTGTTCCCCCTATATTTTTTCTTTTCCATATATATGTTGTCTGTTTATGTGCATATATATATATATATAAAACGTGTGGGTTAGTCGTTCAATTTCAAAGTATTGCAGGGTTAGTTAATAAAATTGAAATATAAGCAATATTAGCAATACAAGATTAATTTATTTTTTTATTTTTTTTATTTTTTTACATTAATCCAATCAATTTCGGAATAAAATTCCTTCCTATGGGGTGACCAGTATTGAGTCATTTTCTTTTTATCAAAAAACAAGAATAAACAAACTTATTTCTTTGTTGCTTGATAAACGTCTATGGTACGATGTGTCCGCAGTGATGTTTTCGGCGATTATGATTCAAATTCGGTGTCGAACGAAAGAAGCGTTGGCTCGCTGTCATGAAAACGTGTGGGTTAGTCGTTCAGTTTCAAAGTATTGCAGGGTTAGTAAATAAAATTGAAATATAAGCCATATTAGCAATACAAGATTAATTTATTTATTTTTTTACATTAATCCAATCAATTTCGGAATAAAATTCCTTCCTCGGGGTGACCAGTATTGAGTCATTTTTTTTATCAAAAAACAAGAATAAACAAACTTATTTCTTTGTTGCTTGATAAACGTCTATGTTACGATGTGTCCGCAGTGATGTTTTCAGCGGTTATGATTCAAATCCGGTGTCGAACGAAAGAAGCGTTGGCTCGCTTTCATGAATATATATATATATATATATATATATATATATATATATATATATATATATATATATATATATATATATATATATATATATATGTATGTGTGTGTGTGTGTGTGCATATATATATATATATATATATATATATAGGGTGATTAAAAATATACGCAAATAATAAAGTCTTTATTAAATCATATTAAATGAAACTAGATATAATCAAAAGAAAGCAGAGTTAATTGGGTTTGTAACATTACAGAAAATGTTCAATTATACTGCCTTCTTGATTTTATTCACGGCACGCCCAAGTTCATCACAGAAAACTTTATTTACCTCTGAAATGATGCAATCTTTGAGCTCATTAAGATTGTCAGGCCGAAATTGATGAAATACACGGGCCTCTAGCATGCCCCCAAAATAGAAGCATAGTGGGCTGAGATCAGGCGACATTGGCAGCCACGGTGTTCCGTATCCTCGACCAATCACACGATGTTCTTGAAATTTTGAAGCCAGAAAATATGGAGCCAACAACGAATAGTGGGGAGGAGCTCCGTCGTGTTGAAAGACAACAGTCATCATTTTACGCTTTCACTGTAACTGAGGGAGTAAATGAGCGCGAGGCAGAGCGGTATAATTCACTCGATCAATTGTCGAGTCAAAGAAGAATGGCTGCAATCGATATTAAGCACTAAATTCCATCCACACACAACTTTTCTGGATGCAGACTTTTAGATAAAACAGCTTTTGGATTTTCAAAGCTCCAAATTACACAGCCGCCAAGCGAGAAATAAGCCTCTTTTGACCGCAGCACATCTTTTAACACCAACTGATTATCCATAGCCCAATTTGTGAAAGCAAGTCGTTGTGGTTTGTCTTCATCATCGATAGATTGGATAACGCCGATGCGGTAAGGCTACATACCTTGGTGATGAAGAATCCGTGTAACACTGCGTTAAAGAATGACGAAAATTTAAATGATGATTCTCCACTGAAGTGCGGAAATAAAAAATTGAAGGAACTAAGGTAAATTGTGTCTTTGGATTTATTTTTAAATGGTTTTTGGAATTGAATTAATATAATATAATATATGTATGCTCTGTGTTTTGTAAAAATCTTCATTGAGCTTGTATTACGAAATTTTCCGGTACTGTAAAGGATATAAAAGTGAAAACATATTTCCATTTTAAAAATCCATATATATATATATATATATATATAGAGAGAGAGAGACAGACAGACAGACAGACAGACAGACAGACAGACAGACAGACAGACAGACAGACAGACAGACAGACAGACAGACAGGGCAAGCATTTCTACCTCCAAACATATTTGATTAAATAGTATAGACAAATTATGTCTGGATATTTTTTGTGTTTATCCTTTCGCATTGTCCCATGAGTGTTCAGATTTCAGGTTGAAAGTGGCTTATGAACTTGTCATAATGGCTGGGGACACTAGTACATTCGGTTTCGTCTACAACCCTCGTCGAGGGTTAGATATAAAGTACAAACTGTCTACTCTTTGTGCTTTAGTGATGTTTTGGTGGGACAGTGAAGATTATTAGTAGTATTAATAAAGCATTAGTATTAAAGACATTTTAAGACGTTTTCACAGTTTATGAAATTATGTAGAGAGATTAGTGAGTCTTATATTTATATATATATATATATATATATATGTGTGTGTGTGTGTGTGTGTGTGTGTGTGTGTGTGTGTGTGTGTGTGTGTGTGTGTGTGTGTGTCGAGCTACTATATCACTTTTTTAATACCATCATTAGACTCTCAAAACTTCGTTGTGCAACGAGTCTAGGAGAAAGAAACCCCAAAAGAATACTAGTGTTTTCTCTGCCTGCCCCGACAATGTTTCTAGTCGTCCCAGATTTCTCCTTGCGACTAAACTCTAGCAATGTTGATGCAAGTTGGGATTCTGCAACTCTTGCTTCACTGTAGACTATCGTCGCAGGCATGAATATTTGCATTTTTTTTCAAGATTGAATGGAGGCTTTTTATATGACTTTATATTTCTCTTTTTCTCTAATCTTCCTTCTCGGTGTCTCCTCTCTCTTTTCTCTTCCAGATCTCTCTCTCTCTCTCTCTCTCTTTCGCTGTCTCTTTCTCGCTTTCACTTTCTTTTTCAATATATTTATATTTTTATATCTATCAATAAAGAATGTCATCGAGAATTATCATAAAACCTGTGAACATACTGATTTGGAATATCTTAAACCCTTACTCTCTCGCTTTCATTATCTCTCGCTTTCATTATCTCTCTTTCTCTCTCTACGTCTATATGTCTATGCCTCTATGTGTCTGTCTATACCTCTGTCTCTCTCCCCTTCCCTCTTTCTCCTTCTCGCGTTCATCATCTCTCTTTTCTCTTTCTCTCCCAATCTATTTATATCTATTTACATATCTGAAAGAATACTTTCGTCAATTATAATAAAACCTGTGAAAATATTGATTTGATACCATTTCTAGAGTTCCTAATCACCCTCTCTCTCTCTCTCTCTCTCTCTCTCTCTCTCTCTCTCTCTCACACACACACACACACACACACACACACACACACATACGCATACACACTGTCCCAACCCACAGCACAAACAAAATATTAAGAAAACACAGAAAGGACTTGAACGAAAAGTGACTCTTGAAGTTAAGAGATTTAATGGCTGGGATTTCGAATAAAAGTGTGGTTGATTTTTGTTTGTCGATAAGGTCTTCCGTATTTGGTTAGGAATGTCCGACAAACGCGAACACCTCCACGTGGAGACACTCAGATCGAGGTGTCCACACTTGAGACGAAAGACGCAAAAGGCACGCGCCTGCAATGATAACATGTTCTCACCCAAGTTGATCCACCGGTTTCCTCTCGACCGTCGACGCTAAGCGATGCCGTTACATCTGCCGTGTTTCTAATCT
Organism: Sepiola atlantica; assembly: GCA_963556195.1. Classification (NCBI taxonomy): domain Eukaryota; kingdom Metazoa; phylum Mollusca; class Cephalopoda; order Sepiida; family Sepiolidae; genus Sepiola; species Sepiola atlantica. The sequence goes on from OY744523.1 coordinate 153,076,380, forward strand.
TCAATGGCAGCATCAAAAGATTGAAAAATCAATGGTTGCTCGTAATTTTCATTCGTTGGGAGTTGCTGCTTTATTAAGATCTGTAAATATTATTTCGCTTGATATTATTGTGTTGCACTAAAACACAAATATAAGTACGCACGCAAGAACATATGTATATAGTATATAAATACACATACGTATACATCTATATACACACAAATATATATATATATATATATATATATATATATATATATATACATTTATATATATATATGTACATATATATATATATAATATGAAAATGTATTTATGGCAATTAAGCTACAGAGGGGCGGGGGCGTCCGCGTTTCATCTCAGCAGGAAATCGTCATCCCAAGCTGTACTACCGTATTGAGCACTGTTGAAGTAAATACTGAAAATATATACACAATATGTTATATCATCTTATAATATTATACGCCTGTACATGAAATCCTACATATATATCATTATTATTATTATTTCATGTATATACATAAAATGTGTTAAGGGCTATAACATTTATGTATCGATTTTCAGTATTTACTTCAACAGTGCTATATACGTAAGCAAAGCTTGGTAGTAAGTTATGAAAATATATTTATTGCAATTAAGCTACACAGAGGCTTCCGCGGTACATCTCCATAGGGAATCGTCAGGCTAAAATTCCTATGACAATTCTCTAGGGGGATTAAACGCGAAAGCCTCTGTGTAGCTTAAATGCTATAAATATATTTTCATAACTTACTATATATATATATATATATATATATATATATATATAAGTGTAAATTAGTCGTCCAAGGCTATAGCAATGCGATGTGGTTGCCGTGAGATGGAAAAGTGAAAAGAAATAAACGCAGGGAGAAAGTGAAACTCAAAACGATTTATTAATAATTTCACGAAAACTGATTAAATACGCACAAACCGAAACTACCCGCATACAAGACAAATGCTCTTCTTCTTCCGATAAAACAACACACACCGAAGCCTTCCACCAAACTCTATTGACCAACGGCTTCCCCCTAACTACCATATCTAGCCTTAACAACACCAGAAGACGTAGACACCACACTCTCACCAACACTTGCTTCCTTAAACTCCCCTTCTTTAGCGACCGTATTACTTCTGCTATCCGCAATGCCATACGTAGTGAGAACCTTAACATACAACTTTCTCAGACAGGCACCTCTCTCCGACAACATTTATCCAAAAAAAGCCACTACACCCCAGACCCCTGCTCTCTAGCTAGTTGCCCCATCCCCAACTCTGGCCTCTGCCTCCGCACATATACAGTATACAACCTACAATGCGCTAAGTGTCAAAAGTTCTACATCGGTAGTACCGTTAGGCCTCTACACCAACGCATTAAAGAGCATCTAAACACCCACATTTCTTCCTTCTATAAACACTTAATATCATGTGGCAACACACATCGCTCCATTAGTGTCCGCATCCTCAACTCTGTCCGCAATATAGGTCAGCTTCGAATTTCGGAAGCTATCCTAATCTCTAAATTTCGTCCTACCTTGAATAACAGATTCGAGTTGTCATCTCCCTTCATCCTCTGATTCTTACATCCTCACACTCCCACTTCCTCACACTCCCACCACCAACTTACTTGCTTTTTTTTCCATAGTCCTCCCCCTTCCCATAATCTCTTCTTATTCCCCCCCCCCTTCCCCTGCTAAAAAGGTCCCATCCTTGGCTTTTATCCACTTCACAACTCAAATTCCTTCTCAAGTTTCTAATCTCATTTCTAAAGTCTGAATATATTATTTAGAATAAGTTATCTCCCTTTGACAGTAACAGACCACACGTAAATTTAAATTTAGATTTGAAGAGAATAAATAAAAAAATAAAAAATAAAAAAAGATTAATTGATGAATCATGTAAAATGAAACAATAAAATTATAAAAATTGGTATATTACTAAACAAATGTTTATAATGTTTTAACCTTAGTTATATGATTGCTTAATGGAATTTTGACATTTTCTGCGTTCCTACTGCCAATTGTTTTCCCCTGTATTACGATGATCTGACACCGGTTTTTTCCCGTTCTTTTTCGACCCTCTCGGTCTTCTATTGTTGTCTTTTGATAATGAAAGTTTTTCTTTCGAAAATTTAAGATTACCCTTTGCCGATCTGTTACTTACCGAAAAAAAATACTATTTGGTATTTAATCAGTTTTCGTGAAATTATTAATAAATCGTTTTGAGTTTCACTTTCTCCCTGCGTTTATTTCTTTTCACTTTTCCATCTCACGGCAACCACATCGCATTGCTATAGCCTTGGACGACTAATTTACACTTACATTTACCAGCAATGCTTCAAGCAAACTACAATCTCCTTTTATATATATATATATATATATATATATATATATATATATATATATATATATATATATATATTAATTTAATCGAATTGTATAAGTTAGCGATTCTGATGACGGTAGATAGCCAGAAACACCTGTCCATGGATTACTTTTATGTACGTAAAAATTAATGAATGCATATTAAAATATGTCTTATTAAAGGTGACAATGCAATATTCTGCATGATTCTTTACCGCTTAGGAAGTGCAAAATACAAACGCTGTTACTATAGCCATTAAAAATACAAATACGTAAACTATTCATATATATATATATATATATATATATATATATATTAATTGAATAACATAATAAAATGAGAAATTAATCAGATTTTATTAAAGTCTAAAAACAAGGAGTGATACTGCGTCCTTAACTATGAGTTTTCAAAGAAAATCTTCTCTTCAGAGGACCATTACCGCAATGACATTACTGCAGGTAATAAAAATTAAGCTTTGAAAATATATAAAAATATATTTTAAAATACATATAAAATATCAAATATACGGGACCAGGAAGTTATGGTTTGCAACACTCCTGCTATCAGTTCCTAAGAACCCTTAATTGGACATTAAAATTTTCAACACCGAGTAAGTCTTCTGAATTTTTTGTGTGATTTTGCTTTTTCTATGTTTTATTATTAATTTGCATACACCTTGAATATCACTCTTCACTGTCATCTACGGCATCGATAACAAGCAAATGGTCCGCCATGATAACTTTTTCATTTTTGGACTACCAATCACCACCTACATTGTCTTTTAAACGAGTTCTTTGACATTTTTCTTGAAATTGTTTTAAACTTTATGACTCGGATGAACTGTATAAGTTTAACAAAAAAGGTGTGTTTTAGGCCGATATATTTAATGTTTTATATGTATTTTTATGTATTTTTATATACTTTTATATATTTTTAAAGCTTAATTTTCATATATATATATATATATATATATATATATATATATATATATATATATATATATATATATGATGATTTTTATTTACACAGACATGTACAAAATCTGCGACACTGGCATGTCGATGTTATCGATCAACAGCGATTATAAACTGAGATCTCATCAGGTAGAGTTAGAATCCAATCTTAACCTTAGATCATATTTGTATATATATATATATATATATATATATATATATATATATATATATATATAGTGATTGTTAATATTCCAATGATCAAAATCTTCAGATCAAATCATTTATTTTTATTTTTATTTTAATAATCGACTTAATATTGTTATTTAAAATGTCTGAATTCATTTTGGGACAAAATCAGAGTGTTAATCATCATGTCAAATGTGAGATTCGAATCTCTGTCTCTAAGTACGGCCCACTAACCGATTGACTGGCGGGGGTGGAAAGAACGAAATAGTAATGCTATTTAACAACATAAACAGGGTTGTATTTTTTACTTTTACTTTTCCTTGGTCTTTTCAAGACTAAGGCCAATAGGCATCTCCTACCTTTGCGATAATCGTATTTGTTCTTATTAGCTTCGTACATTAAGTGGCTTCATGCCTTGTTTTGGAGCGATTTCCATTTTTAAAAAACTCCAGCCAACTTCGAGTTTTTATGTTCTTTTCGGAAGCTGAAATGAATACATAAATATATTTTTTGTAAAACATGGTTTGTCCGCTCTTTATACAGGCGTACAAACTTCAGCAGCCGATGATTCCGGTCCAGATAATTATATATATATATATATATATATATATATATATATATATATATATATATATATATATATGTGTGTGTGTGTGTGTGTGTGTGTGTGTGTGTGTGTGTGTGTGAGTGTGTGTGTGTGTGTAGTCATCCACGTACAGACTATTTCGCAGCTCTTCAGTGTGGCTAGATAAGCATTTCTTGTAAGCTGAAATCAAAACTAGACTGTATGTAAACGGTAGGAGATTCTAGCCGTGTGTGTCAATGTTTCTTTGTGTTATAGAAATCGATAGTTAACAGTTAGAACATTCAAATAAGTTTCAATAAGAGTTAATTTTTTCAAGAAATCTAAAGACGCCGTTGAAATTTTCCTTCGATTCCATGTGGTTTCACTAAGGGCAATTATCGGTTAGATCCATAGAATAACTAAAATATATTAGAAACTAAAGAAACAAAATTATTGGTGTAATAGATGTTCTCGTTTCATAAAACAAAAATGAAATTAGATAAAGAATATCTCAGTGAAGAATGTATTTTAAAACAGGTGTAAATATCTAGATAATTAATTTTATTGATATTTTTAAGGTTGAAAATAATTTTATGAAAATGAAATTATCGAGTATAAGTTAAATCCATTTGCTGTTTTAAAGCTGCAGGATCTTTTATCGGATAAAAACTCCGAATTCGTTCATTTATTGTTTTATATTTTAAGTAATGTGTAGGAATTTCTTTTTTCAAAGTAAGACTTCGAACAAGTTTATTTACTGTTTTATTTTTATGTCATACTTAATTCGCGCTGATGGCAATAACAAATCGACTATTACTGTTGAAATTAAATTTTTTCAAATAGCAGAACGTTTTACCAGATTATACTATTGCGTTCATGTGTGGTTTCAGTTTTTCAAATAATTCCCAATGTCGACTTTTTTTTCAGTTATACTAAACTCGCAATGTCGCCAGTAAGACATCGACTGTTACTGTTGGTGCGCTTTAGACACTGTTCTCCATTACAATCCCCGGGCAAAGCCGGGCGCCGTTCTAGTATATACATAGTTCTGAGCGGCTACTCAGATACACGGGTATTTTAGCTCTAATCAGGTCACTGATTAAAAAAAACTTTTAGTTAATATATTTTTCAAAAGATTTTCTCATACACGCACTCGCCTCTCCCAGTATCTCTGGCAATCAACGGGCACTTTATTTTTTTCTCAGCTTCAATCATTATCTGAAAAGTTCATTCAGAGAATTGTTATTTTTATATTTTATTTATGTTCACCAATCCTTTTCTTAAGCTCACATTGAGTTTCACCCTCGTATATCTGATGTCAATTATTGTATGCGGCAGTCTATATACGCGCATTGGATGGGAAGGTCTCACATGCTTTGTTTTTTATGTATAATTTGTGATGTAGTTTGTATCGTTGGAATTCCTAGTTTATTTAGAGTGTTGCCCATATTTTGTATTATTGGCGTAGGTGGGTAAAAGAATGTATCTGTTTATAAGAGAAGTGTCTGGTGCATATGATTTTTGCTTATTGTTTCTGGAAAATATTTGTAGGGCTATTTTTTGTATTTAATATGAAATATGAGGAGTACTGCAATATTTTCAGTGAATTTGTGATGTATTTGAATTCTTCGTCTAGATAGTATGCACTACAAATTCTGAATTAACGAATAGCATGCCCGTTTTTATTTTGTTATTACGGTGTGAAAAAAATCTATGTAGTCATTTTTGTGTGTAGTGTTGCGATGCACTTTGAAGGATAGATTATTATTGGATTTTATTATAAGTATCTCTAGAAATGGTATTGAATTATTTTTCTCTGGTTCATACTACAGTTTATGGAGAATTCGACTGTGTTTTATTTGGGTGTTTTTATTTTCTATTTGTGTGTTTTCAGGAAGAAAAATTAAAATGGCATCAATATATTTAAAGTATTTAGTGTTTGGGGGTAATCTAAATTTGAATGGGTCAGATTCTAGAAATTGTAAGACTAGGCAGGCTAGTACTATATTAAGAGGGTTACCCTTAGGGAGTCCGACATTTTGCTTGTAGAAATTATTGTTTAAAAATACACCAATTATTGTTTACAAAAATACACCATGTTATTGTTTTAAAATACACCATGTCAGTGATAAGTCTAACTATTTCTATTAGAGTGTTGGGAGGAAACGGTAAGTTAATATTCATCTTATTTAGGTGCATATGGGTTAAATTTAAACATTTCTTAACATTAGTATATTCAAGATATTACATCTAAGCTGTGTATAGTTTATTTTTGTGCATTTATTTTTTATTTTGTGTAATAAGTCTCCACAGATTTTTTTATGTGGGAAGTACTGATAGTGCCCATTAGTGGGGTAAGCATATTGAGTATAGCTCGTGCGTGGTGCTACCGATGCCAAATATTATAAGGCGCATAGGGATGTCCGATTTGTGAGTTTTGGGGAGGCCATATAATGTGGAAATAATGGGGTGATATTCAATATATGATGTCCATTTTATATCGTTATGTATAAGGTTTTTAAAAGATGTGTTAAAAGTTTCAAATACGGGTTAAGCCCGGCCACCCATATTTAAAAATACATATTTACTCTGTTTTGCAGCAAATAAAATCGACTTTTGGGGGGAGGGAGGGTGTATGTTACGTCTAGTTTTAAATAGGGGCTACCCCTCTCCTATTTACAAACAATGTTTTTAAATGTATTCTGTTGTTTTGAAGCAAATAAAATCGATTCTCCTCTCTATAGTCTTAAATAAAGCTAAGCCACCCCTCCATATTTTAAAATAAGTATTTAGAAGAGAAGAATAGTAAACAGTCGAGAAATTGAAAAGAAAAACAATGGCAAAAACAAATAATACCAAACGCAATAGAATTTAATTATATACCGACATGTATACTTTTAACGTTCTGAAATTGTCTTTAATTTTTTTTTTAAATATTATTTCGTTCAAAAAGCAGTCTTTACACACGAAAAAACAAACGGCTGCTTAACTGACGGGGGAGGGTTTAATACCTGAAAAGTTCTAAAATATGACTTATCTTACCACTAACCCTAAGTCCCCGTTGCAACCCCCACGAACTTAGGCTTGGTGGTAGTCATAGTTTGTGTACAATGTTTCAGGAATGAAGCCCCCAACAGTTTAGAGATAAGCGACTATTTATTTCCCGTTTGTCGTAAAGACAGCTTAAATTTTTTTAGTAAAAAACTCAAAAAGAGTTTCAGGTCGTTAAAAGTATACAGGTCGGTAGATAACTAAATTCTATTGCGTTTGGTATAAGGCATTTATTGTAGTTTTTTGTTTACGATTTCTCGACTGTTAACTACTTTGAACTTTCACCATTTAATCTGTTGTTCCGATTTACATGCCTCCCTACGAGGGCAGGGTTAGACACATAGTCGGTTTTTATGTGGCGGAAAATCGATCTCCGCCCGAAAGGGGCACTCTGGATTGGAACAAAAATTAAAATTGCCCTAGTCTAGAAGGACTTCTCATTTATTGACCGAGGACAGAAATATAAAGTGATAAAATTGAATGTTTTCCTCAAAATAGCTGCGAACTGAAAAATGCTCCCTAGCCGGCGAATAGGAATTTGTTTTGTGATTTTTGCGGTAAAAAAATATAATAATAACAATACTAATTTATTCACGTTGTATTTTCGGGGGGTGGGGGGTAGATTAACACCTTCCATTGAATCACCCCCCCCCCATCCCTAAAAAATACTTGTCGGAAAAAAATAAAGCTTGCGAATACTAATTTGTTTTTGTTTTTGTTTTTGTTTTTACTGTAGTCAACAGAACAAAAAAGGGGTGAAAGAACAAATATGCAACAAATAAATGTTAACAAAGGCAAGATAAGTTACTTTTCTTCCTATCTGGATAAGTTTATTTGTGTTTTAACTTATTTTAAAGCGGTTTTTTTATATGTAAAATATGTATTAAAAACAAACAGATTGTCCACTCTTTTCAGTTAGAACAAAAAACATGGCTGCCAATAAGCTCTGCACGAAGACACTTGATAATCGCTCAAAAATCAAAAATTAAACAAAATATTGTTAGAACATTACATTTTCGAACGATTGATGACCTTTATTTGATGTGTTTCTACCAGTGTTTATTAAATATTCGATTTTTGAGCGATTATCAAGTGTCTTCGTGCAGAGCTTATTGGCAGCCATGTTTTTTTACGTTCTAACTTAACAGAGTGAACACTGTTTGTTTGTTTTTTAAAAAACGCTTTAAAATGAATTTAAACACAAATAAACTTATTCAGGTAGGTAGAAAAGTAACTTATATTGCCTTTCGTAACATTTATTTGTTGCATATTTGTTTTTCACCCCTTTTTGTTCACTGGACTACAGTAAAACAAAAACGTAATTTGTTTTGTTCTCTTAATGAAATAACCCGAAACAATTTTTTTTAATAACTCTTTGGGCATAATTGAACAGCCAAAATCAGAAAAAAATACTATTTTATTCATATTTATTCATAAACTTAATGAAATAAACTTAATAATAATAACCCGCAAAGTTATGAAAAAAAATTGTTTTAAGTTATTAGTATTCGCCGGCTAAGACACATTTTTCAGATTTACACCGCCCGCCTGGAGCTGACGACACATTGACGTCACAGTCGGCAGCCATTTTGAGTGGAAAAATTCAATTTTACCAATAAAGTATAGTATCAGAACATATACTATACTAACGTTTATATCATTTTGAAAAGTAAAAAACAAAATAATAAAAATAAACCGAAAATAAAAAAATATATTGTAAAATCGGCAAATATTTTAATCATTGAAAAGGTTATTTAATTTTTTAAATATTCAGAGTAGACGATAAAAAAAACATATCCTTGATTGTGATTGGTGGCGAGCATCAAAGTGCTGCTCAATTTTACGTAAAATGATCCCCCATTTCCAGGTCATTGTAATATTTTAGGATGAGACTGTTAACCATTTTGTTTTTTGCTATGGGAGATAAATTATGTACGCTTTACTTTACTTGTGATTTTACGACTTAGGGTTAGAGATATAAAATAATTAGTTAAATGCCTTAAAAAGTTAGAATGGCCGGAAATGAGGGGTCATTTACGTTAAATTTATATGCAAACTAATTGTCGACTTCAAATTCTAAAATAACTGTTTTTATTCTTTTATTGTCGGGGTTTCACACGTAAACACATAAAAAAGTAGAATCTCATTTTTAGGGGAGGGGTAGCTGAGCGTCCTCATCTACTTATAAATATAGATATAAATTCTTTTATAGTTGACAAACTTTTTAATATTTTCCCTTTTATGTATTGTATCCAAGATTTTGATAAACTCGTGAGATATTTATTTATATTTTTCACTTGTGCCATTTTTCCTAATTATCCGTTTTAGCAATTTTTATTGGTGCCATTTAACCATGACATTTTTGCTGGTGTCATTTTTCCTGTGCCCTTTTTTTCGATGCCATTTTATCTGTGGCACTTTTACCTGTGTCATTCTTACCTAAACACACACACACACATATATATATATATATATATATATATATATATATATATATATATATATATATATATATATATATATATTATGGAAATCGCTCCAGATAAGGCATGAAGCCACTTGATGTAAGGGGCTAAAAATAAATACTACTTCAAGGTAAAAAAACTAGCCAACGATAAGTGTTAGATGGTTTGATTCCGATCCAGAAAACAGCCATTCTTCCCCCTTTTTCAGAAACATCGCCAATGGAATGTGAGAACTAAAGGACAAAATAAGGAAAGCGAGAGATATGCGAGGCTACCAAAGTTACCCGAAAGTTCACTTTCGACTCTTCTTATATATATATAATCTCATAAAATTAGCGATAATGGAAAGCTTTTCGTAATACGAATTGAGCATTCTTCGGGAATAATAATGCTTATCTAAATATTAAGAATTCACTCACTCGTGACCAGTGGTTAAAAACGCCGATTGTCTAGTTGCGATCCCGGCTCGAGTAATTGCCTATCAATTTACATTGACGTACTGTGATACAGTGAAACAGTCTGTATGTTGACAACTATATATACCTTTCACACCTTCGTGGCACGTGAATTCGCTGGATAATATTCGCGATAATGTAAAGGACTTGAATTAAGCTCACTTCGATACTAATAGTGTTTTTATAAACAATAAAAATTCACTTATTCGCGGCCTACAGTAGTTAGAAACACCGATGATTGACAAAAAAAAACAATGGTATTTCGAGTCTAGCTTAACGCACAGTGATCCATCAAAACAAGCTGAGCATGTATATGCCCCAACACGATGTTAGTTGACTATGGTAAAATGATTTGCTGGCTAGTATTAACGATAATGTAAATCTCTCAGTAATAAAAAAAATGATCCCTCTTCGATAATAATAGTGTTTATATCAACGTTAAGAATTCACGTATTCGCGTGCATAACCAAAAACTAATGGATTAGAAGATCAATTGACGGTGTAGAAGTTCATCCGTGGACAGAAACACAAGAGCAAAGCATGATAATCTATCTTCTTCTTCGATTAAAATGTAAACGAGTCTCCTCCCTTGGCTTCACACCAGCCGAATGCAGAACAACGAAGATAGATTTTAAGGAGTTAAGAAAAATATATCAGTTTATTTTCGTAAAAATGATTTTTAAAGATTCTTTCTCCCTATACATATAGCAGCGATTCAACATGTTATTCTGACCACAATCATGTCCTTAAAAATTAACTGACCACGACAAAACCACGAAACCCCTTACCAAGAACATAACTATTAATATCACTACTCTTCTCCCACTTTTTTCATTAAGAGACTGACCGAATTTGATTCATCTAATCTTATAAGCCAACAGAAACCGAAAAGGCCGCTAGTTTGACTCTACAAAGTCTGACTGTTTGTTGTGCGTGAGAATTTCTTCAAACAATTAATGATCAACGTCTAATATAGCGATTGCGATATGGCCAACGGAAGTGAGAACCCACGGGAGTCAAGCTATCGTTGTTTCCCCTGGGTCAAGTTATAACCTCACAAAATTAGTTCCTGTGGTAGTCATAGCTGGCAAATTAGCTGAGTTGACCTAGTGGCGTCAGAGTGATGATACTTCGCGTCTATAATGAGGCCACATTGGAGTGGATGTCACATGTCGAAACGAATAAATAAATAAAATAAAGAGAAGGAAAGAATGTGGTAGGGGTAAAAGGGATGGAGGGGCAAGTCGGCATCGCGTTCATTGAAATACAACTAGAGGATGGTCATCTCTTTTCGTTGCTTGTGAGTCTCTCTTGCAAAATGTTCTGAAATTTCATATCGTTATGACTCGTATATCAGGGACCATCACTGACGTAAATTGTCCGCACACTACCACTCCCATTTAAATCTTATGACTGTGTTGGATCATCTATTATTTTTATCAATAATTACATTTAAGCTTTAGATAAAAACATTATTAACACACACCTACCTAATCAGCATCCTCCTACTTTCAAACACACCCACCTAATCAGCATCCTCCCACTTTCAAACACACCTACCTAATCAGCATCCTCCCACTTTCACACACACCTGCATAGCATCCTTTCACTTTCACACACACCTGCATAGCATCCTTTCACTTTCACACACACTTACCTAATCAGCATCCTCCCACTTTCACACACACTTACCTAATCAGCATCCTCCCACTTTCACACACACACACACCTAATCAGTATCCTCCCACTTTCACACACACTTACCTAATCAGCATATCCTCCCACTTTCACACAAACCTACCTAATCATCATTATCACATTTTCACAAGAAATAATCACCAACAGATTCAAAATGCAAGACAGTTGAATAAAAGCTGTGTTGCCCCCGTCTAAAACGTCACCAAAAATCAAATATTCATTTGCTTATCCTCCAATTCTTCTTTTTTCTTTTCTTTTTCTCGGCTTTTTCTTTCTTTCTTTCTTTCTTTCTTTCTTTCCCTTTTTACTTTTATTTCCATTCCCCCTTTTAATGAGTTTTCCTTATTTATTGTAATTTTATTGCCAACGTAAAAACATATTTCTCTTGTCTTTTGCATATCTGCATACATACCGCAACGCGATATAAACTAAATAAAGCCTGTTGCATATAAAATACTCTTATGCCATATATATATATATATATATATATATATATATATATATATATATATATAATGTCAGATTATATATATCATACTGTGATTTAATGTTAATTTCGGAACAAAGAAAACTTACACATGTTTCTGACAGAATTAATAGCATGTTGATTCAAATTTAAAGGTTTAAATATTAAATATTGAGTTTCATTTTGCTTTGGAAATTCATTCTAAGAATCGATCCGAACAATACAAAGGATTTTTTAATATTATATATATATCGTATAAAATATATCCATGGCAATTAAGCTACACAAAGGCGTCTATATTTCATCCCCACACGGAATCATCAGGATTAATCATGAGGATAGTGCAGGGATTATTATCTCAATAGTGTTTAGTCTAGTTAACTAACCAATTAGATCCGTTGTTATTTCTCACTCACCGGTTAATGTTTTCATTAGCCAATAGTCGAGCTTCTCTTAAACAAAGGTTCGGTCAACATTTACTTGACACCCTTTTCTTTTGCTTTATTTGGGTGTGGCGCATCTCTTTTGTGAGCGTGTCAAATTAATTTTAGTATTGCGTTATTTAAATAATTTATTAATATTCATTTTGTTATTTGTTGCTACTTTTGATGTTAATTTAGTTTTATCTTTCTTCATTTTATTTTATTTATGTAGTATGTTTATAGTTATCCTAAAGTTGTCATTGCTCTATCTTTACAATTGGTTGCTATTTCGCTTCTACAGTTTTGTAAATTTTTAGAATCTTTACAATTTTTAATTTCAAGCTTCTCATTCAAACATAATCTATAGGATCGTCTAAATATCTAGATTACTAGCCCATCGTAATTGTTTCACTGATTACAGGCGAGCGTCCGTTTTGATTGTGCTCCTAATAATGGTTTTCTAGTGATGTTTTGAATCGGTATTATGATGTGCTTTTATGGCTGTTATACCTGGTTTTAAAATCTAGGTAAGTTTCTCTTACGTATGATTTTTTGGTTACTCTGGTTTTCTATTGCAAATATTGTGGTTTAGTAAACGATGCCTTTAGTTAAGCAGCTATTTTGTACTGTACAAAGTGCACGAGTTTTGCAATTATAGTTTTTATCTTCATTATTAACTTTCTTATTTCTATTTGGGTGATTGCTAGTAGAGGTTGAGTTATTACTATTGTAATGGTTATATTCTTGTTCTTTTTAATGTTATCGTCATTTTTGCTATATTTGTCACTTTTTGCGCATTTTGTTTTTATTTTCTTCTCTACTACTTTCGTTTAGTATTTCGTTAATGTGATCGATAGACTTAGGAATATTTTTATGATTGATTTGTGGATATTGAACTGTGTTCACGTATATAGTGTTGGTGTTATCCTTTAAATATGGCTCGTATAGGTGAGTTATTTTATGTTAGTTAATACGTCTATTCTTAGGGCTTACTTTTACATTTCCATATGTATCATTTTCCTGGAGTTCTCGCTCTTGACCTGTTGAAATCTCTCATGATAGCCAATCCATCATATCTATATAGGCCGATATATGTATTATTAAATATATTAATCAGGGAATATCGAATGTATAACCTCACAATCTCCGATGTCTCTGCAAATTTCAGGGCACCCATGACTAAATCTAACGACTACCATTTTGGTTTTTATCCATTGGTCATTATTATTGATTAAAATTGATCTTCTACGTATTTAATAATGTGATTTTCATCCTTGTATATGTTGGTATATATCTCGGCAAACTCTAGGGCGATGTTGAAGTGTTCTTCAGATATAGATAGATAGAAATCCACGATTTTAAATTGTAAGAAGGTACCTTTTAGATATCATTCAACCAATAGATTAATTCGGCAGTATTAATGCATTGGTTTCATTCGAGTTTGTTTTTATTTGCTTTTTAATTCTGGAAAGTTTGCTAATCCTTCAAATTTTGGGTTTGGTCGGTCCGAGTGCCAGGGTTATTATTAAAATCGCTTTAGTTATCTTTTAATAAGATATACACTCGCTTAGGTTTAAATTTACTAATATTATTGCTATTTTTTAGTTAATATCTATGTCGTTACATGTGTTAGAATCTAGTTCTTTTAGTTTTTCATGTTTTCTGGGCTAATTTGTTATACTCTTGTTTAGTTATTTTATAGAAGTTTGTGTTTTATCTGCTTTAACGAAGATTTTGTTAAGGGTTTTATGTTGCTGATGATGTTATGTAATTGTTTTTGAAAATTGTTATGTTGCTTGTAGACTTTTAAATCTGTAATTTTATTCAAAAGCTCATTTTCGAAGCTCATCATAAGGTTTATTGTGGTTGCGTTTTTTGTAACTTTTGAATCCGTAGAATTATATATATATATATATATATATATATATATATATATATATATATATATATATATATATATATATATATATATAGTCTAAAGAAGCTTGGAGGCATTAAAAAAATAAAAAATAAAATAAAAAAATGTAAAATGCAGTTTAAATTCCCAGACAAACTAACTAAATCCAAAATATTGCAGACTTAATATTCGTTGGAAAATTAATAAATGAAAAAATATCAGTAAAAAAAAAAATTAAAAAAAAGGGGGGGTTAATTATCTAAGAGTGAAACAAAAACAGGAGACCTTAAGCGTCTGATATTAACACGGTGATCATCAGCTGTTTACCATGTAACTGTTTCGGAGATTTAAAAACAGGACAGTTATAATATTCATGGCTCTCCAATGGTACTGATTATACGACCATTTCCCCAATAATCAAGTGTCGAAATAATTCAGCTTAAAATATCATATATATATATAAAAGTTTTTTCACCTATATACGATATCGTTTCGGGTTTTTTTATCCTCATCAGTGCAAAATAATACAAATATTTTTATTTTTATTTTCATTTTTATTTTTTATTTTTATTTTTTTCTTCATTCTTCTTCTTAAATTATCTCAATTAAGGCAACACCACATTGTGTATTGTCAGTTGTTAAAACTCTTACTCCAGCTACTTAATTCCCCTGATGATCTGCTTGCTAGTGAAATACGTGTAGGAAAAAAACTCTTTAATTTGGATATATATGATAAATAAATACACTTTGAAAGAAAAAGTCTTTTGTCGTGATGAATGATCTCCTGAACGGAATGGTTTGGTAAGCCTTAAAAAATCACACACACACACACACACACATATATATATATATATATATATATATATATATATATATAGAGAGAGAGAGAGAGAGAGAGAGAGAGATAGATAGATAGATAGATAGATAGATAGATAGATAGATAGATAGATAGATAGATAGATAGATAGATAGATATACTGCGTGTATTAATGGTTTACAATTCCGTTTATATTTAAGTAATATTTACCTGAGCTAACTAACTAAATCAGATTCAATGTTTTATTACCCCATGACTCATTAATTTCCATCGGCTACTAGGTGACAAGCCCTTTGTTGTAGAGAGGTTTGAGCGCTCTCCGCGTTCAAGTGGGTCCATTTAACAAAGGTGACCTTACTGTGACACGTGGTAACTAAAATAAAAATAGTTTATCTGTTCTATTTTGTTAACCATTACCATTTCAGATTTACTCTTGAGTGAAAGTTTTGTATTTTATTTAGTTTAATTGTTTTATTATATCTATTTATTTTATTATTGATTTATATTATTTTTATTTAGTAAAGTTTATTCTTTGTCTACAGTTAGTTGCTATTTCGCTTCTACGGTTTAGTAATTTGTTGGTATCTTTAACATTTTACATTTCTAATTTCTTGTTCAAGCATAATATATATGGATCGTCTAAATATCAGCATGTCCTGACCTATCTTAATATATGTTATTCGACTATAGGCAACCGTCAGCTTTCTTTGCAATTCAAGCAATGGTTCGATAATGATTTTCTAAGTCTGTAATTGCTGTTATTAAATGTGATTTTTTGATTATAATGTAAACATTCTATAGGTTGCATGTTTGGTGAGATACATCGATGCCTGCTGCAGACGACAGGCCTGCAAGTGAGAAATATTTTGCTAAGAAAAAGGACCACACAATAAATGGGATGACGTCTTTTAAATCATAATAGCATTTTAGATACGAAGTTCCATGCTATAAGTGTGAGCTACTTGAGTTCTAGAAAAATTAATGTTCTCTAGATATGAACGGAGAGGAAACAACACCCTACCTGAGAGTTCATCATTCAAACTACTTGGCCTAACTTTCACAGATAACATGAATTGGAATAAATACATTGAAGACATTGCCAAGGCTGCTACAAAGAAGGTGGGCTCCCTCTACCGTGCTAGTAAACTTCTCACACCTGACATTACCCTATATCTCTACAAAGTCACCATTCGCCCATGCATGGAGTATTGTTGCCACGTCTGGGCTGGTGCATCATCTACTAGTCTCTCCCTCTTAGACAAGGTCCAAAAAAGAGTCACCAACTTAATAGGTCCCTCGCTATCCACCAAGCTCCAGCTCCTATCCCACCGCCGCAATGTTGCTTCCTTGTGCCTGTTTTACAAGTACTTCAATGGATTGTGCTCTGATGAACTTGCTGCTCTAGTGCCCCCTCGACGTAAATACACTAGAACAACCCGACAATCTGCCAAATCCCATCAATTCACTGTGGAGGTCCCCAGATGCCGAAGAGCTTTCTACCCCAAAAGCTTCTTTCCTCGTACTGCTGGACTCTGGAACTCCCTCCCTGCTCCCTGTTTTCCTGGCGGTACTGACATGCAGAAATTTAAAACTAATGTAAACAGACAATTTAGGTTGACCTTCCAAAATAATTTTCACCATTTTTCTCAGTAGCCCTTACGTCTACAGTGGCGGCATGCTTTGTTTAGGGTGAACTATGTCAAAAAAAATTTAATTGAAAACTATTATAAAAGAAATGTTATTCGCACTAGTTAGAAATGCGCTGAAAATTCATTATTTTCCTGCAACACGTTATAGAAGGTGCGATACCCTATGCTTATCAGTCGCTAATAAAGGATAGTCACACAGTTTCGGTGGTTAACAGTCCTGCGACCCCTGGCGCTATCAGCAGCTTTTGTCACCGGACAGAACATAAAAAAAAACAATGTATGTTCATCTTTGCAGTTTCATATTGTCTTATTGAAACATGTTTACTTTCAGCCGTTGGTGACATTGCGCATTGTTTTAGATCTCCGCTTGATATCACATAACCACGTGGTATTCCGTTGTTTTGTTAACATGCACTAAGCTGCATGTTTTAGTGGTGCCTGCGAAAGACAGATGTTGCAAGTGATAGGTGTTCGGCCAAAGGAAAAGTGGACAGAAGAATTTGAAAATATATCTGATTTTGTATTTTGGGTCACACAGAATCCTATTTCTCTTTGAAATTAAATAAGTGCCTCATAAAAACAGGGAATAATGCTTACGAAAAAGTAATGTTCGTAGACGGGTTCCATGATAACCCCTTTTGAGTGGATTGTCTGGCAGTTATCTCTAGTGGATGCCTCCAGCAATTAGCTTCTGGAGATAGGAAGGGAAGGGAGCCTGGTATCTCATATTTTTAGTCAAAAGTATATATGCTCCAGCCTATTGGATAGGAGATCAGTTAGGCCTGGCCCTCTGGGCATGACAGAGGATTGGTCTTTCTGTGAGCTGGCAGTCAGTTGGAGCTGTGTGCCTCTTCATGCAAGGTGGGTCCATTGGGGTTCTTAGCCAAAAGATTGAGTTCATTGAACTTATGTTAGATTTAGTCGGACAAAAAATCCGATTTTGCAAGTCTGTCATTCAACCTGGGAACACGAGTTTAATTTGTGACCTCCAACAAATAAACCTGTTACGTTCTTATAAACTGGACTTGTGGCCTTACTTGGAATGATAATGTTGCAGCACTGACTGAGTCGGACGACAACTTTAGACCGGTACATGGTAGAGAACGTACTCATGCATGTTCACAGCTTGACTTTTACCTTTGGGCCACTGAATTCTTGGCTTGCTTAGAATTTCTCGAGACGCTGTTGCTTTGCAAACCAGTGGATACAATAGAAATCCATAATCCCATAATTCGATTTACATTCTCCCGTAAATAAAATACGTTGTTTGCACAAACTTGCATTATGGATTCGAAGGTCTTTACAATTTCTGCTCCAATAAAACGGTGTGGAGTGAACAATGTAGACAGGGTTAATCGATCAATCAATAAATCAATCAATTTTAATGGCCAAAATAGTAAAATGCAGCAAGCCATGTAAATAGACAGAAGATAATGTATCTATATATCGCCTGAATGTTTATTCAATACGACTTTAAACCTTAATGATATAAGCATCATTATGAGTTCCTCTAGCAGACTGTTACCGAGAGCATAAACACGGACAGACTACTGCCTCTCTTCTGTTGATACGAAAGCGACGATGGTACATTATCTACTGGTGACCCGGAGACGGCGACTAGCCTTAGGGCTGAAACCCCCTTTTCTAAAGGTAGATTTACATTCCCGTTAATAATAAGTTTGGAGAGTATATATCCCCCCGCTACAGTCACCCAGATGACTGTAGCGGGGGAATATATTACATGTTTTGTTCGTTGTACAATTCAGGTTTCATTTAACTTCTTGTATTTCCAGGATATCACTCTAACTTTTCGTCTTTCTAAAGAGTCATAAAATTTTCCAGAGAATCCAAGTATTCATTTTACATACAACGAGTATTTTTATTGAGGCTGAATATTAGCACATGTTTATAATAAACGCAACGAGTCAAAGAGAGACTCACGTGCGAGTGAAATAAAGAGCGTATAAAATAACAGTGGTCATAAAACAACATATAGTTAGAGAGGGGGAAGTCATAGATACGAACTTAGAAAATGTGTCACTCGGTAAATTAATGAAATTTATGACTAATTAGAAGAATTCAAAGATTTTTTCAAAGATGATCACGTAAGTTAAGAATATTTTAACATATATTTTGTTTTATTGAAATATATAACTAAAAAGCTATAAGGAAACAAACGTGTATTAAATCAGCTCTAGTATCACGATACTCTGTCCTCGGCAGCCGTCAAACGAAGAGGAAGGGAGTGATTAAAATGTAGATTAGATCCAATTCCTGCAAACTAATGTTGACACTTTTAATTCTATTATTTTTGCGTGCAGCATTCAATCCTCACCGAATAAATTGCATTGATAGAATTAAGAGCAACAATTCTGTTTATGGGCCCCATTTCCAAAATGGCCGCCATACAAAATTGTTGAATGATTCAATCAGATTTATTAAATGAAAATAAACATTAGAAAAAAATGTTTATCGTACTGCCGTACGATTTTACCACGTGTTTCGGGTTACTTTTTAGATGTCAATTTCAACTGAGATAAAAAAAAATACATACGAGACATATTTAAAAGATAACCCTAACCCAATATACGTAAATTCGAAGCCCAACACACATATCAATTATAAAAGTTATTACCTATTTCTCTGACTGTACCGACATGCAGAAATTTAAAACTAATGTGAAGAAGCATCTCACTGCACAGCTCCCAATTTCGGATGGGACCCCCTAAATATTCATCTTAATTCTCACTAGCCCCTTACATCTAAAGTGACAACTTGCCTTGTTTGAGTTGAACTAAGTTAAAATAAATAAATAAAACATATTCTTTATTCTATCGATCGTGGGCTTAATAATAACTCTACTAACGAAAATGTATTTAAGAATTAAAGTAACGTTTATAACACAGCTCTAAAAACAGTAAGCATAAAATTGAAATTTAATATAAGAAAGAAGATACCAATAATAATAATAATAATAATAATAATAATAATAATAATAATAATAATAATAATAATAATAACACAAAAAGAAGTATTTCATGTAGTTCACCTCACCGTATAACAAGATGCTAAAAACTAAACCTGTTAAGAAATTCCTAAATCTAATCGAAAAACATTTTCTTGTAACTAATCTCTTACCTATAATATTCAATAAAAAATAACATAAAATTGTTCTAGAGGTGATGTGAAGATTTAGAAATGATCCGCAAAGCCCAGAATAATAAAATATTAAAAGTAAAGAGAAAAATAAACGTAAACTTCGAAGAAAATGTGATAAATATAACAAGAACAATATTAACAATAATAATAGAAACAACAACACATCAACACTATAATGATAATAAAATCACAAGAAATAGTTATAAAAAGGTAATAATGGGGAAAAACTGTAACTGCAAAAATTAGCATATATTGCCCTTTACAAAATAACTGTTTAACTAAATGCATAATCTAGTTAGCATATATTGCCCTTTACAAATAACTGCTAACCACAATATATACACATGGAAACCTGAATAATAACAATAATATATATATGCATTTTACAATAAATATATATATATTTAAGTATAGTCCTTATGATATCTGAAATGATTGATTGAAGTTGTATTACAGGATTCAGAGCATATATATCTTATTTTTGCATGTCACTTACCATGAGAAATGAATCCAAACTCATAATTTTAATTAGTTTTTACAATTTCTTTATTTCTGCATTTCGATGAAGGTTTATTTTCTTCTCTCATCTTACATTCAAAAGTAATTTTTCAATAAAATTTTCAAAATATTACATTTGAATGTAAGATTCGAGAAGAGCAATACACTTTCATCGAAATACGGAAATAAAGAGATTTCAAAAACTAATGAAAATTATGGTTTTGGATTGATTTTCCATGGTAATATATATAGGGGAGGCCGCACTGCAATTTAAAACGATATTATAATAAAAAAAGCACATTTTAATAATAAAAAGCACAGATATAGTACCTCATTATCTACTAATTACTGGGAGCTTAAATAAAGCGGACGGTCGCCTATAGTTGAATAGAAAATATGAAGATGAGCAAAGAATGAAGATATTTAGACGATCAATGTAGATTATGTTAGAACGAGAAACTGGAAATTTTCAATGCCAGAGATGTCAAAAAATTACTAAATCGTAAAGGCGAAATAGCAATTAACTGTAAACACAGAATAACCTTTACTTTTAGATAAATAATTAATAGATTTTAGAAATTAATTTTTTTTAAATAACGGTGTTAATAATTAGTAAATAAATAAATAAAGGCCTCCATAATGCTAGAATTATAATTCTAAAATAAATCTAAGATGGCGATAGTTAACAGAAAACTGTCTCAGTGTTCCTGCATTAACGTAACGCCATCTTTTCTTTATTTCACTCACTTAAAAGGGATTTGTGCCAAAATCCCTTTCAAACAAAA
This sequence comes from Sepiola atlantica, assembly GCA_963556195.1. Taxonomy (NCBI): domain Eukaryota; kingdom Metazoa; phylum Mollusca; class Cephalopoda; order Sepiida; family Sepiolidae; genus Sepiola; species Sepiola atlantica. Next base: position 153,097,810 of record OY744523.1, read on the forward strand.
GAGGTGACACTCATTGACATATGGAAATAAATTTGTAGGCAGGACGTAATAAAACCAAGGGCTCTAATTGGTTAGTGTGTATAGTAAGCATAAATTACCAAAAATATTGTAAAATATACATTCATGCAATTAGCGTGATTATTTCACTTTTTAAATAATAAACGAGAACAATCCTCCTACAGACTAACATCTAACAACATGCCCCATCCCATAATACCCAAAGTCACACCTAATCTAACGCTTGCATAAAATACCTTCACAGAGAAGCCCCTCATTTTCCAAAACTCACAACACCCCCACTTGAGAATAAACAATTCCACAATCTTGGCAACAACATTGAAACAGCTATTAAAATACCTTACTAATTATTTATTTTCGCCATTATATACGCTATCCAATTATCCGATTAACCAACAAAAATACAACACCTAATAGACACTATTTAAACAATACCCCAAATAAACCCCTTAAACCTGATTGATGTCTTGAAACGGTACCAAACGAAATAGACACCGGTTAGCGTGCTCAGCTTAGTCCGCAAATAACAATAACTGAGAAAGAAATGGGACGGCTATCGTTGAGCAACCAGCCCCATATTGTAATGAAGCGCTCCAGAAAAGTGGTTTTAAAGAAAAGATCTCTTTATTGCCCAACCAAACTCAAGCCCCCAGCAATCATCGGAGAAAAGGGAGTATAATTTGGTTCTTGTCGCCTTTTTCACTTAACACTATATTTTCATAAGATTGCTGGATAAAACTTTCCTTACAACATAAACTACACAAATCGTGTAACCGGAATAGAGTCAAAACCAGCTATTCCATTTCCACATCTATAAAGGATACTATCTTTTCCAAACAAAAGGCAGTTGGGGACACAGGTCGTTCTTGCATAGTCGCAAGTTATTGCCCTTTAAACGGGAACGGCAAAGTGAAATCTTTGTGTACGAAGCAAGCATCACTAGTCAACCAATGACATGTCCGAAATATATAGGCATGACACAGGGAAATTTCAAGCGGAGACTATATGCACACAGAAACACTTTTTAATATAGAAATAAAGTAAATATAACACTTGAAACTCGGGAATTTAAAGACGAGAGAACTCCATTAACTATCAAATGAAAATTGTTAGAGAGGCAACCGACATACTTACTAAGCGCGAATATCTGTAATCGCTGTAGGTCGGAGAAATTCAAGATTATCCTAGCTATAAATGACCCAACCGAGAAGTACTTGAATAAAAGGGGCAATGTTTTCAAGGGTTATACCCATAGGAAATATCAGCATTTCTATTAAACCAGACACCATAAGTTTAGACAATGTAAAGGGAGAGCTAGGACGAGGCTATTAACTAAACAGTAAGACATGTGGTAAATATATATATATATATATATATATATATATATATATATATATATATATATATATATATATATATATATATATATATATGAAAAAAGGAAACCCAAAAATAACGTTTGAATATTATTTCTATTTTTATCATATTTATATAAATATATTGTCACGTAGAAAGTGTAGTTGAATTAAAATTGTAAGAAAAAAACTATATTTCATGAATATTACCAAAGCGTAACACTGTCGCGTGCCCTGATCTTAACTGAAAGTACATACCACTTTGCAAGGTAATCCAGAGACCCTGCCAAAACGTCAGTTGGTCAGTCGAGGATCTAGTTGCTGTTAGCTAAGACACTCTCGCCGACCGACGCCGCGAGGGAATGAAGAAGAAGAAGAAGAAGAAGAAGAAGAAGAAGAAGAAGAAGAAGAAGAAGAAGAAGAAGAAGAAGAAGAAGAAGAAGAAGAAGATGGGGATCTGACTTCATGATCCAGCGAGTGGTCCTAAGATTTCTTTTATGTTGATAAGAAGCTAGAAGTTCATTTTAAGAAAAGGCTTCCGAGACGACTCCATCAAACATGTCGCTGACTGAAACATTTTACATTATCGCCGAGAAGTTATGATTACATATCCTATGTAAGAATTAAGTAGCGCCGACCGAAACTCAAAACACCACCCTGATTTCTGTTGGGCGTATACTTTGGTATCTGCTGTTAACTTTTTATATTCAAAGTTTATTATGGATCTTGGACTGTTGAATTTTAAGCTCTCGTATGGAGTCTTGTATCATTCATTACTTTTGAACTTTTTAGCTCCCGTGGGGAGTCTTGTACCATTCATCCATGTTTGTAAGTGATAACTACCTTTCTTTCTTAAATTGTCTGGACATGATTTTGTTCATAGATTTGGTTCGTTGCTAAATATCCCTTTCCCCTAAAATATTACTTTGTTCTTTTTGTTGTTTTGTTTCCTGCATTTTTGCACCTTTTCTTTATCTTTACATACATATTTGGTTTGCATTGAACTTGGTGTTCGACTTTCTCCTACCTATTCGTTATTATTCCTTATTTCTATGTGATGTTTTGAACTGGAGATTCCCCTCCCCCCGTATTATGGTATTAATATCGGGGCCTGGGCACCTACGAGATACTTCCGGGCATTTTTTTTAATTTATCATTGTCACGTGCTCGGTGCCGTGGTCCAAACGATGGCTGTGCGTGACAATATATATCTATATATATATATATATATATATATATATATATATATTATATATATATATATAATCATAAAAGTAATAGTAAGGATTAGGATTAATATTTAATTAGTTTAATCATAAAATTAATAAAATGTAATAATTTGTAGATCCTTCAAGATTTGAAATGTAACCTGACAGTATGCCTGGGGGATAATCTCGAGTGTTATCAGGACCCCTTTTTGCTTTGTATTTTGATTTTTGATTCTTGAATTTTTTAATATCTGTTTATTTATTCTTTTTTGTTTTCTTTAATTTTTGTTTAAAGTTTTTTTTAGTTTTTTTGGTTTTTTTGTTTCTGATTTTCTTTATAAATAAATATTATTTTCAAAATAAACCCATATATACATGTGTTTCATGCCAAACCTGCAATCGGCAGTATGGGAGGAGACAATCCCTGCCGTTCACACGGTTCGAACCCCGATACGAAAGTCTGTTTGACGCAGTCGCCGAGGCGCGTACAAATGCTCCAACGCGCATTCTATAGAAATGGGAAGTAAATTAAAATCTAAATAGCAAACACGGAGGCTATCCAGCAAGCAGTCAAGAGAGAACTCAATATGTATCGCCCAGAGTTATGCATTGTTGTCAATATAACTTAAAGTCCTCTATCTTGCGAGAGCTTTATTTTTATATATATATATATATATATATATATATATGCCTGTACGTCTCGCCGCTTTAAATGTGTTAAAATTATCATTGTTTATAAGCTATTCAGAATTGGCCGATCGGTTAGCGACGTTGGATTGGGGTTGAAAAATACTTAGGGTTTAGAATCGTGTGACCGGTAGTGAATAGTCATACTTCTATGCTGATGAGTCTCGATTGAAAAGAGACGAAACGTATACGTCCATAGATAAATAAACAATAACAAATATTTATATATACATATATATATATATGTGTGTGTGTGTGTGTGTGTGTGTGTGTGTGTGTGTGTGTGTGTGTGTTCTCTTTATCCATTTTTTCTCATTTCCCCCTTTTTTCTTTTTTCTTTTTTTAAAAATTAATTTTTTTATATAATTTTTTTAAGAGATAACAATTTTTAAAATGATTTGTTGGGGGAAGGACAAATTAGAATTCCTTATTTAACACACCTCTTTCATTACGAAAGAGGATTAGGCACGTTTTTTCTTTAATCATTCGGAATCCAATGTGTTTAAAGGATTCGATAATAGACTTGAATTTTTTGAATTGGGACTTAGAAATGGATTGTTAAGAACTTTTCAGGATTATTAGTATTTAAAGGTCTGAGATTTTAAGATTTCGAGATTAAGGGGATCTAATAAGTTTTATGATATGTAATGAGTGCAATTGTAGATTTTTAATTGCTATTTTTTTCTTCGTTCTGAGAGATTTTTAATAAATCCTTATTTACATGATAGTTTTCCTCAAATTAATATGAACTCTGGTTTCTTTCCTCGTGGGAGTTTAGGAGCTTTTAACCTTCCTGAGGTTTGTAAGAATTAAAATTTGGCGGGCTTTGTTTTTAGGAGACTTTTAGAGGTTTGAAAGGTTTTTAAGTTATCTTTTTAAATTAGGAATTTGTTATGAACATTTTGGTTAATTTATAAGGTTTTCATAGAATAAATGGTGGTTGAAATATCTGCGATAATTGCATGTTTAAGAACAAATAAATATTTCTTAGAAAATAAATTCTAGGGTTCCCAGAAAAATGGTTTAGTCATATGATTTGGTTAGAATTTTGAAGAATTTTTGTGGATTATTTGCTCTCTGTGGGTCTAGGTATTTTTCTGATATGTTGGTATTAATGAGGTTTGATAGGTTTTATTACTTGTAATGAATTTGGATATAGGTTTTTAATTGCCTAATTTTTCGTTGTGAGGATAATTTAAATAACCCCTTAATCAAATAAATCTTTATTTTTAAGGTGTTTTTCTTTGGAATTTAGAGTGGTTACTGGTCAAGTTTTTTTTGTTTTTTCGAGGGAGTTTGAGACCTTTAAACATACTGTTAATTTTTTAGAATAAATTGTTTTGTCTTTTTAGAGTTGTGAGGGGTTTTAGAAAAGATTTTAGTAGTGTTGTTTGTTAATTTACAAAGTTTTCATGACTTGAGACCTACGATAAATAAAATTTGATTTAATTTATTCGATTTAATCGAATAGGTTGATTTGAAATACTGGATTGTTTCTCTTGGTTTAGATTCCGGTTAGCCGTTCATGTTTTTTTATCAATAATCACTGTTAGTTAAAATTTTACTTACTTAACGTTGAAGCTGATTTCGACTAGATTTTTATGGCCTAATATGAGGTGCGACATCACTGCCTGGACACGTTCCTGCATATCCTTCCAAAAGTCAAAGGTGAATAAGCATATATGTGTACCACTTGGAACATTCAGCACCTCAGACGCTCGGTTCAGCCATGTTGATATTGATCTGGTTGGACCATGGCCGGTCAGTTAGGGATGCATTTATCTTCTGACCTATATAGACCGCTTCACACGGTGGCCTGAACCCATTCCCCTAAACGACATATCGGCTGAATCCATAGCGTGAGTTATAATATCGGGCTGGATATCGCATTACAAAGTTCACAATCCTATTACCACCGACCGTGGTGGACAATTTAAATCCCGAATATTCCAGATACTTTCCAGGATTTTACGGATTAAGCGTATCCGTACGACTAGTTATCACTCAACTTCTAACAGGATGATAGACGTTTCCATCGCCAATTGAAAGCCGTGCTGCGTGCTTATCTTAACTAATATCGATGGAGCGAGTACGTACCTATTGTCCTTCTTGGCTGTCGTGCAGCGATCAAGGAGGATCTCGGATACTCTCTAGCCGAACTCGTTTATAGAGGACCTCTTTCTTTGTCGGGTCAGATGCTGACCCTGATGGATTTAACGGCAATAGATCCAGCTCTGTACATAAATAGACTGCGAGCTTATTTTAATAAACTCACACCTATACACCCTAGGCAACAGACCATTAAATCTGCGACCACGAAAGACATTTCGTCATGGACTCATGTTTTTCTTAGAAACGGCATCGTGAAAGCCCCTCTCACTCCACCTTATACTGGTCCTTATCGCATGCTTTTATACGCTTACAAACTTTTCACACTTCAAATGTGTGATATAAAAAAATATCTATCGATGGAGAACACGAAACAAAACTTTTCACTGAAAAATAAAAACATTTTTCTTAGAAAATAAAATCTGTAAACGGAAATCACAGCTGGTTTAATCTATTATTGTATTATCTTTTAACAGGGGTAGGCAGTGTAGTATCGGTTCTGTTATCATAAGATTGTCCTCCCAGGAATTGCGTCCTCCTTTTGTAATGAGGTGGGAGTAATTCTCCACGATATTACATCCTCCTTTGGAGAAAGGGGTAATGTAGTATTTGTTCTGTTGTCATAAGACTATCTTCCCAGGAATTACCTTCTCCTTTTTGGGGGTAGGTGGGGGTAGTGAATTATCTGTTCTGTTGCCATGATATCATACTCAGAGACTTCTCTTTTTATTGGGCGATCCTCCCAGATATTATCTCCTCCTTTAGAGGCGGGGGCAGTATAGTATATATTCGTTCCTCATGATACTATGCTTCCATGATTATCTTCTCCATTGGGGAGGGGGTTAGTGTATTATCTGTTCGGCTGTTATGGTATCATCCTCCTAGGAATTAACTTCTCCTCGGGGGGGGCGTTCGTCATGATATCATCCTCTCAGTCATTACCTCCTCCTTTGGGGGTCAGTGTAGTTCGCCATGATATCTTCTGATATTTTCTGAATTCAGATCGGGGACAGGAATGGTCGTTAGTTAAGTGATTGACTATGGCGCTAGTATCCGACAAATGCATTGTCAATCTCCTCGACAAAGTCGTGGTAGTCAAGTCTATGTATATGTTTTTTTCTTGGAATTCGGAAAACTCTAAAGAAGTATAAAACTACAACTAATCTTGTTAATGCAATATGGTTAGGCATAAATTTCTCTTGTGGTGTGTACAAAATGTAAACACGTGTGTGGGGGATGTGTTGGCGTATTAGATCTAATGGTTTTCTACTTTTTAATCGGTTTTATTCGTAATATTTTTATTCTTCAAAATCAAACTTAAATTCAATGGTTCAATCACTGGCGGCCATGATGTCTTCAATCGATTTGAGCGAAATAGTTGAGGTAATCCAGTGGTCCTATACTAGAATTTAACATTTTTAAAGAAGTTTTTGGGTCAACCAAATGATTCCCGGGCAAGATCGAATATCCTTAATTGAAAACCTAAAACTATTTGCAGTATAAAGTTAAGTAATAAATAACTGTTAGCGTGGGGGTGTTTTAAACTGTATGCAGAATTCAGATTATTTTTCGAACTTTGATATTAAAACACCCACAAATGTTTATCCTCAAAAGTCTATGTGTGCTGATAAAACAAAGCGAAAGCTTATTTACAACAGTGAAATTGAAATAAATATATAATTTCGAAAAATATATTACTCAATAAAATGGATACTTTGGATTTTCTTAAATCTCTTTAATTGTGTAAAAACTTGACCTGACCGAAATGTTCAAGAATGTGTATTTTTTTATGATTCTTGGGAATGCAATAGCGTAAAATATATTTTTATTTCAATAAATGTTCAATTAATAGTAAATCAAAAAAATAATTTCATCTAAATCATATAAATGCTAGAAAAATTCACTCAACTTTATTAATATAGAGATAATTGTTATGTTAAATAATGAATTGAATCAAAATGTTATCTAAATGAATGAATGCAAAAGTTTTTTTTCATGTATCCCCACTATATTAATATCAAAATAAGTTAAGATCATTTAATTCTAATTTTACATTTAAATATTTTTAAAATACATTATATGTACCCAACGGAACACTGCCGAAACACACTTGTCACAATACTTCATTTGAATAATAATTTGATAAACAGTCTCTAATAAATTCATTTCTACATTTATTCTACACTTTCCTTAGATATATGTAATGGTTGTCTTCATATTAACATTGTTATTATTATTAGTAGTAATATTAATTACAACGATTTAATGAAAAACGTGTAACTGTCAAAATGATTATTTTGAAATTCGAAAGATAATTTCCGGTTTTTGTTGTTGTTGTTGAAGATGACGACAACGATGATGATGATGATGATGATGATGATGATGATGATGATGATGATGATGATGATGATGATGATGATGATGATTATTATTACTATTATTATTATTATTATTATTATTATTATTATTACATTTGCCATAAACAGGAAAAAGAATAAAGAACCCCCCTTTCTCACAGCTTTTTAAATTACAAAAAAATAGAATCATATTTAAAAAAAAACGTCATTAAGTTTTGTTTTATATCTATGTCTTCTAAATGAATGAATCATTTATCAATATATCACGTTAAAATTATTTAATTCAATTTACATTTAAATATTTTTATACATTTACTACATTTATTTTAATACATTTTATACATTTAAATATTTGCTAAATACATTACATATATATACCCAACGGAATACTACTGAAACACACTCATCCACATGCTTCATTTGAATAATGATTTTATAAACACTCTCTAATAAATGAATATTCTGCACAATTCATTTCTACTTTTGTTCTGCAATTTCCTCATATATATATACAGATATATATGTAATAGTTTTATTCATATAAACATTATTATTATTTGTTGCAGTAGTAGTAGTAGTATTTGTAGTAGTAGTAGTAGTAGTAGTAGTAGTTACAGCGATTTAATGAAAAACGTTTAATATTCAAAATGATTATATGTAAATTCGAAAGATAACTTCCGGTTTTTGTTGTTGTGGACAACGATGATGATGCTGCTGATGATGATGACGATGATTATGAAGATAACTATTACATTTGCCATAAAAAAAAAGAATAAAGAAAAAAGCTATCCTTCTCATAGCTTTTTAAATTATGAACAAACAAAAATAGAATCATATTTATAAAAAGAACGCCATTAAGTTTTGTTTTATAATTCTGTCTTTAATAATAAAGGCGAAAAACGCAAATACACCATTTTAAATTACTCAAGAATATATAATTTGTTTCTTTATACCAATTGCCAATTCTTATTTGACGATCGTCAAGAATAACTAATGGCAAAAAGGTGCGCAAAAAGCAAATAGTCAACAAATACTTCTACCAAAAGCAATAAATGTTACTTTTCTACCTACCTGTCCTTTTCTGTGTGTTTTAAAGTATTTTAAAGCGTTTATTTTTATTTTTATTAAAAAGTTCGGTTAAATATATTAAGTTAGACTGCAAACAAAGATGGCTGACAGTCGTTTGCCGACCGTCTACAAAGTCTGATGATTTGTTGTACTTTTCCCCTTTCAATTAGGTAGTAAATTACATTTTAAGGCGTCTGTGACAGTTATTTGTTCAATACTTGTTTTATTATTACTCCAAAAGATGAAAAACTCATTGGACAAACTTTTGGAATGTCCGCTTACGCCATTTTGAAAATGGAACTGTAACGCTATCGGATTTAGACGAATTATAAAAATGCAATAAAAACTCTTTAAAATACTTTAAAACACAAATAATATGCAGGTAGGATGAAAAACTTTATTGCCTTTGGTAACAGTTATTTGTTGATTATTTGTTTTGTTTTTTCATTCTTTTTTCTGTTGGTTATTCTTAACAATCGCCACGCTTTTTGTCGTTTATTCCTTTCAATATATAACCACTTCTTAATGAGGAATTAATTTGTATGCTTATACAAAATCAAATCTTAGCATTGGAATATATCAAATAACACCATGACACTCAGTTTTTGTTGTTTTTTTTTTGTTTCAAATTACCAAAATGTGCAAAGAAATTCTTTCTTTGTTTTTCTTTAAATAAGGCTACAGCTAGATTAATTGCTGCACGGAGAGCGGGCAGTTTTTACTAGTAGTTTTGTAATATTATTTTTCTTAGAGTAATATCGTTTATATTTATAAAAGTAGTTGATATAAATAGCTTCCAAAAATGTGTTTGTTTACATACGTTTTAATAAATAAGCAATAAATTGTGTTTGTTAATTGTTATTTATTCAATCTTATATTCTTGTATGAAACAAGACTAATTCAATTCTACATTCTCTAAACTAAGTCATATTCGTAAAAACAGTCATATGGGTAACTTTTAAATATTTTTAAAAAGACAATAATTTAATTTTAAATAACTTTCTAAACGCTTATAATCCATTGATGATAAGACATCGAAATTTGTTTGTTTCCGTACGTTTGGATAAATAAGAAAGAAATTATGTACGTTGATTGTATCCAGTCAATCTTTTATTCTGGTAATCGAGAAGTTTAGAATATGTTTAACGCACACTAATTTTCTAAAATACATCGAAGTGTGTTTGTTTACATACGTTTAGATAATTCTCTTCTAATATGACACAAATGTAATTTATGTCTGCATTCTGAAAATTAAGTTATATTCTTTACGATACTATATTTGGTTTGGTCACGTGATCGCATACAGAATAATAGAATGACTATTTCGCTGAATATCGCTATCGGTGAATAACACAGCAAATCTCTCTCTTTCTCTTGCCTTCTTTCTTGTAAATAATAGATATTTATTTATAAAAATAATTATATATATGATGGACTCTCCCGTCGGTTTCGACGTATGAGGTTCCGTCAACCCTGTTTATTAAACCCTGTGTTTTCGTCGCAAATGACTCTTCAGTCCTGCAAGTGATTTGTAGAGAAGTCCACAGATTGTGCAAGAGTGTAAATCGTTTGAGTATAAGGTTGGAACCGCAGCAGATATTTTGTTTCTTTCTCTAGTTTCACGACATTTGACAATTTTCGATACTGCATTATTCCTGATGCCATTATAGCATGCCTTCTTCCATTCATCACGATCAATTGCTGTGTTCTGAAAGGAAACAGTTAATATTCGTGGCTATGCGGTAACTTTTTAGCTTGTCTACCCACGTTTCGATGACCACCGTCTAGTTGACCATACAGGAGCATTTTTTTAAATTCTGTTATCTTCCATACGTATCACGTGACCGGCCCAACGTAATTGTGATCTCATGAGAAAAGACTCAATACCATCAATACTTCACATGGTGAAAAGGTCAGCATTGGTCATCCTATAACTAAGCGTTATTCAACAAACTTCTCGAAAACATCCTTTGTGAAAAACATCCAACCGTTGAATTTGCTTCATACACAATGTCCAAGACTCTGAGCCATACAAAAGAGTTGCAAGAACTACAACCCTGTAGACTTGTATCTTAGTTTCAAGCCTTATCCCTCGGTCTTTCCAGAGCCGATGACGAGGATTCCCAAATGCGCTAGAGGCTTTAGCTATTCGGTTAACTATTTCATCATCCAAGGTTCTACTCGCATTAACTTTGCTTCTAAGATACTTGATTTTTTCGCATACTTGAGGTTATGACCGTCAACTTTGATTGGCTTTTCAGGAAACATGTGAACAGGTAGATTCTGTTTCACTCCTCTTTTTTGTTTCGGTGCATGAGCAGGCTGGTGAACTACTTCGGTGTTTGCGATACTAATTGTAAATCCAAATGCTTTACAAGCTGCAAGGAATCTGTCATTCAGTTGTTGAGCTTCTTCGAAAAACGTAGCTACAAGTGCAGCATCCTCAGCAAAGAGTAAGTCACGAATTATTCCAGTGCTAGTTAGAGTTTTGGCTTTGAACTTCTGATGGTGGAAAAAGATGCCACTTGTTCTAAATTGAATCTTGATAACAACTTACGTGTCAGCAAATGTAACACCTGGGGTCTGTTGTTCATGCTGTATGTGGCGAAGTTTTGCAGTTCCAAAAAGTGTGGATGCTGCTACACAAGCCTTGTCCACTATAATCAAAGATTGTGTCGGTTTCTTGCAACTAAATTTGTTTTGATAACTTATATGTGTGTTATAAGTCTTACATGCAAAGCTAGTTCATTGGCGATGGTGACAGGTAAAGAGTATTGCTCGGAGTCTCTAGCGAATTTTATATATATATATATATATATATATATATATATATATATATATATATATATATATATATATATATATATATATATATATATATATAGTGAGTTGAGATCAACAAAATTTGATCATTGTTCCAAGAATTCAAAACCAACGAATTATATGGCGTATTTTATTCGATATTATTGTTCAGAAGACTCCTAATCGTTCTTCGCTAATATCTATTACAACATTACATACGAAAGTCTCTCAAGAAAACACCAGGTTCCAGTACTATCTGAAAAGAAACACATATTTCGTCAATACTGGAGACATAATCTGCCTTTGTTACGTCTATAAAAAAAAGCAGGAGAACAACTAGAAGTTATACAATCTGAATGTATTACCTATTTTGTTTTACCTTCTGTGCAGTATATAAAAACGGCACAAAATAAATGCTTATATCGAGCGGAAACAAAATCTTAATGTATTATATATGCTGTTCATGCCTCTGTTAATCTATGAAAATTGCACATAGTTGAAGGAAGCTACGGAGAAATAAATAAAATCATTATGTATTACATACGCTGTGTATGATTCTATTATTTCTTAAGAAATGGCACAGTATTGAGGGGAAAACTGGAGGAAACAAAACTGTATTTTTACGCTTTTCATGCCTCTGTTCACTCTATAAAAATACCACAGAACTAAGTGAAACTACTCAAGTTAATACAATCTGAATAGATTACATACTCTGTCTGTGTTTTTGTTAAATTTATAACAATGGTTCAGAATCAATAGTTTCATCCAGAGGTAACAAAATATTAATGTATTACATGCGCTGATTATGTTAATCTATCAAAATCGCACAGACTTAAGAAAATAAACAAGAGTAAACAAAATCTTATTGTATTACATATGTAGTTTATGACTTTGTAAAGTATAGAAAAATGGCACAGAATAAAGGGGAACAACTAGAGTATACAAAATACTAATGTATTACATACGTTGTTTTTGCCGCTATCACAATAACACAGAATTAATGAGAATAAGAAGATCGAAAAGAAAGATTATATATGACATACGCTGTTCATTCCCCTGGTAAGCTTTTTAAAATCGCACAGAATAAAGGGAAACATTTATAAGTAATACAATCTGAATGTATTACATACTCTTAAATTCATGAAAATGGCACATAATTAAAGGTGATATCCACATGTAAAAAAAACTTCATATATTACATATGCTGTGTATGCCTCTGTTAGTTTATGAAAGTGACACATATTTAAATTGAACAACTGGAGTAAACAAAATCTTAATGTATTATATGCACTGTTAATGCCTTTGTTAAGTCTATGAAAAATAGCACAGAACGAATGTGCATCAGAATAGTAAACAAAATCTTAATGTATTACATGCACTGTTAATGCCTTTGTTAAGTCTATGAAAAATAGCACAGAATGAATGTGCATCAGAATAGTAAACAATATATTGATGTATTACATGCACTGCTAATGCCTTTGTTAAGTCTATGAAAAATAGCACAGAATGAATGTGCATCAGAATAGTAAACAAAATCTTAATGTATTACATGCACTGTTAATGCCTTTGTTAAGTCTATGAAAAATAGCACAGAATGAATGTGCATCAGAATAGTAAACAAAATCTTAATGTATTACATGCGTTATTCGTTCCTAGAATTTGAAGTGAACAACTGCAGGAAACAAATTCTATATGTATTACATACGCAGTTTATTACTCTGTTAAGTTTATAAAAATGGCACAGAATTAAGGCGAACAACTACAGAAAATAATATCTTGATGTGGTACATAAGCTGTTCTGCCTCTGTTTAGTCTATAAAAATGGCACAGAATTATTGTGAACAACTCGAATTTAAAAAATATTAATGTATTACATTCGTTGTTTATGCCGATGTTCATTCTATAAAAATGGCACAAAATTAAAGGGAAAACTGAGGGAACCAAATCTTGATCTAATACATATGATGTTGATGTGAATGTTAAGTAAACAAAAATAGCACATAATTAAAATAATACAACTGAATGAAACAAAATAATTATATTTTACATGCGCTGTTTATGACTCTGTTAAATGTTTAAAATGGTACACAGAACCTAGGGGAACATTATGTCTTAACAAAATCTTTGTGTACTACATAAGCTGTTTTATGCTACTCCCCAGTCTATAGTAATGTCACAGAATTAATAAAAACTACTTTCTCCCTTTAATTCTGTGCCATTTATAATAGATAAACAGAAGCATAAACAGCATATGTAGTGCATTTAGATTGTGTTACGTCTAGTTTTTCCTTTTAATTCTGTGTCATTTTTAGACTAAACGGAGATCTAAACAGCGTATGTAGTTCCAAAGTGTTTTCTTAACTTTAGCTGTTGCTCTTAATTTTGTGCGATTTTCATAGACTTAACAAAGACAGAAACCGCGTATGTAATACATTAAGATTTTGTTCCCTCAAGTTGTTTCTCATCCAGTTGTTTCCCTTAATTCCATGCGAGTTTTATAGACTTAACTTAGACATAAACTGCGTATGTAATTTATTAAGATTTTATAAACTTTAGTTATTTACATTAATTCTGTGCCATTTTTATAGACTTCATATAGGTATAAACTGCGTATGTAATACATTAAGATTTTGTTAACTCTAGTTTTTCCTTTTAATTTTGTGCGATTTTCATAGACTTAACAAAGACAGAAACCGCGTATGTAATACATTAAGATATTGTTCCCTCAAGTTGTTTCTCATCCAGTTGTTTCCCTTAATTCTGTGCGTGTTTTATTAACTTAACTTTAGAACAAACAGTGTGTGTATTACATTAAGATTTTGTTCCATCCATTTGTTTCCCTAAATTCCATGCGAGTTTTATAGACTTAACTTAAGCATTAACAGCGCATGTAATATATGAACATTGTTTTTCTTCCAGTTGGTCCCCTTAAATTTGTTATTTTTGTAGACTTGACAGAGGCATCAACAGCGTATGTTATACAGTAAAATTGTGTTTTCTTTAGTTGCTCCTCTTTATTCTGTGCTATTTTTATAGACTTAACAGACGCGTCAAATGCGAATGTAATACATCGAGATTTAGTTTTCTCTTGTTCTTCCCTTTCATTTTTTGCCATTTTATAGAATGCACAGAAGCGTGTGTAATAGATATAATATTTTGTTTACCGATAGTTGTTCCCCAAAATCATGTGCTATTTTTATGGACTTAAAAAAGGCATAAACAGTGTATGTAGTACATTTGGATTTTGTTTTCCCAGTAATTCCTCTGAATTACGTGCAATTGTTTTAGATTAAATAGAGGCATACACATCGTATGTAATACATTAAATTGGGTTCTTTCTAGTTGTTCCCATAAATTCCGTGCTATGTTTATAGACTTCACAGAGGCATAAACAGTGTATGTAATATATTAAGATATTTTGACCTCTAGTTTTTCCCGTTAAATCTGTGCAATTTATATAGACTTGACAGAAGAATTCACAGCCTATGTTATACATTAAGATTTTGTTCCCTTTGGTTGTTCTTCTTTATTCTGTGCCATTTTTATAGACTAAACAGAGGTAACAATAGTGAATGTAATATATTCAGATTTAGGTCTCTCCAGTTGTTCTCCTTACTTCTGTGCCATTTTCCTAGACTAAACAGAGGTATAAACAGCGTATGTAATACATCGAAAGTTTCTTTACATTCAAGTGTTCCTCTTAATTCAGTGCCATTTTATAGACTTAAAAGAATCATAAACAACGTATGTAATATATGAAGTTGTTTTTACCTCTAGTTGTTCTCGTTGATTGTGTGCCATGTTCATTGACTCCACAGAGGTATAAACAATGTATGTAATACATACACATTGTGTTCTATCAATTTGTACCCCTTAATTCTGTTCTATTTTAAGAGACCTTAAAGAGGCAAAAACAGCGTATGTAATTAATTATAATTTAATTGCCTGTAGTGGTTTTCCTTAGTTTGTGCTGGTTTCATAGACTTAACAAAGGAATAAACAGCGTATGTGAGACATAAAGATGTTGTTATATTTAGTTGTTCCCCTTAACAATGGCACAGAATAAGAGGGGAACAACCAGGTGGAACAAAATCGAAACATATGTCATACACTTTTTATGCATCTGTTTAGTCTTTAAAAATGACACAGAATCAAGAGAGAACAAATAGATTCGACTTAATCTGAATGTATTACCGTTCGCTGTTCATGTCTCTGTTAAGTTAATAAAAATAGCACAGAATTAACGAGGAACAACTGGAGTAAATTATTACATACGTTGTTTATACTTTTTTATATCTAAAGAAATAACACATAATAAAAAGTAACATCTGGAAAAAACATCATTTAAATGTATTTCATACACTATTCATACCTCTGTTCAGTCTATAAAAAGCACAAAACTAAGAAGAACAACTATAAAGAACAAAATCATAACGTATTATATTCGCTGTATATACCTCTGTCAAGTTTTTTTTAATGGACCAGGGTACTACTGCAGGAAAAAAATCTTAATTTATTATATTCACAGTTAATCCCTATGTAAAGTCTATAAAAATAGCACAGAAATTCACAGAACAACCAGAGTTAACAAAACTTTAAAACGCTATTTCTGCCGTTGTTACGTCTATACAATGGACACAGAATAAAGGGGAACATCCTAAGGAAACGAAATCTTTCTCTATTACATACGATGTTTATTTACTCCTCGCGGAGTTAGGCACAAGGCCAGTTTTATCTTACTCCCACAAGTAAGATGTGACCCAAGATCGGGTCGAGCAAGTGGGGTTAAAAGCCAGCGCTCGAGAGGTGAGCACTCTGGCCATTTAAAAATTGCCTGGGCAGCCCCGTCGGCATTCCCCGGTAGGGGCGCCTCAGACAGTAAGCAATAAACTTACTCCTCCCCAAAGAGGGGAGGCGAAGCCTGGGAGGGTGGACCTCCTAGAACTGCACAGGACAGGCGTGCAGTATCCATCGGAACA
This sequence comes from Sepiola atlantica, assembly GCA_963556195.1. Classification (NCBI taxonomy): domain Eukaryota; kingdom Metazoa; phylum Mollusca; class Cephalopoda; order Sepiida; family Sepiolidae; genus Sepiola; species Sepiola atlantica. Next base: position 153,114,393 of record OY744523.1, read on the forward strand.
GATACTACACTTTGATCTTAGCCAAAAGGCCGAGAACTATTTTATTTATCCAAAAAATGTACAAGACAGTGATCAGATGTGGCACAAGGTCAAAAGGGGGGTATGGGGGGGGAAGATGGGGGTCGGTGGTCGTCCACTTGGTCTAAAAATACCCTAGAAACTAGTTTCAGTCTCCATAATACCACATTCACTCTATGGACTTAAGCTACTTAAAATATCCCCAGGTGTTTGAAATGAATTTTATTTACAAAAAGTGTGTACATGTGTGATGATGGGTGTGGGTAAACAAAAAACTAAGCCTTAAATAATCCCCCAAAAATAAATAAAAATAAAAGGGATAGTAAAAATAAAGAACCAAAGAAAATGCTAATTATGGTAAGTTAGTAGGGTCCCCCCATCCTATCTAAGGTATAAACTGCTCGCTGTCTTCCGGTAAAAACCGAAAGCAAGAGAGTCAGCTCCTAATTGGGAGTGGGCGTTTCTATATGGGGGCAAAAGAAATGGAGGGATGGGTTTGTCGGGATGTGCGGTGTCCTCCAGGATAAGAACTATTAGGGCGGGTCAGGGATATAAAATAAATTAGGGAGCGGGCATCCTGAAGGAGTTCTGACACCTAAAATAAAGATGGGGGCAAAGAGCTCATTTATACTACTAGCTAATAGGGACTGCGCCAAAAAATTGGATGGTCAGGTTAAGGAAAAAGTTTTCCTTTTTCGAAAAAGAGACCTAAGGTCGCTGTGTGCCATGCCTAGGCAGGGAACACGAACTCGAACCTATTCCGCGTGAACACGCATAAACTAGCGGTGTGTATCCACCTACTTTTGAAAAGTGAAGAAGGCAACCTCCTTCTATCAGATTTGATTTTGATTTTAAGCTGGTGCTTAAAATACGAAATCAAATCATAATAAGAAGGCGACACCCCCAACGCCCTATGTCTAAGCGAGAAGTATACACTACGAGTCTAGCTACGGCTAAGATCGCGAGCAAAACCATACGTTTCTCCCTGGGCCACAAGGGGTCCATGTTGAAGACAACGGATGCTAAATCCAAGCACGTCACCCGATCGGGGGTGATGCGAGCCGTCACCTCGTTGACATACGTCCAAAATTCACGAAGTTTGGAGCAGGTGAGAAAGGCGTGCTCTGCCGTTTCAATCTCATCTTCCTCGCAACGTGGGCAAAATGGGTCCATAAACAGACCAATCCTGAATCGTATGCCATTGAGGGGTACCGCATTTCGAACCAATCGCCAGGTCAGAGAGAACTCAGTATTATTGAGATGGCTCCGGCCTGGCGCCCAATTCCACTGAGAGCGAGCCTCGCGCTCCGACAATCCAAGCCGCTCCCCAAGAGGATCCACTAATTCCCGATATAGTGTATTCCTAGACCGGGCGAGGTCACTGGACCCCGGCAGCACTCTGAGCGCAGCTCGGTATTCGTTGAGGAACTGCGATTGACCCCTTGGCCTACGTCGGCATTCGGTAAAGTGGTCAGGGATGAGGTTAGGAAAAGCGCTTCCAATCGCAGGGCCCCACGCAGACTCCTCTGTCAAGGTTCGGCTCAGGAATGATAACCGCTCGGCATACAAATGGCTCGCCAAGTCGGGCATTCCCAAGCCTCCCACATCAGGACGTTGAGTACAGACCTGTCTACGGACTAGCGGCTTCCCATTTGCCCACAAAAGCGAGAAAAGGAGACGCGTTAAAACCGCTCGGCGGTCCGCAGGCAGAGGTAGTACAGCCAATCGGTAAAGGATCAGCGGAAAGACGTACGTGACGCACGCCTCAGCTCGACATTTAAGGGAAAGCCCCCTTCGAAGCCAAATCCTTACAGACGCTTCGACCTTAGACTGTACTTCCGACCAGTTCTTATCAAGCTGGAGACCCGGTCCGAACCATACGCCGAGGATCCGAACCGGGCCCTCTGTCCAGTTGAAAAGGCTCGGGAGCGCAGCCGCGCCACTCCAGGCAGCCAACCTTAGGCCGTTGGATTTGCTAAGGTTGACTATGGCCCCTGTGACTTTTTCGTACCTTTTGAGTGCCCTAGTCACCGCGATAATGTCTCGAAAGCACGACACAAACACGGTGACATCATCGGCATACACGGATACTCTGGCTCGCGCACCGCCAGGAAGAGCAATACCGCGTAGAGCCAGTCCAGGCTCCCCGATCCTAAGCCTGCGGAGAAAAGGCTCCAAGGCAAGGACGTAAAGCAGGGGAGACAGCGGACACCCCTGACGTACTGACCGAGAGACGGCAAAAGACTCCGATCGCATTCCATTCACTTGCACCACTGCCGTCGGCCCGCGATACAAAATGGAAATCCATCTGCAGAAGTCCGATGTAAAACCGGCGGCCTCTAAAACAGATCCCAGGAACCGATGGTCGACCCTGTCAAAAGCTTTGGACTGATCTAAATTGATCAGCGCGGCTTCGGTGTCGTCTTCTAATCCCTCTATGATCGTGCGCATCAGATGCAAGTTGTTTTGAATCGATCTCCCCTTCACAGCATAATTCTGATCAGGTTCTACCAACTCACCGATAACAAGCTGCAACCGATTTGCAAGAACTTTGGCCAAAATCTTTAAATCTGTGTTTAGCAGAGTTATGGGCCTATAATCATCTAAATCCCCACCATCTTGGCCCTTTTTCTGAAGCAATGTGATCACTCCCTTGGTGACTTGACCAGGGATAGAACCCTGTTCAAACCAGTGATTGAACACATTGACCAGAATAGGTACGATGATGTGCGACAGCCTCGAGAACAATTCATAGGGCAAACCATCCAGTCCCGGAGATTTGTCGTAGCCGACCTGCTTCAGTGCAGCCAAAACCTCGCACTCTGTAACGCGCCCATCACAACTAGCCGCTCGGGCCGCCTCCAGGCGGGGCGAGCTAGCTAAATAGCTGCCAAACTCCTCGACGCGGAGTCCGGGCAGTTGGGTGAACCGCTCCATGAAATGCTCACGAAATCCCCGGCAAATCTCCCGAGTCGACACAAGGGTGTGTCCTTCCGGGTGTTTGACTTGACGAATGAGACCGACCGAGTTGCGACGAAGTGGAGATCTACGCTCTTTCGCGTCCACATTCACGGCTTCGTTGGACACTCTTTTTAGCCTCGCTCTAACTACCTGACCCTCATACCGCACGTTAGCCGCACGTTTCAGGTCCCCCTTAGCTAGTTCTATGCCTAGGGAATCCCCCCCCAGACACCGCCCGGGCCAGCTTAGTTTCTAAACGCTTTTCTGTTGTGGCCTTATTTAAGGCGAGGCGTTGGCTATATTGAACAGAAAAGCGCCTAATGCCAACTTTGGCGTTAACCCACCACTTACTCCCGGTTACCGCCCCCACTAATCCCTTTTGAAAGTTAAGAGATAGCTGTTCCCGGAAGTCACGTATCTCCAGTAAGGAGGTATTTAACTTCCAGTAGCCAGCTACCTTGTGTGTCTTAGGACCTAACTCCAGACTGGCCACAAGTAACTTGTGATCAGAATGGCCTAACCAGTGGAACGTGGGACAAGAGATATAATCTACATTGCCTCTTCTAACTAACAATCGATCCAAGTAAGAACTTGGAAGGAAAGTGCCGCTAGAGAGCCACGTCCACATCTCCCGCCTCGGGTGATCGACACGAAATCTGTCGACCAGATCGCATTGTGCCATCAGATCAGACAGACTTGTCTCACACCCATCCGACCCACTAAGTCCCCCCACCTTATCTATCCTGGGATTAAGGATGGCATTCCAATCCCCCACTAAAATTAGCCGCTCCGAACCACCGAGGAACCCCTCCAACCCCCGAAAAAAGGAAACCCTCTCACGAATGGTATTGGGCGCATAAACCGCGACGATTCGAAACATGGCACTATTCACGGCAACATCAGCCACGACCAGTCTGCCATCAGCATCCGCGTGAACAACGTTTACCCTTGCTAACAGAGTGCGTCTAACTAACAGAGAAACTCCCCGAGCAAAATGGTCACCAAATGCTGAAAAAACATCGAAATGCTCCGACAGCAGTCGGTGATCATCTATCGAAACATAGTGAGTTTCCTGTACCGCAGCTAATTCAAAAGCCTTGAGATCCCCCAGTATGCGGGCTGCCTTGCTTAAGGATCTCAAGCCTCTCGCGTTCAGGCTTCCTAACTTCAAGTTCGTGGCCATTGCACTAGTCAGTGTCAATCAACGGCCTGAAATCTTTGTCTGTGAGGACGCCGACGGCATGCCCGATATTGCCAGTGAGCAAAAGGCCGAGAACTATTACATACGATGTGTATGCCTAAGTTAAGTCTATAAAATGTCATAGAACTAAGAGGAACAATTAGAATTAACAAAATTTAAATGTATTTCATACGTTGTTTATGCCCAAGTTAAGTCTATTTAAAAAGGCACATTAATAGGAAAAACTACTGAAGAAAAACTAAAACTTTATGTATTACATACGCTGTTAATGCTTCTGTTATATCTATAAAAATAGCACAGAATTAATGGGAACAACTGGAGGGAACCAAATTTAATGTAGTATATGCGCTCATGATTCTTTTGTTAATCTTATAAAAATGGCACAAGGTGAAAGAGAACTGCAGGAAACAAAATCTTGATTTATGACATACGCTGTACATGCCTTAGTGAAGTTTATAAAGTTGCACAGAATTTAGGGAGCCAACTCGAAGGAACACAATCTATTTATTTATGACTTGGTTTAGTTTAGAAACAGCACATAATTGGTTTAGTTTAGAAACAGAGCAAAGGATTAAGGGGAACAACTAAAATTTATAAAATTTAAAATATTACATACGTTGTTGATGCCTCTATTATATCTGTAAAAATGGCACAGAATTAAGGAGAACAACTGGAGAAAACAAAACATTGATGTATTGCATAGGCTGTTTATGTCTCTGTTAGATATATAACAATGGTACAGAACTGAACTGAATAACTGGACGGAACAAAATCTTAATGTATTCCATACGCTGTTAAGTCTATAAAAATGGGACACGATTTAAGTAGACGACCAGAGAAAATATCTAATTGTATGTCATACGCTGTTCATGCCACTGTTAAGTCACTAAAAGCACAGAATTAAGGAGAAAAACGTTAGGGAACACAATCTTAATATATTTAATACGCTGTTATTGCCTCTGTTAAGTTTATAAAAAAAAACACAGAATAAAGGAGAACAATTCGTGGAAACAAAATCTTCATGTATAACATACGCTATCTGTGCCTCTTTGGAGAACGAGTAGAGGATACAAAATCGTAACGTATTACGCTGTTTATGTTGTTGTAAAGTCTGAATTAAGGGAACAACTGGATGTAAAAAAATTAAACTCTATTAGATACGCTGTTTGTAAACGTAGGAGTTTCACATGTTGGCCGGTCATAATTCAGGAAGGGGATATTTTGTATTCAGCACCGTCCTCTTCCGGAAGACATGCGCACGGGGTAACTGTCGTGCCTCTACACCGCCTGCTTGCCCAGAGGCGGTCTTTTCGAATCAGTCAACATGGGAGTCGGACGTTTGTTCCGCTTTGATAGACGCTGGCTCTGGGGCAAGTAGCTTGGCAAAAATAGAGTTTTATGGTGAAAGGATGTCATAGTTCAGCGTTGGTCACGTGCGCGCAAATAAATACATATTCATCAGTATAATTCGTGTTCGAGATTTTTGCTCCTGTTTATGGCCATCTACTTTATAAAAATACCACAGAATTAAGAGGAAAACTGGAGGGGAAAATTATTATGTTGTACATACGCTGTCCATGCTTCTGTAAAGTCTACAAAAATAGGACAGAATTAAGATGCAACTGGAGGGAATACATCTAAATGCATTTAATAGTCTTTAATACTATAATACTGGTCTATAATAAAGGGGAACAACTGGAGGGAACAATATATTTAGTTATTACATACACAGTTAATGTCTCTCTTGAGTTTATAAAAAGGGTACAGAATTAAAGGGAAAACTAGAAGTTACAAGATTTTAATGTATTACATACGTTGTTCATGCCTCTGTTAATTCTATAATTGTGGCACAGAATAAATGGAAACAACTGGAAAGAAACCAAATTAGTATGTATTACATACCCTGTTACTGCCTCTGTTAAGTCCATAGACATTGGACAGAATTAGAGAGAACAAATAGATTGAAATAAATCTGTATGTATTGCATTCGTTGTTTATTTCTCTTGACGTCTATAAAAAGCACAGAATAAAGGGAAACAACTACGGAAACAATTTGAAGGAACAACTAATGGAAACAAAATGTAAATATATTACATACGCTATTTATGCATTTGTTAAGTCTATTAAAATGGCACATAATAACAAAAAAACAACTAGAGTTTAGAAAATGTTGATGTAGTTCATACGCTGTTTATGTCTCTGTTAAGTCTATACAAATGGCGCAGAATTAAAGAGAACTACTACAGATAACAAAATCTTAATGTATTACGCTGTAAATGCCATTGTTAAGTCTAAAAAATGGGCACAAAATGTATGGGCAACACAAGAAGTAACAAAATCTCAATGTATTACATATACGCTGTTTATGCCTCTGTTTATTTTATAAAATAGCACAGAATTAAAAACAACAACTGGAAGGGAACAAAAGGAAAGAACTTGAGGGAACAAAATTTAAATGTATTACATACGCTGTTTATGCCTCTGATAAGTCATAAAAAAGCACAGAATCGAAGTGGAACAACTAAAGAATACAAAATCTTAATGTATTATGTACGCTGTTGATTCTTGTTTTAAGTCATTTTTATAAATTACTCAGAATTTAATGGAACTACTGCAGGAAACATATCTTAATGTATTATAATGCATTAGATACGCTGTTTATGCCTCCGTTAAATCTCTAAAAATGGAAGAGATTCAAGGGGAACAACTCGAATGAAACAAAATCCTTATGTATTACATACGCTGTTTATCTTTCTGTTTAGTCTATAAAAATGGCATAAAATTGCGCTCCTGGATAAGCCGCAACCGATCGGGGGGTGGGGATAACTCTATTTTTATTAGATGCCACTATTCCGAATCCGCTGTTACTTTGGCAAGAGAGATAACTCTGCATAAAAGAAAATGCGAATGTTTTTGTAAATATCCGTTTTTATTTACCCGTCACAAACTTTATAAACTTTTTTTTAATTGTTATAAAGTTTATAAAGTTTGTGACATGTACATAAAAACGCTTAAAAGTTATCTTTAATAAGATTTTATCAAAAATCAGCGTCGCATTTTTTTTCTTTCTTTGAGTTAAAAAGTTAACATTTTTTTATTAATTCTTATAAAGTTTATGAAGTTTGTGACATGTACATAAAAACGCTTAAAAGTTATCTTTAATAAGATTTTATCAAAAATTAGCGTCGCATTTTTTTTCTTTCTTTGAGTTAAAAAGTTAACATTTTTTTTATTAATTCTTATAAAGTTTATGAAGTTTGTGACATGTACATAAAAACGGGCATTTACGAAGACATTCGCATTTTCTTTCATGCAGTGATAAAAAGAAGAGTTATCTCCCTTGCCAGTGGATTCAGAATAGCGGCGTCTAAGAAAAATAGAGTTATTTCCCTCAGATCGGTTACAGCTTATCCAGTAGCGGCTCATTATGTACATCGAGTAATTACCCTTTGATTCTGCACCCTTTTAACGTTGCTAAATACAGAATAAAACACTGTACGTAGTTTTTGAATCATGAGTTACATCGAGTTATCCCTCTTGATTCTACGCAACTTTAACGTTGCTAAATAGAGAATAAAGCAACCATTAATCATTAGTTACATCGAGTGAGGTCACCGACGCTGGACCCTGGAAGCTCGGATGTCTCTTTGTTGGAGATTTTCGCTGGTTCTTCGAACGTCAGATGCTTGGGTGATGTTGAAACCATTACCAGGCTTGCTTTGTCGCTTCATGTGTGAAACAGGGATTTTTTTTCGCTCGCTTTGTGCGAGAAATGTTTCTCAGTTTTCTTTGGATTCTCGGCCTCTGGTAGTTTCCCTCGGCTAAGAGATATCTATATTCGTCCCTCCCCTAATGTTGATGTGGATCTTACTGGGTTTCTGTGGAATCGAGAGATCGTTCCGATATTCCCACTCGGTCTCTTATTTTAGAACTCTTACGTAGGTTCTAGATGGGGGGTTACCTGTCGTTGAACGATAGGTATATTTTTTAATTAAATATCCCCCATTTTCGGTAGAAGTTTGGCACTTTGAATATTTTTTTTTCTCGCTGGATGCGATTTGATCAAGCAAGTGCTTGTGGCGGGTGAATTTGAGGAGAAAGTCAGTACTTTTAATATCAAGCATTGTACTATACTCTTGTATTCTGCTTGGCTTGGAAGTGTTTGGAGACGCCTTATAAAGACAGTGAAATGTCTTTACAAATTAGTGGGACGACACAGGTTGAGTTATTCCGAACTTCTCTCTGTTCTATCTGATATCCAGAATGCGGTTAACTCTCACTTACTTGAAGGAAACTTACAGGTGTTCTGGGAATGCATACTGGATATCACATCCGTTAATGCATTCATCCGCCTGCACTATAACAGTGCCATTTTTGTAAACTCTAGCCAGTGTTTTTTAGGACCCACCCCCTTGCAAGGGTTATCTTTTGTAGAATTCTGCCCACTGAGATGTCCTTTTACAAAGATTTACGAGTTTGTGGTATGAGGAATATTTCATTGGCTGGAGGCAGCTGACTCGAGATTTGTATCAGACCGAATTTGAACATGTGATACGGTGGACGATGTGAGCCTCATCCAGAACCCCGCCAAATATCGCCCGTATTAGTCTCTGTGCAGGATGATTCAAGTTACTCTTGGGGATGACTCACATATTAGGGATCAAGACTACAATAAGGACTCCAGTTCATTAACACAAGACGCGGGACATGTTCTGGAAATCACTGGTGTCTTCCGGTTGACCTCGCAATACACGTGGTCGCTATTTACAAAACACTTGTAAATAAACCTTTTATTTATTTTAATAAATGCAGTATATTTCGGATTTTTTTTCTTCTAATATGTTAATATTTATTTTAAGACAGAGGGTCCATAAATAAAACAAATAAAATATGAACATGTTTTCTTTTAGAACATGTTTTTGTGTCACTATTTACTTGCCTCCCCACGAGGGCAGAAATGGGGGGGGAGGGTATAAAATAATTATCGATGTACTTAATTAATCTTCCGTTTTGTAGGGAAAAATCAAGCTTCCCAAAAAGGGGCACTCTGGATCTTACCTCAGTTTAGAAGGATTTTTCCATACTACACTTTGCTCCTAGCCCGAGGAGGCAAAACGGAAGATTACGCAAGTTATTTTAATAAATAAATGAAACGTATACGCTTTTTAAAAAATCGGCTGACTTGTAATCTTTCGTTTTGCCTCCCCACGAGGGCGGAGTTAGACTTCAAAAATCAGTTTCTATACGGAAGCAATTTAAAGTTTATGAAGGTTTTGTCCTTTTTTTCTGTAAGCAACAAATGAAATAAGATTTAACAAATACGAAGTTTTATTTGTTTATAATTGTTGCTTACAGAAAAAAAGGAAAACACTTCATAAACTTTTAATTACTTCCGTTTAGAAGAATGTAGAACGGAAAAAAATGGCTGTATTACAGAGTTTCGATAATCGCTCAAATAATGAAAATTAAACAAAATACTGTTAGAACATAACGTTTTTTAATGATTGGCGACATTTATTGGATGTTTTTAGTTTTCAATTTTTCACCTATTATCAAGGGTTCCCGTACATGGCTCATGAACAGTCATTTTTGTTCCGTTCTAGTTGAACCAAAAAACTCTTTAAAATAAGTTAAAACACAAATAAACTTATCCAGGTTAGTGACTTTTTTTTACTTTTCGATGTATTATTAAGTATTTAATGTTTTGTTATACTTAACCTTTTCTCGGTACTTTTTCAGTTTAAGAACCTTGCTTTATAACGTTATTATTTAGAAAGCCATTATTAATTTTGAAAAAAAAAACTATTTTACACTGAGTTTATAATTTGTTTCTCACGTTAATTTGAGAAGAGTTTAGTTTGTATTTTTCTCACGTTACCCACATGAACGAATCAATCGCAATCATTTGAAAATAGAGAATCGTCTTCATTATAAAATATAAGCATCTAATTGTCATGTTATTGCCCTCCCCCCCTTGTATAAAATATTTTTGTTTTCGGTTTATTTTTATTTTGTTACTTTTAAAAATAGAATCAACGTTGATGGAATTTCCACAAATCACTAAGTCTGCTCTAAATTAAAATATGTTACTTTACAGTTAATAAAAACATCGAAAAGTAAAAATCAACTTTAAGTAACAAAATAAAATTTAACTGAAAATAAAAATATTGTATTCAGGGTGTCGGGGCAATAAAATTGCGATTCGATGTACCTAATGTTTAATAGGTTACATATGCTGTTTTATTATTATTGATTTAGAATCGTTAAAAGGACCAAGAATCAAGGGGAATAATTCGATGTACCTAATGTTCAATAGGTTACATAATACACTCAACTTACGACGTGCTTCCGTCAATGACTAACCTCGTCAAATGGAAGGAAAAGCCCCAAACAATGGACCATGTTCTTAGTTCGTGCAGAGTGGCCCTTGCTAATGGCCGATATACGTGGCGGCACAATCGGGTACTAAATGAACTGACCACAACAATTAACAATCAGCCCAAAGTTTTTTACAGAGGGAGGGAAGATATGGATCGGGTCTAAGCGCACAGCAGGCCAGTTATTAGTACCCGGCCAAGTGGATGGTAGCCGCAGATCTTCCTGGTTGGCGCAATAATTACCCCAAGGTTATTAGTGAAAAGGGGCAACGGTCAGACATTGTTCTATCGTCAAGAACAAGCAAAAGACTCATCTTGGTTGAATTGACCTTATGAGAGTCGGATAGAAAAACAACACCAATATAAAATAGAGAAATATGAAGACCTAAAGAGAGAGCTGACCCGTGAAGGTTATAGCGTTATCCTTCGAGCCGTTGAAATTGGAGCACGGGGTTTCCTTTCAGGCTCTCTGTATCAACTCCTAGGTCAGCTTGGAATTAAAGGTCGGAAAAAAGATGCAGTCAGCAAACGCCTCATCAAGATAACCGAACAATGTGCAATATGGCTCTGGGCGAAGAGGAATCTCATATGGTGATATAATAGAAAGTGTCCACTCTATGTGAGGAAAAAAATTCTTTTTAATTATTTATGAATTATCTCCCTTAGATCATGTGGATAATTTCATCATTTCTCGATATTAATGTTACGAATATTATTTAATTAAGTATTTATTCATATTTATTTTATTTATTTATTCAGCTATTTACTTTGTTTTATTTATTTTAATTTATTCATTTAATTTTTTTTCTCTTCGATATAAGAGAACGTTTTAAAACAAGGACGTAAGACGCGCAGCCGTTAAAAACAAAAACAGACGAGACGCTAAGCCGTTGAAAAGTCAGTTTTCATTTCATTGAACAGTTAGATTGAAATGCGATCCAGATAATGGGGCCTCACATCAGTGAGGGGGGCGATACACAAAAAAAAACGCCGTCGAGAGAATATATATATATATATATATATATATATATATATATATATATATATATATATATATATATTTAGTGTGTAGATTTCAGTTTTGTGTAGAGAATCTGAATAACAGAGCTCAATGTAATTTAAACAGAGCAAAATAGAATTATAAAAAGAAAAACTATACACACATTAAGGTTGTACACATAATAACTTATTTCGACCCCTTTAATTAGGTCTCCTCAGATGTATAGACAAGCACGTCAAAAAAAACCAAATAATGAGAGAAATTGATCGTCTTAAAAAGATAAATTCACTTTTGTGATTGGTCTATGTAAAAAGGAGGTAAATGTTAAAATAATCGAGGAGGGGTGTGATGTTTTTACTTTACTTGTTAGTCATAAGTAACGAACGATAACACGAGGTATAGATTTACCATGTTTATTGTTTCAGCCATATTGGAGAACTACCGATATTAATACAAGGGGGAGAGAACTCTTATTAATTGAAGAGTTCATCATGTCACATCCCTCTTCTCAGATAGATGTTTTCGATTTGTATTGATTTATTTATTTTGTCTTTTATTTATACATTATGTAGTCCTTGTACTTGAGGGGGGTTCGCCGTGTTCTTGTGGGTCGTTGGTTTGCCTCCACTGGTTGTCTTTGGTTGGCTGATGGAATTTCTCTGTCGTCGATATTAGATAGAGTGTCGATTTCTGATGAGTTTGTGTGTTGTTGGGGGAGTGATGTTATATTGTCCCAACTGGTATTTTGGGCGGATGCGTTGATAGCTGTTTGTCTCTGAGGGTTGTACAACTCTTGTAAGTGTCGTCTGTTGCGCCTCAGTAGCCTTCCATCTCCTTGCATCTTGACAATGTAGCTGCGTGGTTCTGTGCATATGTCGACCACTGTCGCCGGTTGCCAGGTGTCATCCTCCTGTAGGACTGACACTTTTCCACCAATAGTTAATTCTGGGAGATCTCTTGCGCTCTTGTTATAATATTGTTGTTGTTTTTTGCTTTTGCTGCACAATCTTTGTCTGATCTCCTCATCCTTTGGGGTATATGAATTTAGCAAGGTTGGTATCCTTGTTCTTATTTTCCTATTGTATAGGATTTCTGCCGGGGATGGTAACTGGCTGTCAAGTGGGGTTGATCGGAGGCATAGAAGGGCCATTTGACAATCCATTCTAGATTGTTTGGCTTTTGTGAATGTTCTTTTTACAGTTTGGACCATTCGTTCTATGAACCCGTTTGATTGTGGGTACCTGGGGCTTGATGTGATGTGAGTGAATTCCCACTCTGTGGCAAAATTGTGGAATTCGTTGGAGACAAAATATCTTGCATTGTCTGTGTATAGCCTTTCAGGTATGCCATGAACAGCGAATATTGCTTTGAAGTATTCTATGCAATTTAAGCTTGTTGTGCTTTTCAGCGTCTTGACAAAGGGCATTTTGCTATATTGATCAGCAATCAGTAGGAATTGTTGATTGTTAAAATCAAAAATATCTGCAGCAACATACTGAAACGGTCGTGTTGCATGTTCTTTGATAATCATAGTTTCCTTTTGATTTTTCCTTTGATATTCTCTGCAGATCTCGCATGTCCTTATTAGCTCCTCTATGTCCTTGGACATTCCTCTCCAGAATACACTATTTTGTGCCTTGAGTTGACATTTTTCGATGCCTTGGTGAGCATCGTGGATCCTCATTAATACCATCTGTTGCATACTTTTGGGTATGACTATGGATTGCCCCTTTGTGATCATACCATCTTGTACGGATAGGCATTCTTTCAGTGACCAATAATTTCTAATTATCTTAGGAGTATTTTTTACGTCATCTGGCCATCCATTTAGTATCATCTCTTTAAGTGTTCTGAGTTCGTCATCTGCTTCAGTTGCATTTTGTAGTTCGGTCTGTTTCTGAGCTGTAATGTCAACAGTGTGTATGTTTACATCAAGCTCGATTTCCTTACCTAATGTTGGTTGATTTCTTGACAAGTAGTCTGGGATACACATTTCTTTTCCTGGTTTATATTTTATCTGTGCATCGTACGGTTGCAATCTTAATAACATTCTTTGCAGTCGTGGGGGTGCCTGCGCTATATTCTTATTCTGAATGTTTTCTAGTGGCTTGTAGTCTGTTTCCACTATTATTTCTTTTCCATATATGTATGTGTGGAATCTCTCACATCCGAATACTACTGCTAGTAGTTCACGTTCTATATTTGCATAACGTGATTCCGTTTCAGTCAGACTCTTGCTCGCGAAGGCAACAACTTTGTTGTTGTTAATGAGTGTTGCACCCAGTCCTATCATGCTTGAATCTACTTGGATAGTTGTGTCTGCATTGGGATCAAAATATGCTAGACAGAGTTTTTCGTGGATGTGATCTTTTATCGTTCGGAACGTCTTGTCGTGCGTCTCGTTCCACTGATACTCTGCATCCTTTTTAAGTAGTGACCTCAGTGGCGCTGTTTTGGTGCTGAGATCTGGTATAAATGGGCTTAGGTATTGTATCATACCTAAGAATTGTTGGAGTTCTTCCTTGTTGGTTGGTGCTGGTTTCGATTTTATTTTATCGCATTTGTCGGGGTCTGGGTGAGATCCGTTCTCGTCCCAGATGAGACCATAAAATTTTATTTGTTTTTGCCTGATGGTGCATTTCTCTTTGTTGAAGACTAGACCATATTTTCGGGCAGTGTCCATTGTCTCTAACAGGTTTTGATCATGCTCCTGTATTGTTCTGCCATACACGCATATATCATCTGATATACCTATGGCTCCTTTGCATGGTTCCAATATTTGGTCCATTTTTTTGTTGGAAAATGTCTTGCGACATCTTTAGGCCAAACGGACATCTCAAATATCTGTATCTCCCGAACGGAGTGTTGAAACAGGTGAGTAAGCTTGATTCCTCTTCAAGTTGTATTGCCCAGTAGCCATGTTTTGCATCCAGTTTCGAAAAGTGTTTGGCACCCGTCAATTTGTGTGAAATTTCTTCTAGTGTTGGCGTTTTATGGTGTGTCCTTATTATGTATTTATTTAACGGTTTGGGGTCTAGACAAATCCGTAGGTTTCCATTTTTCTTTCTGCTGCATGCGATGGCGTTGACCCATTCTGTGGGCTCTGTAACCTTTTTTATTACACCCAGGTGTTCCATTTTGTGTAATTCTTGTTTTAGTTCGTCTCTGAGGTGCACTGGGAATTTTCTTGGCGGTTGTACTTCCGGTATTGCATCTTCGGTAAGATGTATTTTTTGAACGCCTTGGAATTTCCCTATCCCTTGGAATCTGTCAGGGTATTCCTCAGCGAGGTTTTCCATATTTTCAATTTGTTTTGGTGAGTGCCCTTTTGTTATGCTGCAGTTGACGGTTACTAAACCTAGTCGGATGCTTGGTCTTAGGCCCAGTATGGTTACATCGCTATCACACACGAAAAATTTTGCTCTGATAGTTGCAGAGTTTTTGTGTTTGATCTTTAAAATTATTGCTCCATAATGGTTTATCTTCGTACCATTCGCAGCCCACAAGGTAGTTAACTCTTGTTTTTTATGTCCATGAGTTAGTTCCCTTTGACCATTCGTTTGTTTATTTATTTTTCTGTCGCCATTTTGTGGATACATTTTTTTATAGATTCTAACAGGTAGAATATTTCCGTTTGCCCCTGTGTCGACCTTCATTTTTATTTTATGTTCGTTATTTTCTGTATCCTCACAGTCTATGTTCGCGAAAATTTCTTCACGGTCGTCGTTCTCTGCATTTATTGCGTATAGGTATAACTCGTCGTCTTGGTCTGTTTCGTTGTCTTCCTTTGACGTTGTATTTATTCTTTTTTTTTTGGAAACTCTGCTTTTTGTATCCGTTTGGGGGGTTTTGTTTTTTAGCTTTATATGAGCTATTTTCTTGCCTTATTTTGTTTTTGCAAGAAGTATCTCTCGAGTCTCTCCGGCCTTGCATATTTGTTAGGCAGTATTCCTCGAAGTGGTGTAAACCGTTGCACCTTCTGCACGTTTTGTTGAAGGCGTAGCAGTCTTCTTTCCTTTTCCTGTGGTGTTTACCACATCTCGTGCAGGGTTTGTTTTTCACGGATACTTCGTGATACACCCCATTTCTCCCTTCGTTAGCGTCCTTGTATCGAGAGTTATCTTTTGTTGTGATTTCATATGCTCTAACGCTTTCTATGGCTGATTTGAGGGTTAAATCTGGTTTTGCAATTAGGTTTCTTCTTTCCTCAGCGCTCCTGAGCCCTTTAATAATTTGTTCTAAGATGCGTTCGTCTTTATTATTTCCGAAGTCACATCTGTCGGCTTTAGTTTTGAGCTTGACTAGGTAGTCGTCCACTGTGTCTTCATTTTGTCGCATTGACGTGAATTCCAAACGTTCGACCCATTTGTTTGGTTTTTGAATCATGTGGGATTCGAATATTAAAAATATATTCTCGGAGTTTTCTTTCTGCTCATTTGTAAGCTGAGCATTTTTTAAAAGTTCACGACCTTTTGGTCCGGTGCTGAGCAAAATGTAGTTGTATTTCAACTTTTCTTCAACATTGTTGATTATGAAATACGAGGACATAAAATCCACCCATTCGCTGTATGCCTCGTGCTTGTTCTCGTTCGACCAGTCTAGAACGGGTAATGTTATATTTGAAGACGCCATTTTTTTTTTTTTTCGCGCTTCCTTTGTTTTTTCTCGTTTTAGAAAAAAGGAAATTCTTTTTTTTTTTCAATTTACTCACTGTGTGAGGTTATCTTGATTCTTTTCTGTGACTTCTCGTCCGTCTGGTTTCTTTTACCGCTGCCACCATGTGATGTTTTTACTTTACTTGTTAGTCATAAGTAACGAACGATAACACGAGGTATAGATTTACCATGTTTATTGTTTCAGCCATATTGGAGAACTACCGATATAAATACAAGAGGGAGAGAACTCTTATTAATTGAAGAGTTCATCATGTCACAAGGGGTGACAGAAGTAAGATTAATTTTTTAATATATGCAGAAATATAAAAATATAAAAATATATATAAAAGAATTCTTTTTTGCTATTTAAACAAATAAATCATCTCATTTAAAATTTCGAATGTGAGCTTTATGGGTAAAAATATATGATGAAATATTCGAGCGTTCACGATTAAAAACTACGTTTAATTATTTACGATTAAAAATTAGAAGACGAAAATGTAGGACGAAGATTTCGGTTTAGATTTAGAACATATTAAAAATTTAAGTTGTATAGCGTCAAGATTCGAGATGATTTACACTATGGAATTAAAGTTTAGCGACAATTTAAAAACGGTTTATTTACAAAATTGGTAAAGATTCGGGCGTTCACGATTAATTATTTATGATTAGAAATAAAAAGACGAAAATTCAGGACGGAGATTTCGATTTATATAGGAAATTATAAGAAAACTTAATTGGTTATAACGTCAATACGGAATTAAAATTTGGCGACATTTAAGCACGATTAATTTACAAACTAGAGTTTTACTAAAAAAAAAAAAAAAAAAAAAAAAAATTACTAATTTGTTAACATTTACCTTTACAGTTATAACTCTTTTTGTAACTATACTTTAAAAGAATTGTTATTTTCAAAGAACTTTAAAACGTGCTGTTGATTTTAAACCTGTGCCTGTGTCTACATTTAGCCATCAGTTCGTCTCGTCTATTTAAAATGTTCTTGTCTTCATATTTTAGTATTCTGATTTTTTCCTCCAGGCACAAATTGCATCTATGTCTAAATCCTTTAGGAGTGTTCGAATGACATAGTATGGACCACGAAATAGTTGGTGTTAATTTGTTATTTTTTAAAAACCACCAGTGTTTGGCTAATTCCGTCTTATTAGTGACGTTCGGGTTTAAAAATGAGTGTTTGTGTACGTAGAATCGTTGTTTCCAACTCCCGGCGGATATTCCTATGTATACTTTCTTATTGTTAGTATTTTCTTTAGGATAAATCGTAGCCTTATATACAACGCTTTCGACGTTATAGTTACCTTTAAGGGGGCAGTTATTTTTAATTTGACAATTACATTTTTTTCCCCCTTTTTAGTTTTCTTACTCGGTGTGCTCAATATTTTTTGTTATGTGTATTAATAATGTTCTCCATATTTTTGGTGCAAGAATAACTAATTTTCACCGTTTTCCTATTGAAAATTTTACTTAAAAGGATTAGTCGTTTTAAAATGTTTATCTATTAGGTTTAAAAATATTCTTCCGATATTAAGACTAGAGAGCTGGCAATATGGTGGATATATATATATATATATATATATATATACTAATGATAATAGAATTAACGATAAGTGAAATATCGTATAGTGATCTATCTCGATAAAATAAAGCTCAATACGTTGAGTAGAGCAATCAATTTTAAAGAAAGAAAGATGAAGATAAAAAATTGTACAAAGTTACATAAATTAATACAAATTTTATTACATCGAAAGTTCAGATGCAAGGAGTCACATTAATCCTTAAACCATGGTTTTTCAAAGATAAAACTCTTCTCGTCAGAGGATAAAATCTGGTAATATGGTATTTATAACAATGAAATATTACCTAGTTCCATTTCACTTTGAAAAATTGAAGAATGAAAAAAACAAAAAAGGTTGGGGATAAAGAAATAAAAGGCCGGGAAGTAAAAAATTAGCAGTATTGCGAAGTGATTTTTGAAGACAAAAGGGACGTTATGGTGTAAATAGTTAATAGCAAAAGTAACAGTTTGTAGAATTTAACAAATAAAAGGTGGGGGGTTCAAAATATCTCACTTGGTCCGTATGGATTCGTACTCCGTTATAGTATATTTCCGTGGAGTTACAAGTAAAAAATCCTGTATTGGTATTTTAAATATCCGAGGTTAAGATTTGCCCACAAGGTAAGCTGTTTCTTCCAAACAACAATATCTTCTGTTGTCAGCTCGCTTCAAAGCGAGTTTCTGCTACTGTTCCGGTAGCTAGTTTCATTCATATGCTGTTTTATTATCTATTTAGAATCGCTAAAAGGACCAAGAATCAAGGGGAATAACTCGATGTACATATATAAATATTTAATGGATCAAAGCATTACTTTTACTGGCTCAAGAATTACAACATGAAGTCTATTATGGCGTACGATCGTTTCCAAAACAGTTTAGAAATACTTTATTTTATTTTATAGTTTTATAAAGTTGGTCCAAAACGCGTCTTCATCAGCGCCTATAGCAACACGTCTTACAGAAAATCAAAAAAACTTAGTTCTAGAGAAACTTCCGCTGACAGAGAAAATCACAGATGGGTATGTTGGTAGCATAGGAGAGGGAAAAAACACAATGATACATATAAACAAATCACTGGTACATATACAAAAAATATAACACAAAATGTCCAAAGATTTTTCCTTTTCAAAATTCTGCAAAAAAAATAAAATTAAAATATTCTTCTTATCAGAGGGATGAAGAATCAATGATACATATTAAAAAAATTGAATTACAAGAATTTTATCGAGGCTATTTCCTTTTTCAAAATCTCCTATAAAAATCAGAAATTATAAACACTTTAAAAGGAGAGAAGAGAATTAAATAGGATAAAACAAAATAAAATAAAAATGAAAGACGTCATCAATACCTCTCTTTCGCCTTCTCTGGCGACGATAGATTTTCTTTTTTATTGTTGGTGAAGAACATTATTTATTTACAAAATAAAAGAGCAAAAAAAATATATAAATATACAGTCTGAAATCAAAACGTCTTTTACTTAAAATACAAACTAATAAAATTGGAGTGTCTGTTTAAATTGTCAGGTGTTTTTTTGTTTTTTTTAATTTAAGGTTTTCTTTCAATTCTTAATATATGATTTTATCAACATTTCTCCCCCCCCTCCCAGTATTAAGTATAAAAAAACAGGCATGCTGTTTTTGTTTTTTTAATTAACCCCTACCTTTTAGAAAAAAGGGTATTTCCTTTAATTTGACATTAATTCCTATTTCAGTCACGTGAATTATTTAGAGTGAAATAAGTTTCGGCATTACACATAATGAATTTATAATTCTTTTTTACTTTAACGATGTTTTAGTACAAAAAAAACAATACAAATAACATTAAAACCCCTAAGTTATGTCAAATGTCAGCGTACACGGGCAACGGCCAAATAAAAAGGATGTCGGAAAAATATAGTCACTATCTAAACTAGTCGAGTAAGAGGCTAGCCAAGGAAGAAGTATAACTTAAGCTTATAAGCATGTTTTTTTTTAATATGAAAAAATACGAAAGGAAGTTATCGTTCTTCCTTGGCTAGCATACTTCTCTTTCTTCATAAAGATGGATACTATATTTTTCAGCCTATTTTTCATTTTACAATAAAACCTGCCAAACAATGCTCGCGGGCATTATTTTTTCTTTTTATGTGGTGATGCTCACAGGTATTACCTCCTCCATTTTTAAGGGGCTATTATAGTATCTGTTCTGTTGTCATTAAACCATACGACTAGGCATAACCACATTTTTGTGGGGGCTGCGTGAAATTCTCTTAGGTTTTACGTCCTCCTTTGGAAGGTGTTAATGTAGTATGTTTTTATTCCTCATGATACATTCCTCCTAGGCATTACCTCGTCTTTGAGAGAGGCTGTATAGTATATTTTCGTTCCTCACGGTATTATCATCTCAGGATTACTTTCTATGTTTTTAGGGAGTCGGGGTATCAATTCTGTTGTCATGATATCCTCCTCCCAGGCATAACCTGCTCTTTATCTATTTTTATTTTTGGATGGGGTGTTCGTTTGTCATATAATCCTCTGTCATTATGTCCTGTTGAGGGGGCCAATTTATGTAGTTCGTTCATCGTGGTATCAGGTCCCCGGCCTAACAAAAATATGCGACCGTAGGGAGCATATATTTGCTAGTATTTCCTATTTGTAAGATAATCAACGTTTGTTTCGATAAAGCTTTTTTCCTATATACATTAACAACGCAAAATGCATGTTAAAATACACTTTAGTTCTGGGATTGAGGAATGTTTGTAAAACTAAATGTAATCAACGTTTGTTTCCCTGATTTATTTATTTTTCCTTCGTAAAACAATTACACACACTATATATATATATATATATATATATATATATATATATATATATATATATGGGGGGTGCGTGTGTGTGTGTTACGAAGGAAAAATAAATAAATCAGGGAACTCGGCGCTGCCAACTGTAAAAGCATCTATGAACGGGTAAGAGTGCATTGCACTACTTGATTCTGGGTGCTCCTGCACAATACTGAGCAAAAAACTGACGGACGTGACGAAAGCAACCTATTGAGCTGGTTACTGTTGTCAGGAGAAGTCATGCATGTGTAGTTATGTCCGTTAGTCTCTAACTGGAGAGTGGACGAGCAGTTTTAATTGAGGCCCTGTTAATGGTGAGCTCCCGCTTGAGTTCGACCTCTTGATGGGGCAGACGCGGTAAAAGTTCTAGGCGGAGTATCCATCTTGAAGTCTAGGTGGTCCAGTTTCTTGACAAGCCAGTCTCTGTGTACGCAACTCCGTCAGCCATTATAATTGAAGAACCCTATTTTCGAGCGGAGTTTGCCCAACAACGAAATCAATGGACTGCGACGTGGAAATGGACAGAAGGCAATCCTCCCGAGAAGTTGAAAAACTGGAACACTGAGTATTCAATGCCATCAATAGTCAGGAAACGTTTTGAGGAAGAAGTAGAGTGAGGGATCAATAAAGGATGGCTTGCTACCTTTAACAAATAAAAGCTGGAATCCCTGAGAGGGCCGCTTCCGTTGATGGCTGTCATCCAGCAGAATAAATCAGAAGTGCGCCCTGTAATGGACTCCCGGGAACTAAACCTCCATGTGGATGCATATACTGCAGACGCTGATAACTGAGTTAATGGAGACGCCGTTATTGTTAAGGTTAGGATCATAGTTGAAAGTTAGCGGGGGTTCTAATCTAACCTTTTAATTTATTATTGACGCTTTTTTCGGCATAGGTTTCCATAGATTTGTCGTCAGGACGTAAGTACTTCCGACTATTACATCATTTTTTTTTAATCTTTTAAGCGTTTCATTTGGAAATTTATTTTAGTTTTTGATCCAATCCTTTTCATTTTAAATTAATTCGTATTTTTTTAAAATAACAAGTTTCGCCACAGCTGCTTATTTTTAAATGTTACATCGGCCGAAACGTTTGGGAGGAAGAAAAACACCAAGGAAGAAGAAACGAAGACAAAACAAAGAAACTTCTTGGAACTTTGGTAAGTCGATTAATGTTAATATTATTTTTTATTATTATTTGCTTAAGTATTTACACCAAGAAAAACGGTCCCTGTATTTTGTTTAATCACGAGGTGGCATCACTTATTATTGCGCTGTTGCTCAGGTTGTTACAAATATAGGGGGGGGGTAACTAGGTTTGACTAAGAAAATAAACATAAAATGAAGAGAATTTAGGACGCTGAAATAATCAATCGAACAATGAAAAAATGTTATTTAAAAATTAACATTATTAATTTTTTCAGGGGGGGGGTCTACTTTTTACGATTTAAATATTTGCTGATTTTACAAAAAAAAATTTTTCGTAATCAGTTCATATTAATCAAACATAAACTTACCCGATTTACCGGCCATTCTAGTTTTTTTAGGCCAGTTACCCTTTTTTTTCCTATGGGAGCTAAATTATGTGAATTTGTTTTGGACGGCGAGTGATATAATGATTTTTTGGGGGGGGGCTGCCACTAGAACTTAGGTTTAGTAGTAGTGTTATGGAAAAATATTTGTGGGGGCTTTTAACTCGGACTTAGGGTAAGTCGTAAGGTAAATAATTACTATTGTAATCTGCTAATCTTTCACTATGACCCCCCCCCCTTAAAACTATATTGTGCGTTGCTTTTTTACAAACTATCTCGTCATCATGATGGGAGATAAAATGCATCAAAGGCTTATATCAGAGTTTTGTGATTCGAACGCCCAGCAAATCCATTATTGTATGACGTGAGTAGGTTGAAATTGTGTATTAGGTGTGCTATGTATATGAAATAGATTGCATAATCCTTATGCGTTCGCCTTTGCAGTTTACTAACAATTGATTGAAGAAAAAAAATGGGGATTATACCTCCGTAAAAGAAGCTTTATTTACAATGTTTGTCCTGAACTCCTATGCGTCATATTCTCATTTTTGTGGCACATTTCATTCACCCGGGTGAAATCGTAGATGTTTATCTAGCAGACCTGTGGAAGCATTCTGTGCCATTTGATCGTATGAAGGATCGAATACTCAAAGGGTTGCCCGATTATGTCCGACAGTTTTTATAAGCTTCTTCTCGAATGGTAGAAATAGCTATATTGAAAGATGACCCAACTGGACCAACTTTAATTATGACAGCAGTGGGGCAATGCAAACCAATGAAAGCCAGACGAAGAACAAAAGGATAAGATGGTGCTTGTCTCGCTTGGCACGACAGACGTAGAGCTTAGGACACCCAACTACGTAAAAATGGTGCACATTGTTACACATCTAAAGAGCTACGCCAAACTTCTCTGTATTCTTCGAGAAAAGGTTTGGTGGACGACAGCTATTCGCCTGATTCTTCCCTAGACAAGATGTGAACTCGGTGCAGCCAACTGTAAAAGTATCTGTGAACGGGTAAGAGTGCATTGCACTACTTGATTCTTGGTGCTCCTGCATTATAATGAGCCAAAAAGGTGCCACAGTCGTGACGAAAGCAGCCTATTGAAAGTATTTGCTTGAGTATTTACACCAAGAAAAATGATTACCCGTTCCCTTTATGCTGTTTAATCTTAATAGGCAGCACTTTTTATGACGCTGATGCTCAGGTCGTAACAAATGCAGGGGGATAACTAGGTTTGACTAAGAAAATAAGCATAAATTAACAACCGAATTTAGGACGCTGAAATAATCAATCGGACAATGAAACGATGTTATGTAAAAACTAACATTATTAATTTTGTTATGGGGAGTGGGATTCTCCTTTTTCAGGCAATTACGTGTGTTTCTACAACCTGGAACCACTATATATTTTTTTAACGTATATTTATCTTTAATCGGTAAAAACATAATTTTCGAATGACGCAATTGAAAATTAGTGATAATCAATTAATCAATCGAAAAATTAAACAATTTAATTAACGAACTAAAAATGAAATATTCTTATGTAAAAATAATTTGAATTTCGAAAATTATGTTTTTACTGATTAAAGATTTTTTTTTTAGTACCTTGCTTTCTTACAGTTAAAATACAGAGAAGGGGAGGTAATCATTGTATTATTAATATTGTGAAAGTCTATTTTAAGCAAATTTTAGTAATTAATTATTTTAGTTCTGTTTCAAAATATACTTTAAAAGGGTATTTAAAAAAAAAATTAAAATTCGTACGTGAAAATTAAAACTTTAAAACCCTTTTAATAAATTGGAGAGAAATTAGGAATAATTTAATTATATAAATTTTGTTTTCAAAGCCAACAGATGGGTATTTTTACATTCCAGCGGAATGAATATTAAATTGTAGAGAGTATATTAATTCAAATTTAGTAAAGGTTAAAAATCCAAGTTGATGACTTAAGGATTAAAAATTGTTTGGTGTTTGATGCGATCCTTTTCGATTCGAAGTAATTCGTAGAGTTCATCCAGATGTTTGGAGACAATAAAAAAAAACTTTAAAAATTAGGACTATTTGTTTGATGTAAGTACCTGCCACAGGCTGAATATATCCTATACCAAATATCACGTAAATTAATCAAGTAGTTTTTTATTTTATAAATGAAAATAAAATTATCCCGATTAACTCTAATCCTAACCACTAACCCTATTAACGAATAACGTGGAAGTATAACCGTCATTAACACCCGCTTATTCAAGGTGGAGATAACTGTAACTTCATAAATGCGCATAAATTCATTTCCAGTTAGCTCCCTTGTTCCTAAAGCCGTTCATATTTTCCAATCGTGTGTTAATGGTGAATCTATTTCAACATTATTTGTCGGCAGCACTTTTACCCCCCCCCCCCCAGCCCCCCCCCCCCCCGGCTACCGCTTCCCACACCACCTACCGCCGCCCATCCACCGCGACCCCCCGGCACCAGCATTTTGGCTCACGTGACTCAATCGTAGTTACTTATAAACAGAATAGTTTTCCGTATATCCCACCCCCAATACATTTTTTTTTGTTTATTAATTATTTAACTTACGAAATAGAATGAAGATTGATGGATTTTTTAGTCTATTTCAAGCAGATACTAGTAATGAATTATTTAAGTTCTCTTTAAAAAGTAACTTAAAGAATTCAATTCATGATATCTGTGAAAGTTAGGCTGAGGAGTTTGAATGATGAACTCTCGGGTAGAGTGTTATTTGCCATGACAATCAATGGTTGAAGAGGTTTCCTGTAGTTATTGAAGGAAAGTAGCTTTGTCTGTGGCATTAAAAGTTACCAAGCGTTTATGACCCCAATCCACTACAGACTGGAGGTCATTTTCTAAGGATTCAGCCATTGCCTCAGATATGTGCGCATCTGTTTTGCCCACATGACGAAAGTAGAGCAAATATTCCTATCTCAGTCTCAATGACATCGGGGAGGTCATTTATGAAGATCAGGAACAGTAGAGGTCCAAGGATAGATCCCTGGGGTACACCAGAATTTATGTCATGTTGCTTAGATGAACGCCCATCGAAGACAACCTGGATTTTTCTTTTTGTTAGGAAGGATTTAATTATATTAAATATTTGTCCATATGAGTGCAGTTTTAGGAGAAGCCCTTCATGCCAGACATTGGCAAAGGCCTTAGATATATCAAGCGCTACTGCCCTAGCTTCAAATGCCTTGTCCAGTGTATGATATATGCGTTCAGAGATGACCGTTAGGATATCTGCGGTAGATCGTGCTTGTCTAAATCCGTATTGATGATCAGAAAGAAGTTTAGCATTAACTAGGTGCCGGACTATCGCTAGATTGATTAATGATTCAAAGATTTTAGCAAAGATCGGGAGTAGACTGATTGAGCGGTAGTTTAGAGGATCAGTTCTATCTCTAGAATTCTTGAAGATTGGTACCACAGAGACAATTTTCCAACTATCAGGGAAACAAGATTCAGCAAGGCATTTGTTGTATAGTTTGGAGGGAATAGGGGCCAGCTCAGCAGATCATTTATTTATTACTATTACTGGTATAAGATCAGGCCTACAGGCTTTGGAAGTGTCACGGTTTTTTATGATGTCTTTGACTTGAGATGGGGTGATGACCAGGTTTTCAAGTATGGCTTCAGCCCGCAATGGGAATTTAGGGAGGAGTGGTTTGCTGGGTCCAAAGTGAAGTTTAAGGCGAAACGCTGTGCAAGTAGTTTAGCCTTATCCGTTATCGTACAAAAAACATCGTTGTGATTTGATAGTGGTGGGATTGTTGATTGTCCATTGTTCAGCACACTATTGTAGATTTTCCAGAAATCACGAGTACCTAGTTCCTGTGACTGAATGCGTTTTTTGTTATCTCTGTATACCTTCTCTTTGCTTCACCTATCACTACTTTGCAATCGTTTCTTGTTTTTATAAATTTCTGTTGACTTATGGCAGCCGAATTGTCTGGTTATGCCTAGCGTTGAAATTCGTCAGCATACGCTTAAGCTATATTACTTGGATCGAATGTGTACACAATTTGAGGGAAACGGTGGCTTCTCGAAGGAAGACACTAAGAAAGCCTTTCCGGCTTTGAAAAGTGTGCACTTGCATGTGGGGGAGGCACACAGATTGCCCCGAGGTGAGTGCTCCTTTTATCGCGAGTGTCGCCGTGCCTTGAAGTTCCTCTTACGGGTGAGAGAAAGCCTCTCTGACACCCAGCTGTTGTCCCGAAAAGCCTTATATCGGGTTATGGTAAGGAGATCTGTTCGTGAGGATAGGATTGAGGGGCTCGGTTTGACGAAGGGAGAGCTATGCTCAACTTGGCCGTGGGCGCCTGGATTAGGATGTTTCGATAACGACAACGCATCTCTGGCCTGGCTTATGATAAGAAATACTCTCTGGGTTCACAAGAGACTCCATTCAGCTGGCCTTACAAACTCGCCTATTTGCGTCCGATGCGGTAATGAGGACGAGACTTTGAGTAATGCCTTCCTTTATTGCCGCATCGTGGTGCCGCTGATTAAGTTTCTTGCTAGTCTCATGGTTCGCATTCTGAACGTAACATCTTTTGACGTAGAACCAATTAATGTCTGTAGCAACTTGGCGCCGACAACGAATAGGAAAAGACGTTTTGTCTTCTTAAGCTTACTAGTTTTTTTTTTGTTTTTTTTTCAAAAGAATCCTCTAAACTGGATAAGCACCAAAAAAAGTTATAAGCAAGTTTCAATCGTGTAACGTCAGGTAATTTAACAGAACAAAAAAGGGGTGAAAAAACAAATATGCAATAAATAAATATTACCAAAGCCAAGATAACTTACTCTTCTACCTATCTGGATAAGTTTATTCGTGTTTTAACTTATTTGAAAGCGTTTTTTTTGTTTTTGTTTTTTTTTTTTGTTCAAAACAAACTTAGTGTTCACTCTGTTAAGTTAGAACGGAATATAGGACCGTTGATATAAGGCTCGAAATACGCAAATCCATCCAGTATTTATTAAATTAAAAATTTTAAAAAACTATTTTATCTATATCGGTCGCCATTTTTTTAGTTTTTCTGAAATAAAAAATAGGTACTTTATTACGGTAGAAGCCGCAGTTTACGTTTAAATGCCGGAAAGCCCTGAAGCAGATGACATCTAAAAAACTTTCAAACTGAACCTCCTGAAAGAACGATAAATGTCTGTCAGGACCATAAATTGATTGCTAACGATAAAAAATGCTAAAAATATAATGCAAGATCGTTAAGCGAACCAAACTTAGAGATAACTACTCTTGGCTATGCCTTAACGCCAAATGCAGAAGCTGGCTTTCACTGAGGAGTGGTACAAGTAATAAATAAAGCTAATCTATTTGTGGTCCCAAGACCTAGCCACCACAAAAGCAGCACAAAACGAATGCAGAGTCGGATCCACTAAAACGATAATAGATTAGAAGAATTTCCTGTGTGATGTGTGCCATCAAATTTCTCTAGAGATCCTAGAAAAATCGGAGGCATACGGTGGAGATTGATGAATCGCTGTTCAACCGTCAGAAAAACAACGTTGGACG
Source organism: Sepiola atlantica (assembly GCA_963556195.1). Classification (NCBI taxonomy): domain Eukaryota; kingdom Metazoa; phylum Mollusca; class Cephalopoda; order Sepiida; family Sepiolidae; genus Sepiola; species Sepiola atlantica. The sequence goes on from OY744523.1 coordinate 153,142,072, forward strand.
AGTTCTCCATCTGCTTTGGTTGAGGTAGCAGGATCAGTTGGCAGGGGAAGGCCACGGAAAACATGGGAGGAAGTGAAAGGATAGATTTGAGAGAAAGTTAGATATTTTATTTATCTTTAAAACAATTTTTGGAAGTCAATTTACAAAAAAGATAGTAGTTATAGGGATGGCCTTGCATATATAACACATATCAGCATGTAAAACAGATGTTTAACCGAATATGATAATACTAGTAGGAAGACCCGACGTTGCTCGGGATTGAATGAGGAAATGCTTTATAAAAAACATATTTCTTTTTTTTTTGTTACCGATTTCCCCTTCTATTTCGCCTCCAAATATAGTCAAAAGAAACTGAAATTTTAGAAAACTTTCCTAGAAAATTTTATGTATATGATTTAAATGTCATAAAAATAGTATATATTTGAAGTTTTAAGGAGGACTTCTGCTCCCATAGTTTCCTTGGGGGGAGGGGGGCATGTAGAGATTCAGGACCACTTCCATTGTCTTTCCCAGAAAATTTTACACATACGATTTAAATATCATCAAAATAAGATATATTTGAAGTTTTAGGGGGGAGGGGTGTTCTGCCTCCCATAGACCCCTTAAGTAGACACTTAGAGATTCTCGACCACTTCCATTGTCTTATGCTTGTTTCAAAGCTTAAGCCGTGCAAGTGTAAGTTCACGCCATGCATTAGAATGGGCGAAACTGTGAATGGCTCACCAACCGGACCTAATTCTCTGAGACTGTATTTATTCCTCCTCAGTCACAATGGATAATTGTGGCAATTCTAGAGCTAATACATGTGAAACAGGCTAACACCTGTGTCGGCCCTTCCTGGTCGCGGCGCTACATATTAGACTGTGACTGATGCACACCATTCCGTCCTCCTGTCATTGTCGGGGGTGTCAACTCTCGTTGGTTATGGGGTTCATAGGTTGATGGTGTCAACCACTAGCATAGCTGTGATCCTGCCGGCTAGGTGGACGAAGAGGTAGAGTCGGGATCTGGGAGCGGTTTGGGGGCTGGGAACATTTCTTCCCTCCTTTCCCTCCTCCTGATCTATGCCGAGTCACTGCTTTGTGTGTGCGGTCGATGATTTCTCCACCAAAGGTGCTCTTAACTGAGTATTTTTTTATCTCAAGATGGGGTTGGCCTTGCTCCAGCAAGTAGCACAAAAGCGTCCCAGTTATAGCTTCGATATCCTGACAGGGGTTTTCCCAAGCTCTCTATCAAAGGCATCAATCTTCAATGTAGGCTTCAGAGCACCAAGGTCTGGAATGCTAGGGGTGGACGAGGCCATAGTGACTTGGGATGTTAGGGACAATGTGGCCAGACCAAGGGTTGACCTCGTTTTTCTTTACCTTTGAAATCTGTGAAGTAAAAGTCCAGTCAAAATCTTTTATTTCAACGGTAGTTAATATATGGACCATTATATAACCCTTAGTTATCCCCGGATGCCCTAAATTTGACATATCGTTTTGAGTTAAGAGTCAAAAGTCGTTAATGAAATCGACAATATTTTAAATTCCAAAGCCAATGAAAATATTGTTTACTTAATTTAAATAGAAAAACAACATTTTTTTCGTATCCCTTAAAAAAGTTGTTGTTTTCCTAATTTATTAAAAAAAAGTCATTTATCAAAATTGAAATCGCCCTTTTCGTCAGTAAAATACAATTATCTTCCATACATTTTCGTCAGCTTGTGTAAACTTGCAAGTAATTATTTTATTTAGAAAATATTTTAATGTAGATTTTCAGCAGAAAGCCCCCCCCCCCACATTTGCTTTACAACAAATTAAGAAAATGTCCAAGATAAAATAAATAAATAAATAAATAAATAAAAATTGGTTACATATCCTTAAAACGCTATTTCACTCGCAATTGGGTGATCATTTTACCTTAAATGTATATGCGAAACAGATCTCCCACTCTAAAGTCTCAAATAATCTATTCAGTTTTATTTATATCGCTTTTTTTTCAGTTTGTTTACATGTAATCGCCTAAAAAGTAGAATTCATTTTGTCTTTTTTGTGTTAACTAGTGTATGGTATAATGATACAATAATACCCAACATTTTGTGATTTTGTAAAAATATAAATATGTTTTTACTTAGACATCCATTAAAAAAAACAATACAATTTCAAAAAAATTCATAGTAGAATACAATCAGCATTCATTTTTTTATTGCATAATTTGAAACGAAACTCCCCACGAGTGCAAAGTTCGATTTTTATCCAGCTCCCAATAAAAGGGCATTCTGGATTGGAACAAAAAATTTGCCTTAGTTAAGAGGGATTTCTCCTTCACTGATCAAGAACGGAAAGTATAACATCAGAACAGATATAGTACTCTTTGCCCCTAGGCAAAAGGCCAAGGAAGGTTTAGTTCTACAATAGTTTACTCCAATAAAAATAAATAGGAGAGTTGTCTCCCTTAGATTTCTAAAAATGCTCCAGTGACCAAAAGAATGAAAGGTTTTATTTTCCTGCATTCGTTCATCATTTTATTCTGCATTTATCTCGCGCAGTGCAGAGCGCACTAGATCGTTCTTTGCACCATACACAATCAAAAGCTTGGCCAAGATGAAGTTTGGCCATCGTGTCGAGTAATGATTCCATTGCCGTTCCTGCGGACTGGTGCAGGTCCACGGATTACTACTAGCCAGTTTGCACGCACAAGATTTTTTTTTTTTAAGTATAGTTTTGAAGTACAGTAACTGTACATATAAACTAAAATTGGAATATATTTCTAAAAATATCAACTTTGTTCATTTTCTCTTCTTTACCATGATGCCTATTTTACGATCTTTTGCTTTTGTTGTGTTATACAAACCTAATTTCCTTTTCGTAAATTTCAGCACAGCAACCTTGGTCTGCAAATGAACGGAAATTATCGTGTAGAAGCTTTCACCAATTACTAACATACATGTATTATACTCTTTTAGTTTTTGTGTTGGTTGGTCTGGAAGAATGTCAGAATGAAGAAAACCATTTGGTAGAGATAGCCGTGTCTAAACGTATCTAACTGGAATTGAATATTCAACTAGAAAGGGTCACTATCTTCCATGGAAAACACCAACATCTTCACCAAAGTATAAATCAACTGTTTTCAAAGGGAACACTGGAATATAAAGAGAGTTGTTCGGCAGGCTGGCTTTTGTCAAAAAACAGAATGTGGTATCTCGTCTGGCTGCTTTTAGCGAAGGATGAGAACAAGATAGGACGTCTTGTCGTCATGAACTCTAATCAGGAACTGATTTGTCTCTTCTCACCAACGAGGTGGGTGAAATCAGTAGGCTTTGAGTGTGCATGCTAGTGGTGCGCTAATCGTCTGTGTATCAATACGCCTGTTTACACCGACCAACCACAACTCAACATAATGCAAGAGATTGTGCGTACATACAAACAAAATAGATCTATCATGCAACTACTACAGATATGTTAATTCTAAGTTCTAAATACAAGCTTGTTTGAATTTTTTGTTGTTCATTTGCAATTGAAACTTATCTTCACTATTAGGATTGTTTAAAGTATTATGATGCAACGAAATTCTATTTCATAATTAATAAATGGAATATTATGTACTATTTAATTTATATAAAAAAAAAACTTATAGATATTTCAGATCACTTAAATTACTTTAACACCCGCCCCTCTATTTTCATGGACGAAATTATACCTATATTAGTAACTCAGCGGCCACCTTTACAAATAGATAACACTCTGAAGGTGTGAATGAAACAAAAATCTCTTAATAGAAAATGATACTAAGAAATCGGAAATTTAAATGTAATATATATATATATATATATATATTTATTACATTTAAATTTATTTATTTATTTTATTTTGTATAACCCCCTTTGGACACTGTATGAATTTAATAACAAGCAGTACTACTAGCTTCATTGCGAGTCCAACACGATTTGTTGTTGTTAGATCACTCTTCGCCGCTTGCTGTGAATACTCACCGACTTGGTATTTACAAAGTTAAATTCCTCCTTCATAAATTTTTAGCTGATTTCTGGTGGCCAACCAGTAACTCTCCTAACTTGCGAATCAGTAGCGATTTGTAGTCAGAGTTTGCGCCCGTCGACCGTCGGGAATTAGCTTCTTGCACTGAAGATTGCGAAAGCATGAAACATCGATGTCTGTAGGTAATAAATAATTAATATTTATTTAGAAATATTATTGCATATATATATATATATTAATATATATTTAGGCAAGCATTTTAAAGTCGTTAATGGATGCTCAACAGTAGACATAGTTGTTAAGACACCAAGACTAACACCACCTGATGATGATTTGACTAATCAAATCGAAGGTATTCATGAAAAAGGAAAGAAAAATGGAACAAGAAACACACGGAACTTACATACACTAATTTGCCGGAAATACTAAATTGACTATTTGGAAAATTGAAAAAAAATTGAAGAGTCTTATCAAGCAAAAACAATCTGTGTTATTTAATAATGTTTGCCTAAATGAAAATAGGCTGCCTAAATACACGCAATATATTGTAGTAATATATATATTGTAGTGAATATATTGTAGTGATATATATATTGTAGTGGGTAGTATTAACACAGTCGTTATCATGGCTTCAATGCATGTTCCTTTCAGTAGTCGAACACTTTGACGACGGCTGCCTTTAAATAGGATTACTCTTTCGCTGATTTACCGGGTTGTTGATAACGGTTGTGTGGGCTAAGACATCATAGTTTGGGTTTGAAACATGACTCGTGTTCCGGGGATCTGGTCCAGCGACCGGCATGAATAATGTTCTCTACACTGACGATTCTTGTAAGGATGAAACATATACGTATGTAGATAAAAACTAATGTTTATAATTATTTGCCGCCCCCAAATCTAGGCTGGGCTCTGTAGTGAGTAGTAGTAACACAGCCGTTATCGTGGCTTCAATGCATGTCCCTTTCAGTAGTCAACACTTTGACGACAGCTGCCTTTAGATAGGATTAATTTCTCGCTGATTTACCGAATCGTTAATAACGGTCGTGTGGACTAAGATGTCGGAATTCGGGTTTAAAACATGACACATGTTCCAGGGTTTGAATAATCTTCTTTACATTGACGATTCCCAAAAGGATGAAACGTATACGTATGTAGATAAAAACAAATGTTTATATATATATGTAGGGAAACGCGGGACTTACCTAACTAGCATGTGTGCATAGTTCAATGGGTCGGTCGTGGAAGTAAATGAATGAAGAAGAAAGAAACAAAAATGGCTGCCTTGTCTCTTTATATGCCTGCAATGTGACCACCTGATATGTAAATGAGATGCTTTTAAGAAATAAATGAAAAGCAACAAACTCAGTACAGAACCCGGATGTACTCCTACTTTAACATTAAAACTGTCATTAAATGGGCTGTTAATTCTAACACGACTTTGAGCATTTCTGTACATTGTTCGAACAGTCTTGCCCCTAATTTATGAAAAGCCCACCAGATAACCTCTCTTGGCACTCTATCAAAAGTTATACCTGGATCCAAAAAAGCAAGATACGTGTTCTTCTTAGAAACGTACTTCTTTTACATTTGTCTCGGGATAAATATAGCACCAGTGGTATTTTGCCCATGCATAAAACCAAACTGCATTTCACTTATGCTTATCTGACTTTTTATTTGCTGCTCAATTATTCTCTCAACCACTTTCAGGACCTAATCCATCAACTTTAAGCCTCTGTAATTAGAAATAATATCAAAATACATTTTGTATTTAACAACGGTAAAAAAATAATACATTATTCGATTTAATTTTAATAAATAATATAAGAATTTCAATTGAAAAAAAATAAAGATATTTAGAATTCGAACTATCATCAACTGCTGAACAAATGGCATCCGAAAAACTAATTGTTGTTAAGGTAATGTTGTTTTAATCAAGACCTGATCCATAAACTTTAAACATCTGTAATTACCTCTACCGAATGCTTCTCCTTTGCCCTTGTAACAATTCACAATTGTACTAAGTTTCCAGTCTTACGGAATAACCTCTTCTTTTATGATCTGATTTATCAAGTCTGTGATCATCTCAATGCTTGTTTCACCGGCAGTCTTCCAAATTTCTGCAAGACCGCCTGAAGGTGCTGCAGCTTTACCATCATCTTATTCACATCTTCCGGTAGTATTTATTTTTCAATTCTTATAGAGAGACCGGATAATGCTTCAGCAACTTCTTGGTATCATCAAAATAATATTAAAAGGATATTTTTTTGCATAAATATGTGGTTTTTAAGTTTAAAATGGGATTTTTCATTTTTTTTCTATTGAGATGTGTTCGAAATTGGAATATTAATTAAATTAAGAATAATTTTTGTAATCGAAAAATATTTATTTAAAAATAAATATATTAAAAAATGAAAGCTCATATTTAAAAAACGTTTTTTATTTAATATGTGACAAGCAATATCAGATGAAATTCTATGGAAGCATCATCCAAAATATTTTTTTTAAATCAATATCAATAACGTTTTTTCTTTTCGAGTTGGTGATTTTAATTTCACTTTGACTGGTGTTTTTTTAATTCTTTTCATGATAGAATTAGAAAAAATAAAGGTAAGTTAATTATTTCTATTTTTCATTAATTCGTTTTTAATTCTATAACTTTTAATTAATTATACAATTAAAAACGAATTAATGCAAAAATGTAACCATATTTTGTAATTCAAAAAGGCTTCAATGATTTTTTAATTGCAAAGGAAAAATGAGTAAAAATTAAAAATAATGAACCTGTATATGTAACAATATTTACAAATGCTTGAAAATGAGTCATTGAAAAAGGTATTATTTTTACTAAATAGAAAATTAAATTTAATATATTTTCAATATTTTACCTTCAAAACTTTTGTCTTTTAATTTTAGAGTCAGTGATTATTCTTGCCGGACAGCTTCTAAAATGTTTCATTTATTTTAATAAAGTTATTTATTTCTTGTATAAAAATTTGTAATTTATAAATGTGTTGTGTTGAATGATTTTAAAAATATTAATATTATTATTATTATTTACTCATGAGTCACTACTTATCAAGGCCAAAAGTCATTTTGAATAAGGGTTTAGATGAAATGATTGTCAGTGGAAAGATGAAGAATATTATGAGAGGATTGAAATGATTAATGGAATAAACTAAGTTTGATTACTTATCGGAGCGGTTTATGACAGGTATCTGTTGACATTGGATTTGAAGATGACTATGTTATAATCTGCAGGGAAGCAGTCATGTGGTAATGTGTTCCACGAATGGGAAGCAAAGAAACTCTGTTAATAGAAATTCTAGGGAAAAGTTTTTCCATTGTGATAGAAAACGAGTTTATGTTGTGAATGTCTTGAATGGAGGGTCCAAAGATTGGAGCTCAGTCGAGCACATTCTATATAAATAACGATAGAGAGAGACTAGTAACGTCTCTTCTGTAAGAAAGGAGCTGTAAGGAACAGAAGATGTCATCCCCACTAGATTTCGAAGTCGATTTTGTACTCGGCCAAGGCAAGAACAGTGTTGTAGGTGGTCTCATCCACAGTATGTGACAGCAGTATTCCATCTTATGACGTATCTGGCTCTTATATAGGTAGCGGATTGCATCAGGAATCAGGTACTTTCTGAATCAGTAGAATGATCAAGCCATTTTCCCATCAACCTTAGAAACAGATCGGATGTAAGTTTTCCACTTTAGATCTAGAGTGAAAGTCAGTCCTAGAAGCTTACCAAAGCAAAGGGCTTCCTCAAGGAGAGAGTTATTCATTTCGACTGGAGAAAAACAAGGATCCGAGCGTTGGTGGTGAAAGGAGAGAAGCTTAGTTTTCGAAGTGTTAAAAGTTACAAACCATTTTTACCCATTGCAAAATATCCTCCAGATCAGAAGAGGGAGTATAAATGTGAACTTGATGACCAGTGCTCTTCAAGGTGCTGCCATGGACAGTTGTGTCGTATGCGTAGATGTAAACAAATGATCTCAGAATCTGATTTGGAAGAGCATTGATGAAGATCAGGAAGAGGGTTGGGTCCAGAATAGATCCTTGAGACAAGTCAATCAACAACAACTTTTATAGACCTATCAGAATGAAAAGATCTGATCGTTACGAAGTCATTGCTAGAAGGTTTGTGACATAACCCTTTGTGCCAGATCCAATCATAATTCTTCGATATGTTTTTTTTTCTATGTGACTTTTTGTTAATTTTACATTCGAAATTATATTTAAGTGTTTAGTTTCCTTTTTAATAATTACATAAAAAATATTTAAAGGGTGTTTTATTTCACCAAAAAGAAAACACTGTTTTTACATTTATAAATATCCATATCACACCAAATTTAGACGAAAAATGTTAAAAGATGTTTGACCAGTTGTTGACAGGTATCTGAAGTAAAATAAAATGCCCATTTTCAATAACTCATTTACAAGCATATGTAACTATTGTTATACGAGTCATCATTTTTCATTACCTCCACTAAAGAGGTTATGTTTTCGGTCGAGTTTGTTGGTTTGTCAGTATTTTTGTTTGTTGGTGTACAGCCTAGCATCAACATCACCTGACCAATTGTTACAACACCTGGTTAAAATATCGGTCACGGTCTAACTTAGAACAGTTTTTTTATATATATAGTTCATAGGTCAAGGTTAAGAAAATGTTGAAAGTCATATTGTTCAACTTAGAGACTCACTACCTGGCTTATATTGTAGCTAATGAAGTCCCACAACTTGATATTGAACAATCCGGTCACGGTCGAACTTTTGACGGAATTTCAACTTCCAATTTTTCCAAATTTAATATATGGATATGATACTCTTTGGTAACACCATACAAAATTTTAGCCCAATCAGATAAATAGTTTTTGAGTTATCAACGTTTCTGATGCATAACTTTTGGAATACTTCATACAACACGGAGAAGTAAGACCCAGATAACACTCTAGCTCATCCTTACGTTGTCAGATGGAGACATGCAGTGTCATGATTGACTTTGTTCTATTCTTACATTGTCATACAAACGTTTGCCGTCTCATGACTGCCTTATGTTTTTGTTTTTACTATTTTCAATAAAAAAAATCATTGAACGTTTTTAAAATTTTAATTAAAATTATTTTTTACACTTTGATTTTACAGTTTGAGATGTTACGTAATTACATTTATGCATGAGTAATAATTTAATGAACACATAGACTAGATAATATGTTAGGTTTATCTTTTATACATCGAAAGCTCCCCTCGTTTATCCCTCATCAAGTCTTCCTCTTCTCATCTAGTAGTAATTGCGAAGATGAAAGAATATTACATCATTCTTTTGTTTGGCACCAATTCTCTATCCCTTTGTCTAGTATGGTAAAGGTAGGCTATCTTTCTTTTTATATCCCCCAAACGAAACCAACAAAGCGAGTAGTAACCTGTCAATTGTTAAAAAGATTATTTTTATTCCCTAAAGGTATTCATTGAGTGATAAAATTAAATGTTTTCTTAACGCAGAATTTATCGGAACTAAATTAATACACACACACATTGTAACTTACACAGTAAAACACATGCACAAAACCCAGTATTCATCAAAACACACAAAATTACATATTATTTATTTCAATACGAGTTTTCTTGATTGTTATATTGTATATATATATATATATATATATATATATATATATATATATATATATATATATATATATATACTGTACGTCGATCTTACTATTCTACTCATTTTATATCAGTATAACGAAAAAGACTCTTTTTTGTTCACGTAAATAATAAACCATAAAGAACCTCTTCAACCCCGCAATAAATACATTATTTTTTTTGTGTCATTCGTAAAACCATTTAACAAAATAAATTTATTTACATATTCCAGAGATCAAACTGTCCCATCCAGTCAGACCCAAATAAATTAGTATTATTCATAAAAAATGTCTACGTTTTTAGGTTAAATGTTAGGATCTGTGGGTCGAATTGTAACTTTAATAATTGTATAAACTCTGTTATATATATTTTTTAAATATATCATTAAACACTATAAAATAACTTTTAAATAAATACAATTTCATTGTTTTTTTTAACTTCATTTTTTTTATTCTCATTGTGAAATTTTACAAAATTAAGTATAATATATCTAAAGGAATAAATGCGAAAGTTTTTGTTTCATTTATCACGCCTATATTAACATCTAAAGAGCTTTATGTTATTTAAATCAATAATACAACATAGTGCTCATAAATACTGTATATATACTATAGACTAAAGATCCAAACACAAATATTTGTATGCCTAATTTGCATAACTATTTTGTTTTAAGTTTATAATAAATTAATGTTTGGTGTTATTCATTTCTAATATTAGTGCCCTTTTTTCCTATATATATGTAATGGTACCTAACTTACGGATTACATGAACTCTTCTGCTTCAGTATAAATACCGGGGGCACATGCCTCTCGGTGTTGGAATTACGCCAGTCTAATACTGACAGTCAGACAGATGGTAAACCACTCTCTTTATATGTTATATTTATACTTTTTTCAATATACTTTGTTTCACTTAACCCCGAGTTCGTGTCTTTCTTTCCGGACCCCTTACAGTTACACAACAATGCATAAAATAGTTTTGTCGATATTGGTAGTAATGAATTAAAGTGATTTATTAATAAAAAAGGATAAATTACTAAAACCTTTCTTAAAATATTATTTTCTTTAATTTAAATGAAAGCTATTAGTTTTTGGCAGTTTTTGTTGACAGTACAACAACAAAAAAACGGCACACAGTAATATTTTTCTGATGAAGTCAAGGAATGGAAAAATCTCAACTAAGCTGTAATTGTAAATTTAAAATTTGTCGATTAATTTGCAAATTAAAATTATTTTTAAAAATTAACTTATATAAAAAGTTTTTAAAAATATTTACAATAAAATCGTTAATTTCACAGACATTAAAGTCCAAAAGTTCTTATCTAATAAAAAAAATAACGTAACAATTCATGTGTATTACAGAAAAGGTAAACAAAAATAAAATGTGTACGTTTTCAGCGTCCTAATTTCTTTTCAAAAGACCGTCATTCTATAATATTATTCGATTTGTAGTGTTAAAACTACATTGCAATTTAAGATGTAGTGATAAAGTAAAGAATATTCATAATAATTTCATTTAATAGCGATTCCTCTTTTAATGAACTTATTTTCTTTCATATATTTTGCATATATATTTTTATGGTCCTTCCCTGTATATGTGATTTAATAGTGTGTTGTTCTTCGTATATTAAAGTTCTAAGTTCACTCAAACAAAGAATAAATATTAGATTTGTTGTGACGGGATACCGGACACCCCTCAGTCACTAATAAGCGAACTAGTCTGTAGAATATATATACTACGAACAGTAGTATATGTATTCTCCTGTTCAACCCTAATATTGAGAAAACGTTAAGTATTTATTTTTTGCCTTGTGTTGCTTTGTTACTATTTGGGATATTACCTTTGTTGCTGTTAGGGTTATTGCCATTTGGAACTATTTTTCGTGGAGCTGCATTTTTCATTTTACCAGGTTTTTATTTTCTTCTGTTATCTGTTTTGATAACTATTATGGCGACGGTTACTTGTAGCCCTGTAACAATAAAGAGGAACACTCACCGTCAGGAAAAAAAATGAGGTGCTTCGCATGTCGTGTCTGCAGATTAAAAAAGGGCTTCTCTTCATAGGTGCAGGTTTTTATGGTGATCTCTGATTTGCAGCTGTTATAAATGAAGAGAAAGGCAGCGAGAAAGTGGGTTGCACAAAATTCGGTTGGAAAATGGAATGACAGTCAAAACCTTTTGAGAGAAAGGCAGGGAGAAAGTGGGTTGCACGAAATTCGGTTGGAAATTGAATTACAGTTAAAACTTTGTTTTTATTCTTTTATTTTTCTGGCACAGTTAGTTAACAAGTCCGAAACCTAGGAGCAGAAGGGGTCAGCTGAGCCTGCACATGGAGGTTCGGAATGAAGCAAGCCTCCTAAAGTTGTTATCAACGGTGTTGATTTTATTGAGAAGGCTAAAAAGTGCCTTCATTATGTTACAGACACAAGACTACTTATTGACATCACAAAGTAGGAAGAAATTAAGAAAAGAAGCATTATTATGTGTGTAGCAGATAAAAAGACCAAAAAGTAATTAGAGCTTCTACTGATCTCATTTTAAAGCTATTGGCAACGGCAGGCTATCGTCCCCAACGAATAATTTGTTGTAAAGGTTATAATACCTGGAGCACCTTGAAATTATCACAGACAGAGATTATCACTCAGGACTATATTCTAAGGATAGAGTACATGGGAAAGAGAAGGACAGCTGTGTCCATTTTTAATGTTCCATTCCATGTGGACGAGGAACATTTAAAAGCTTTCTTCCTAAAATATAGGGGCATTACGTCCGTAACCTGGGATGAACACCCAAGGATATGGGCATTTGAAATTCTTTTGGATAAGGCGGCATTTGAAAACATTCCATATATGGAAATAAGAGATGAAAAGCTTTTTATAATTGTGGTTGGAAGAAGGCCTGTTTGTTGGGCTTGTGAGGAAATCGGGCACCTCACTTTTGAATGCCGACTTAGAAAGCCCACGATTACGAAGACTAGAGTGGGCCAACATTTAGGGGTGCCTATGACCCAAAGAGTTGGGATAGCTATACCCCCCCCCATCAAAATCATATGATAACGACGACCCAGTACTCCCTGATCTAAACTGGAAGACAGGGAAAATAACGAATGGATATTGGTTCAGGGGGAAAACACCTGGTCGTCTAGCCCTGGACTAAATGAGAGAAGAGGAGATGCTATCCAAGGATCCGGGAAAGGATAAAGATGCAGAGGTTAGTGAGCTGAAAAACAAACTTGGTCAGGAAAAAGTACCAGCTAATCCGAAATCCTCCCAAAATATAAACTCGCGATCATCAACCAAACCCCCCTTTCAAAAATCAAGCCCTCAGTCCTCCCCTAAAACAAAGTCAACCACCTCAATTCCCAGTCTGACAAAACCACGTTTCCCTCTGAAAGCTATGTCCCACCGATCACCGCTCCCTTGAAAAAGAGGGAATATAAGTTAATCCCTCTTAACCCAGTTAAAAAAAACAAGACCGTCTCCTCTCCAAAGCCTTCCCTTTTCGTCTCTCCACAAAACACCCCCAAAAGCACTCCCTCTGCATCCCATGCAAAACAGCTCGCTCCCGCCTCTCCTTTTCTACAAAACAGGAACACTACTTCTTACTACTCCCCAATGAAAGAAAACATGCCACCTCCATCTCATAAAAGGCAGAGAAGCCCTTCTTTAGAAAAAAGAAGAAAAAACTGCTTTTCTTCCAGGAAAAAAAATATGTGTAGTGAATGAGGTACACGAAGAAACGGTCAAGAACTTTAAAATATCTGATCTAAAAAGACTAATCGCGTTTAGGGAGGTGGGTAACAAGTCAGTTGAAGATCCACTTAACTTATCTAACGCATTACGAATCATTACATTTATTGAAAAACCCAGAAGAAGCCAACGATCATTTAAATTTAACACCTCCTATGGCCATTTTAAAAAAATGAGATGTTAAAAGGTTTAAGAAAAGATTGTGTTGGGAGGGTCTCTGTTCGGTTGCACCCTTTTCTTTATAAAATAGCCAAGCTAACTTACCCCTTGGATGTTGGCGAATCAGCATTCAAATTGGCACACAGTCTTTTGGGAGAGCACTCGGCGTCCTGACCTCATCGATGTTCGTTTCTGGAACCCAACCCTAAGATATGTCAATGGCTCTCTATCTAGCAATCATAAATGTCCAAGGGCGGATGGCCGACTCTCGTAAATTTCGAGTTACTACAGACCTTCAGCACATTGAAGTGAATATATGTTATATTTAGTAAGCCCACTTAATTCCATGTGACCATTTGGGTGCGCTGGCTAGACATTTTCATATCTACTCAGCGTACTTCGATTCTCGCTCGAGAAGTGTTTCCTGGCTAGTAAATAAGTATTTGGGTGCGTCGTGTGATCCTTGCTTTATGGATCCAGAAGGAAGGCTGTGCATTCTAGATGTTACCATAAAAGATAAGTCATTTTTGCTCATTGGGGTTTATGCGCAAAATAATCATACTTGCTCTTTTCTTTCATGAGTACAAGTCGGATGGTCATCTTAGCGGGAGACTGGAACGCGGTCCTGAATTCCGATATAGATCGTAATCAGGCTAGGGGAACTAACAATGATCGGGATGCGTAGAAATTTCATGATTTTGTCGATAAGTTTGATCTTATCGATAAATTCTGAAATGAGAAGCCCCGCGATAGAGTATGGACTTGGACATCTAGGCGCGGCTCCGGTTCGGTACAATTTTCGAGTTATATTGACCGGTTCTAAAAAGGAGAGTCGGCGTAGAATTATTACAATGTCCAAGTTTTCACAATATAGTTTACTCGGATCATAGAATTGTTCAGGTCCGTGTAAACTTAGATGGACCTAGGCCTAGATTGGCTGACTACTGGAAGCTCCACACTTTGTTGTTCGATGTGAAAGGCTACCACAAACAGATATTTCAGCGGGAATTGACGTAGGCTGTAATTAGGAATAGGAAGTGGGTTCACTTTAAGAAGGTAATTAGGTCCTTTACTGCCGATTTTAGCCGACAATTACATCTAACAACTATGGCAGCTAAAGTAGCACTAGAATCTAGATTAGATCGGGTGGCAGAGGCGGAGGCTAGTGCTAAAGTTATTATAATTACTGGCCTCCTTATCTATCCAAGAACACCAAGCTATAGTAATTAGGGCTAAGTTAAAGAGATTTCCCCAGGAAGCAACAAATATGGCCGCTGAATTGCGTTCAGAGGAACGTCGACAAGCTGCTGATCGTCATATCGAACGTGTCTCATTCCAGGATGGGTTTCTCGTGACCACAAACGAAGGTATTCTGGAGGCGCTTCGTTCTCATTTCCTAGATCTTTTTATCAGGGAACCCGGTCTGTCTTTAACACAATTCGACCCCTATTAAGCTGACTTTTTCTTGTCTCGAGGCGACCGAAGCAGATAGGTGTGAAGGTTGCATAACAGATGAAGAAGTTCAGGAAGCCTTTAAGCGGGCCGACCTTAACAAGTCTTCTGGGATCTATGGTTTGCCCTACGAGGTGTATTTGAGGATTATGGTTTAGTCACCAATTGAGTTACTCTCCCTGTTGCAAATTAGCTGTTTGGAGTCTCTAACCGCTAGATGGCTCTGGTTGGAAGTCAATTTGCATAGGGGGTTGATTGATCAGTATAAGAACTGTACTCATTGGATTGAAGAGGTGTTATTGCTCAGTGAGCAAAGTGAAGTGCAAAGAGAAAGAGGTGAAGTTGGCAGTTGGCAGTTAGTGGAGCATCAGAATTTTATTTTTCAAGAAGCTTTCTTTTACGGACAAGCAGAAGCTATTTCGGCAAATATGGTCGAACGAGAGAAATTAAGCAGTTAGATTTTCAGTCCGTTTACAGGAGAATGCGATGTGGTTGCATGGCTTAATAAGCTGAAGCTGGTTGCAAAGCTACAAAAGATTGATAACGTAGCGACATTGATCCCAATGTATTTTTGGAGGGGAATGCGCTAGCAGTCTATTTGGAAATGGGAGAGGTGATGCCGATAGGATTAAAACAAGATTGAAGACAGCATTTTCGGAAAGTGCTTTTGAGGCTTATAACAAGCTCAGAAGAGTAACCTGGACCGGAGAATCAGTGGACGTATATGCGGCAGATATAAGGCGACTAGCGGGATTGATCGGATACACGGGACGAAGTCTTGAAAAGACAGTTAAAATGGTTCTCGTGTGTGGTTTTCTGACCGCATCGCAATGGAACCACAACGAATGACTGACATTGAAACCATGGAGGTAGAGGAGATCTTGAGGCATGCCAGGGTGCTGGCGAAACGTCCTAGTGAACTGGGGGAAATTGCAACCTCTACCGCAAACAAGCCTAGTGAAGAAGATCAGATAGTGAGGAGGCGTAAATTTGTTGTAAAATGCTTTAGATGTCAGAGGTCTCACCTGATGAGAGACTATAGTTAACCAAGGCTGGGTGTTATCTGTTTCTGGTGTGGCCAGGTTGTGCACATTAGTAGGAATTGCCCTTCACTTCAGGGAAACGAGTAAAGGGGTGCTATTGCGCCAGTAGTCGCCCCTTTACTTCTGAAAAGGCGTGTGAGAGTTTACTGCCACAGACAGTGGTTACTGTCAATGGAAAAAAGGGCAAGAGCCTTGTTGATACCGACTGTACAACTACACTTGTCACGACAAGTGTCGCCAACTTTTGGAATGAAGCCAGCAATAGTAGAGACGTAGATGACAGAGAGGTGAAATATTGTGGAGAGACTGATGCCGAGATTATAGTAAGAAATATACCGCTACGACTCCGAGTAATTGTGCTGGATACGCTCGTTGGGGAAATTGATGTGATACTGGGTCTGGATGTAATCGACCAACTGGGAGGAACTACAATTGCTAAGAGTGAGGTGAAGTTCGGCAAGCAGTATGAAACTAGAATATCAAGAAGCGCGAACAGTAATAATGCCATCCAGTCGACAACACCCAGGCCATGTCAGATTCAGGATGAGGACTTCCGAGCCCATTTTGATGGTGACAAGTGGACAGTAGTGTGGCAATGGACTGCGGGACTGCCTGTGTTGACAAATCGGGTTAACTGCTACGAAAGCACGCTAAGAGGAGAGATAGGACCGCAGTTTGAGAAGAAAGTTGAGAGGTGGATCGACGAAGGAATTTTAATACCATGGTCAAGGAAGGTTGAAGGAATTCTGCCACTATGGCAGTGGTTCAGCCTACCAAGAAGAAAGTCAGGCCAGTATTGGACTTCTGAGATTTGAACAAGCATGTGGCCTGCCCCACTAAAGATGGAATCGACGTATGTGAAGAAGTCATGAGGGAGTGGAGGAAAAGATAGCGAGCAACCAAAATCGTGGACTTAAAATCGGCCTACCTTCAAATCCATGTGGACAAGAAGCTATGGCGGTATCAATTGGTGGAATATAAAGGTTAGATTTATTGCTTGATCAGACTAGGATTTGGACTAAATTCTGCACCGAAAATTATGACGACGGTGCTTAAGACCATGTTGTCCAAAGACGATGCAGTGAAAAGAGCCAGCTGTTCTTATATCGATGATGTACTGGTTGACGAGACATGTGATTGCGGAAAGGGTGAGAGACCATGTCAAAACATATGTACTGACAGCTAAGCCATCGGAATCGTTAGAAAATGGAATGGGTCTTAGATTAAAATTACAGCGGAATAAGGCAAGAACGTTGATGTTTGCAAGAGGGAAACAAAATCCCTGAAGTCACAGACGGCCTAACCAAGCGAGAACTTTTCTCAATGTGCGAGTATGGACCGATAAGAGAATGAAATTGACCCAGAGGTGTTGTACATGATAAAGGAAGTAATCGCAGAAGTTAAAAAAGTGGAACCTGTAAAGGGAGAATAGCATGTAAAAAGGGGGCTGGAATGGGTGATATGGAGCGATGATAGCAGCCTGGCATTAAGAGCATTATTGGAAATAGAAGATGTAACTGTTGATGATGCTGCCTGGTTACGAAAGAAGAATGATAGCGCCCACATTAATGTTGCAGAACTCGAAGCCGCAATGAAGAGCGTTAACCTGGCTTTGAAATGGGGGCTACAAGCAGTGGACATTAGAAAGGACTCGGCAACAGTGGCATCGTGGATTAAGTCAGAAGTGTCAGGAGATAAACGGATCAGGATCAAAGGAGCAGCTGAGATGCTTATCAAGCGTCCACTTGGAGACTTGATCAGAGAATTAAGGTTGAGAGTAACCGTCACATTGGTTCCATCACAGAAAAAACCAGTCAGACATGCTGACCAGAGTGGAGAAGGCTTGTCTACAAGAGAAGAAAGATGTGGCTCCGGTGTGGTTTATAGTAGATAAAATAAAACACCTGCATAATATACATCATTTTGGTAAGGAAATGACGTTATATCTGGCAAGAAAAGTGAATCCAAACATCGTAATAGAAGATGTACAAGATGTAGTTAAACACTAAGGAGTGTCAGTCCATTGACCCTGCACCATCCAGGCATGAAATAAGAGAGCTGCATGTAACAGACAATTAGAGGCGACTGGCCATTGATATCACGCATTACAGCCATGAACTGTATTTAACTATGATAGACTGTAGAACCTGTGAGAATAACATTATGGACAAAAATTAGAACAGAAACAGTAGAAGAGATAAAGAGAGTTGCTGAGGAGGTGTTTATGGAGAGGAGGCCAGTAGAAGAGGTGCTAATGGACAACAGTGTATCCTTCTGCTCAGGGGTCTTTAGAGAGCTATGTGATAAGTGGGGTGTTAGGCAATATTTTAGAGTAGCGTACCGCCCAAGCGGCAATGGAATCATAGAGAGACACCATCGAACTATAAAAGCTGTGGCAGCAAGAAGCCAAATTTCGTCCCAAGAAGCGGTCTTTTGGCACCGAAGGCTGGCCAAGACGAAACGTCAGTGCCACATCGATATGTCTTCACGTATAAATGGCGACATCCATTGGCAATGACGGAGAGAGTGGAACAGGGGCAAGCGAAAATCACTGTGGGTAAGGAGGTGAAACCGCCCAACGTCAGATGTACAACCCGCTGGGGAAGAGGAACAGTAACTGATGTACTACCTGAAAACAACGTGTCAGTTAACGGAGTGCCTCATCACATATTAGATATACGGAGAGTTACCTTACCATCAAATGAAGAGGTTGTTGAAGTCTCCCAAGAAGAACCCGTACGACGGTCGCAACGTGAACGCAGACGGCCGACGTGGATGGCGGATTATGAAACCAATTATTGATCTTGAAGATGAAAGGGGCGTGTGGTTTAGTCGCCAATTGAGTTATTCCCCTTTGCAAATTGGATGTTTGGAGTCTCTAACCACTAGATGGCTCTGGTCGGGAGTCAATTTGCATAGGGGGTGGATTGATCAGTATAAGAACTGTACTCTTTGGATTGAAGAGGTGTTGTTTCTCAGTGAGCAAAGTGAAGTGCAGAGATAAAGAGGTGAAGTTAGCATCATACTTTTATTTTTCAAGAAGCTTTCTTTTACGGATAGACCAGACAAACCCTTTTTTCATTTAAACTGACGTACAGAAGAGAAAAGGTTTGAGAAACCTAGCGTTGACGGGTACTTCATATGTGTGTGTTTGTGTATTCTGTGTGTATGTGCGGACAAGTGCGGATATTTTGGCGTACCTTATCTAACTCGAGTAGTACATCTAGTTAGCATATATATATATATATATATATATATATATATATATTGTGATAAAATACAAAGACAGTCCTCACTGGACACCACTGTGTAGCCCTATCTTCTCCTCCCCCCATCTCTCACAGAAACGTAGTTGATGAGCTACTTTTACTTACGCTCTAATCTTTTTAGAGCGAAATAAAAAAAACATCGCCAGGGTTTAAATTATCACAATAAGTTATGAACGAACCACTGCATATTTTTATTTTTAAATCTACGTAATTTACTTTAGTATCAAATTAGCTATATCAACAATGGTTTACTTACAGGTTATAATTTCTTTCAATTTACTCATGTTTGCAATTTAATCATACTGTATCGAATAATACAATCCTTCAGATTTTAAGACCCAAGATAACTAGGTCAAAACTCCAAACACGTGTGGTTAAGGGGTATGAGGGGTGATTAGCATTTCACCGACACCGAAGTAGGAATCAGCCCCACTGCCGGGGTCGGAGAGGGGGGGGGGGGTAAACACCTACTTCCTAATTCCCGCTCCCTTCTCTCCTCCTTAAGCAGCACCAAAACGGTGTGGGCACTTTCATTCTTCAGTAAACAAACTACCAGCCATTAATATAAGTCACATCTGAAGAATCTCGTGCTGAGATGTTGGTTTTAGATTTTTCTTTTTAACTTTTATATATATATATATATATATATATATATATATATATATATATATATATATATATATATATATATAAACAATAACAAATATTTATTATTTGTAGCTCCTAGAAAACCCCGTCTAGTAGAGCACGGTAAGTGTAGTATTAACACAGCATGACGTCACTAGCTTTAAATGCATCGTTCCTTTCATTAAAAAAGTCGAACGCTCTAGACGTTAAGCCGCCGTATAAAGTGTTAAAATTATCACCGTTTATTCGCTGTTCAAAATTGGTTGAGTGGTTAAGGCGTCGGATTTGAGTTGCAAAATACTCGTAATCCGGGGTTTCGAATCGCATGACCGGTAGTGAATAGTCATATCTCTATGCTGATGAGTCCCGATTATTAAGGACGAAACGTATACGTGCATAGATAATAAACAATAACAAATATTTAATTCATTATATATATATATATATATATATATATATATATATATATATATATATATATATATATGAAACTAAAAATAAGATGTATACTTTTAGAAATTTGAACCTATCGTGAAATGATTAAAGCACAATATTCGGTATAGAGCAATTATAAAGATAAATTAAAAAATAGAACTAAAAAAATGTAAGAATGGCAAATTTATTTCATCTTCAGTTGTTCAATGCAAGGTGTATTCAATAAAACATGTTTATTTTTAAATTCCAGGCTTTTCAAAGATTGGAATCTTATCATCAGCGGAATTAGATAGATAGGTAAGTTGGCAGCGAAGTAGCCAAAACTCAAAATTTGACAAATTTGAGAAGATAATAGAAAGTGGATGTAAGTGTGTTAGAAAGGTTGTCAAAATGTGAAAATGTCCAGTGACAAAATGTCCAGCGACAAAATGTCCAGTGAGGAAAAAGTTAAGAATGGAAAGACAAAACATTCACCGTTAAAAGTTCGTGGAAACTGCGTCAAATGTGGTAAATATATATATATATATATATATATATATATATATATATATATATATATATATATATATATATATATAACCAGGAAAACCACTGGAACAGATGCGAAATTGAGAACATATCTTTCAGATAGTGCTATATCAATAATAAATGATAATAAAAGATGATAAATAACCTAAGTAAAATGTGTCATCATTAATTATTGACATTATATATAATAATATAATAACAAGAAAACACTATATATAATAATATAATAAGAAAACATTATATATAATAATATAATAAGAAAACATTATATATAATAATATAATAACAAGAAAACACTATATATAATAATATAATAACAAGAAAACACTATATATAATAATATAATAAGAAAACATTATATATAATAATATAATAACAAGAAAACACTATATATAATAATATAATAAGAAAACATTATATATAATAATATAATAACAGAAAACACTATATATAATAATAATATAATAAGAAAACATTATATATAATAATATAATAACAAGAAAACACTATATATATAATATAATAAGAAAACATTATATATAATAATATAATAACAAGAAAACACTATATATAATATAATAACAAGAAAACACTATATATAATATAATAACAAGAAAACACTATATATAATAATATAAGAAAACATTATATATAATAATATAATAACAAGAAAACACTATATATAATAATATAATAACAAGAAAACACTATATATAATAATATAATAAGAAAACATTATATATAATAATATAATAACAAGAAAACACTATATATAATAATATAATAAGAAAACATTATATCTAATAATATAATAACAAAAAACACTATATATAATAATAATATAATAAGAAAACATTATATATAATAATATAATAACAAGAAAACACTATATATAATAATATAATAAGAAAACATTATATATAATAATATAATAACAAGAAAACACTATATATAATATAATAACAAGAAAACACTATATATAATATAATAACAAGAAAACACTATATATAATAATATAATAAGAAAACATTATATATAATAATATAATAACAAGAAAACACTATATATAATAATATAATAAGAAAACATTATATATAATAATATAATAACAAGAAAACACTATATATAATATAATAACAAGAAAACACTATATATAATATAATAACAAGAAAACACTATATATAATAATATAATAAGAAAACATTATATATAATAATATAATAACAAGAAAACACTATATATAATAAGAAAAAACAACCCCTCAAAATCATAACAAAAAAGAATTAAGCAGCAGATATTTTCTTTTATTATTAATTTAACTTTGTCAAATTTTCCGTGTTTATAATAAATACACATAAATATATACATTTTCTAAGTAGTAATTTTTACTATTAGACTCAGTCAATTAAAAATGTAGTTTGGGACAGCGTGCTGTTTGAGTGACGTCAGATACGGTGTCATGCTAAACTCGCCCCTGTCAGCTGCCTGCATAATTTTAGTGTTGAATGTACACTTTGCCCAAAAGAAAAAAAAATGCGTTTTCTAGAAAAACGAAGGCAAATCTAAACTAATTAGTGCAAGTATTGAAGCACTCAGCAAGGTAGTCGTGCTGATGGCAGTTCGAAATGCATTATTCTCCGGTTTAATACCGTGCGCCTTACAAGTGCCGAATGATGTCTTATCGATATTACTCATCGCACATAACACGTTTATCTTCAAGTCCAAATTGATTTCAGGCTGCTTGTTTGTGGTCACATTGGCATACATGAATTTTATGTAGAGGCGAAACAATTCATCATCCGATTTCATTCGTTCGTGTAAATCTAAAAATGACTCGCCAGAGATGTTTTCCATTTTATAAACACTAGGGATGGAATAGCTGAGCACATAGCCGAGCTTTTGCAGTCGGTTCGCTTGCAATAAGTCGGTGTAATACTGGTCGATCCTGATAGGAGTCACAAGTTGTCGATCGTACGTGACTAGCCACATTGCCGGGTTGTGATTATACTTGTATGTCCACGGTGTCACGGATGGCGCGATTAAGACAGGCACAGAACCTTTCCCTAAAAGAAAAGAAAATGGTTTAATCAGTTTCTGACGAATGTTAATGACTTACGTGAAGAGGAGAGGCTATGTTGCTTCAAATGGTTTGTCTGTCATGTTAAGTCTGAAAAAGAAAATGCGTGGGCTGCTTGACTACATATATTTAAGTAAGTATTGGCATATAAAGCTAGGAATTCATCAGTTAACGGACCCATAGGAGGAGTGAGAAGGTGCAAGAAGAAGAGGAAGAGGAAGAAGTGGAACGAACGATTAAGAAATATTGCAGTGAGAGTTAGACGGTGAAGAGAAACAAGTGTACTCACTGATAATGTTTTATTTTTACACATGTTTATAATCAGTTCTTGTTAAAACTTCATTCTAATTTTTGTTGCTTGTGATTGAGAATTCAAAACACGAACATTGCATAATAAGAGCACATGTATTGCTCATCAACATGAAATAACATGAAATAATCAAATTAAATCAAATTTATTTGGCAAAAAATAGCAAAGTGCAACAAGCCATGAATCAACATATTTGTTAAAGATTTTGATTCTGAATGGTAATTTTCTTTAAAGAATTTAATAAATGAAATAAAATCAATGTTTTTAGCTTCTATCCTTTTCAAATCGTGCCAAAATTCTTTTACAAACAAGGAGTAAGATGTCCGATGAATTCTAACGTCTAAGGAATGCCTACATAAGTTACTTGTGTATACCCATACATTTATAGTAGGGACAACTAATAATAAATAATAAGTTGGCTTACAGGTTCTAAGTTTTTAGTGATTGACAGAAGAATAAACATGACGAAATGTATAAATAACAAGAACATAAGTTAGTCGAGAGACTGCATACCTCCGCCGGACAACGTAAGGATGAGCTAAATTCTTATTTGAGCTTTACTTCGCCATATTGTATGAAATATTCCCTAAGTTATGCCATGGAAACATTGATACCTCAAAAAAATATTTATCTGGTCAGGCTGAAATTTTGCATGGTCGTTTCTGTTATCAAAGAGCATCAGATGCATACATTATATTTGGAAAAATCGGAATTTGAAATCCCGTCAAAATCATCCTTGACCGAATTCTTCAAAGTCACATAAGATGCAGGACTTTATAAGCTACAATATGGACCAAATAATGAATCCCCACGATGAAAAGAACCAAAGTTACGGACAAAAGTGTGACTCACCATTTCCGTGACTTTGCTCTTGGCATCCCAAAATTAAATTTGTTCTAAGTTATAACATGGCCGATATCTTGATCAAGTTTGGTGTCGATTGGTCACGTGATATGGACGTTAGGTTATACACGAACATACTGACAAACAAATTCGACTAAAAACATAACCTCCTTAGTGCAGGTAATAATTTCGAGTGGAACTCTTCGTAAATGTCAGTTTTATACTGCGTCATTATGTCGACTATTTATGTAAACATAAAAAAAACTTATGTTTTAAAATAATTTTGATTAATACATTTTAATAAATACTTGAATAATCTATGAATGAATTTTATTAGAGATTTGGGTCAGAGAAAAAATAATTCAAAATACGCATCAATATAATGACGTGAACTCGGTTATTTTTACATTTAAAAAATGATTTTGATTTTGGAAATACAAAAATAAACATTTCATTGCATTCCATTTACTAAATTCTAAAAATAAATTTAAAAAAAAAAGAATGATCATTTAGACGCACAAAACTCTTAAAGATATGTGTTATCTCATGTGTTATTTTATACTGATGGCAAAATTTGATTCTTATTGTATAGTATTGTTGTTTCTTTACCAGCATATTACGAAACCTACAAGAACTATAAGTGGTCAGATATCGTCGATGCTTGACTTTATCTTCACTTGTTACTCTAGACGCGTTTCTTCTCTGCAAATTTTGCCCCCATTTGCAAAGAGTGACCCTGCATTCACAATTCATTTGCGCCGCCCTCTGCCTCAGATCAGCCGAGAAGTTGTTATAAATTATGGCCTCATTATAGCGGCTTTCGATGAGTTAGATTCGCATAGCCTCACTGTTGAAACAATGTGGGCAGAAATAAAGAAATTTCTGTTCCGCCTTACGGATATTTCCATACCTCTGAAGACGCATGAACACACAAGAAACACAAAACATGGATTACTAGGAAGACTCTCCATTAACGAAAGCTGAGAAACGCTGCATGAGGGCATTACCATAAAACTATGTCAAAGGCTGCTTTTGAGGTCCGCGGAAGACAACGTAATCATGGCGAACACGTTTCCAGAATTAGCTAACAACATTTTGAGAGGCAGCTTGCTCTTGATACTGGTCATAACCCGAAGCGATTTTATGCTCACGTGCAAAGGAATAAAATATTGAACAACCAAATTGTAACTCTACGTAATTCTGAAGGATAAAAAAGTTGAGCACTAAAACTAACAAACTTCTCTCTTTGCCGTTATTTTCGCAAATATTTTCAAAGACGACGATGGCAGAGAGCCTGCAACGCTACACATGATAGCACCATCAATGCGACTGGTCACCATCACTCTTTCTCATTCAGAGCTTCTTCTGAAAAATCACTCCTGAAATATTGCTTCCACTTTATGTCTCCCTCGTCAGACCACTGTTATAGTATGGTGTCCAGGCCTCTGTTTTATATCTAATACGTGATATCAGCATCTGGAGAGAGTTTAGAGACTGCCTACTCGAATGGTGCAGGGACTATGTGATCTGCCACACGAAAACCGACTCAAGAAGCTTAACATTTTCTCCCTTTGAGCGCAGACGATTTTATTCGGGCCTAAATCTGTTCAATGGCCATCATAATCTCCCTGAGGACCTACTATTCACTCCTGCACTAGAAAAAGGTATGCGCTGGAATTGCCAGAAACTGTTTCACCGCCGATTTCTATTTTACTGGAGGAGAACCACTTTCTCAATCAGGATCCCTGGACTTGGAATGAACTTCCAGAAAATGTAGTAAATGCGCCAACGACGCAGCAATTCAGGGGAGAATTGGACAGGTGCTGAACTACTGTAATCTTCTTCTATCCTTCTTTCCCTATATGCGAACTAAAGCTTGTTTTATTTTTTGCCAAATTCATTGAATTGAACTTCCGAACCCAAACGACAAGGATTAAAATGATTACGTGTTTAAATACTTTTAATGTGTATGTTGACATTATACAAATTAAACTATGTATTATAATTGTCGGCAATATTTTTTACAATTGAAATTAGTCGAGTAGTTTAATCTGAAGAAGAACAAGAAGAAGAAGAAGAAGAAGAATAATAATAATAATAATAATAATAATAATAATAATAATAATAATAATAACAATAACAACAACAACAACAACAACAACAACAACAACAACTCAGGCACCTTGACCAGAGGACTAGAAAACTAATGACTATGCACAATTGCACCCAAACGACGATACGGACACCTCTACATGAAAAGAAATGAAGGAGGTAGAGGACTGGTAAGTATAGAAGACTGTGTGGAAGACACCAAAAAAGAGCTGGAGAAATATGTAACCCAGAACACTGAAAGACTGATCACCACAGCAAGAGACACCAGCCCAACAAACAACTCCGGAAGCACTGAAACCAGAAACAAAAAGACAAGAAAGGAAAAGTGGGAAGAAAAACAACTACGTGGACGCTTTATAAGACTCACAAGCGATGGAGCTAATGAAAACAGCTGGGCATGGCTAAGAAAAGGACACTTGAACAGAGAAACGGAATCTCTGCTGACGGCCGCACAGAACAATGCGATTAGGACAAACTTTATTAAAGCAAAGATAGATAAAACCCAGGAAAACAGCAAATGCCGATTGTGTGGACAAAGAGACGAAACGATAAATCATATAATAAGTGAATGCAGCAAGCTAGCCCAAAAGGAATACAAGAACAGACACGACAGCGTGGGGAAAGAAGTGCACCGGGAAATGTGCAAACAACTGAATTTCGAATATGCAAAAAAACGGCACAAACACAAACCAGAAACTGTACTAGAAAACGAAAAACACAAAATCATATAGGATATGAATGTACATACAGACTAACCCAAAACAGCAAGGAGACCGGATATGATAATAATCAACAAGAAAGAAAAATCCTGCAAAATCGTAGACTTTGCCGTTCCAGCGGACCACAGGGTGAAGATCAAAGAGACGGAAAAAAGAAGCAAATATACTGAACTTGCCAGAGAATTGAAAGGAATATGGAACATGAAGAAAGTCAGTATAACACCAATAATCATAGGAGCACTAGGAACAGTCCCCAAAAACATGGAGAAAAGACTAGGAGAAATAGGAATCAAAGGGATAACTGAGACCATACAAAGGACAGTAATGATCAAAACAGCTACAATCCTGAGAAATGTCCTCGAATGCGGAAACCAACCCACATAAGCAACGAATGGAGAACAAACACATGGACGCACAAGACAACAGAACCGGGGAAAATACAACCGCACGAGAGAGGCGCAAACATAGGCTGACACAACGAAAATTATGGACAGAGGGTCGAGGAGGGAAAGCGCAAACCAGACTTCCACTGGAAGAGCGCGGACAGCTCTGGGACCTTGGGGAGGCTTGTTGCCACTCGGGCCCCAGAGGGGACCAATGGCCCTTATTAGCGGGAAATCGGTGGTAGGTGGCTGTTGCGATACCGCAAGGTCATCAGCGGTGATGAACGGAGAGAAGTGAAGCATACTGGAAGTCTGAGGAGACTTGTTGTCACTCAGACTCCAGGGAATACCACAGGTTGTTGGCAGTGGGCGATCACTGACGATGACCTGTGTGATAACTCCTAGTGAGTAAATAATAATAATAATAATAATAATAATAATAATAATAATAATAATAATAATAATAATAATAATAATAATAATAATAATAATAATAATAATAATAATAATAATAATACGGTTTAATATTTCACATACTTGAAAAATCGTTGAAGAATTAATATTTTACATTAGAAGACTAACTAAAATTAATATTTAACTAAAGTAGTGTTAAGATGTTGACTTTACAACGTTATGGCTGGGTTTCGAATCACATCTCCGAAAAGTTTATACAATTTTCTCTTTGTTTAAACAATTTGGGTATTATAAACAAAATATAAGTATATAAAGATATACATGACACATCTATATGTTATAAAATAGTGTGTCTGTCTGTCTGTTTGTGTCCGCTTGTAGAAAGATCGGATGCGAATGTGTACGAATAAAAACAGGATTTTTTCACATGGGGATAGAGTAAGCAAAAAAACGGAATTTTCGATTCGATGTGAAGTTAAAGGTTAAAGGTGTACAGGAAGTGACGTCATAGTAGAAAGCGCCGTGAATAAGAGGCGAGATGGATCCTGCCGCTTGAGTGTTCGATGTCAGGTTGAAGATACGTCTTTTTGGGGGGCTCTTCCACTATCATTAAGGGAATCGGTCAGAAAGATGCGTTCATCTAGCTGCACTTGCTGCAAAAAAGCAAACCAAATGAACTAAATAGAAACTAAAATGCAGCACAGAGCAAATAATGGAGTTATCGTTGTCCTTTTTAATTGCTTCTCTCAGTTATAATACAGATGAAATTGAAATTTGATGGGAATGATTCAGTACTTGTGCAAATTGTAATTGTATAAAAAGAACCAAGATTAATATTTAGATTGTTACACTTAGCACGTGTAGTATTTGCATACTAATAGATCTTTTCTGGTATTGTTACACTTAGCACGTGTAGTATTTGCATACTAATAGATCTCTTCTGGTATTGTTACACTTAGCACGTGTAGTATTTGCATACTAATAGATCTCTTCTGGTATTGTTACACTTAGCACGTGTAGTATTTGCATACTAATAGATCTTTTCTGGTATTGTTACACTTAGCACGTGTAGTATTTGCATACTAATAGATCTCTTCTGGTATTGTTACACTTAGCACGTGTAGTATTTGCATACTAATAGATCTCTTCTGGTATTGTTACACTTAGCACGTGTAGTATTTGCATACTAATAGATCTCTTCTAGTATTGTTACACTTAGCACGTGTAGTATTTGCATACTAATAGATCTCTTCTGGTATTGTTACACTTAGCACGTGTAGTATTTGCATACTAATAGATCTCTTCTGGTATTGTTACACTTAGCACGTGTAGTATTTGCATACTAATAGATCTCTTCTAGTATTGTTACACTTAGCACGTGTAGTATTTGCATACTAATAGATCTCTTCTGGTATTGTTACACTTAGCACGTGTAGTATTTGCATACTAATAGATCTCTTCTGGTATTGTTACACTTAGCACGTGTAGTATTTGCATACTAATAGATCTCTTCTAGTATTGTTACACTTAGCACGTGTAGTATTTGCATACTAATAGATCTCTTCTAGTATTGTTACACTTAGCACGTGTAGTATTTGCATACTAATAGATCTCTTCTGGTATTGTTACACTTAGCACGTGTAGTATTTGCATACTAATAGATCTCTTCTGGTATAGTTACACTTAGCACGTGTAGTATTTGCATACTAATAGATCTCTTCTGGTATTGTTACACTTAGCACGTGTAGTATTTGCATACTAATAGATCTCTTCTGGTATTGTTACACTTAGCACGTGTAGTATTTGCATACTAATAGATCTCTTCTAGTATTGTTACACTTAGCACGTGTAGTATTTGCATACTAATAGATCTCTTCTGGTATTGTTACACTTAGCACGTGTAGTATTTGCATACTAATAGATCTCTTCTGGTATTGTTACACTTAGCACGTGTAGTATTTGCATACTAATAGATCTCTTCTAGTATTGTTACACTTAGCACGTGTAGTATTTGCATACTAATAGATCTCTTCTAGTATTGTTACACTTAGCACGTGTAGTATTTGCATACTAATAGATCTCTTCTGGTATTGTTACACTTAGCACGTGTAGTATTTGCATACTAATAGATCTCTTCTGGTATAGTTACACTTAGCACGTGTAGTATTTGCATACTAATAGATCTCTTCTGGTATTGTTACACTTAGCACGTGTAGTATTTGCATACTAATAGATCTCTTCTAGTATTGTTACACTTAGCACGTGTAGTATTTGCATACTAATAGATCTCTTCTGGTATTGTTACACTTAGCACGTGTAGTATTTGCATACTAATAGATCTCTTCTGGTATAGTTACACTTAGCACGTGTAGTATTTGCATACTAATAGATCTCTTCTGGTATTGTTACACTTAGCACGTGTAGTATTTGCATACTAATAGATCTCTTCTGGTATTGTTACACTTAGCACGTGTAGTATTTGCATACTAATAGACTTCTGGTATTGTTACACTCACCATTTGTTGGAATAATTTTAAAGCTTGTTTGATGATCATGACCAAAAAACATGGCATTAATCACATCTGCATATTCTTGGACGATTTGAATGAACCTCTCATTGTAATTAGCAGGGAACCAACTTTTCCCGTCAGGCAAAAGTCCAGGAGGAATATGTCCGGTAATGAAAACCTTTATAAGGAAAGAAGAAATGACATTAGTTTAAAGCTTAATAATTTTATTACACAATTAACAAATATTGCCTATATGACAAATAGAATGGGTTCTCTCGATCTGGAAAGTTATTGTCAAGGCAGATTTCAAAATAAATTGACTAATGGAATGTTTTATTAATAACGTAATATATTTTGAACCAGAGATCGAGCACTACCCATGCGAATAACAATATAGAGAAAAACTAACAACATCGCTGCTGTGATAAAGGGGCTGTAGAGACCATCCCCCACTAGATTGCCAAGTCGATGTTGTACCCTGTCAAGGAAAAAAGAGTGCTATGAGCTTAAAAATATTTTAATCATGAAATAATATTTTACGAACTTCATTTCATTTGATTCATCTGAACTTATTGATATGTAGTTCGGTCTTCACGCCAGTTACATACTATTTAGCAGTAATATGATTTTGAATTGAAGTGTAGATTATGCATACTTTGGTATTATTCAGGAGAGATGACATCTAGGTTCACCTATCCTCAACCGATATGAGGGTAATATGTCCGATTGGTTCGTTTGATCATGTAAAAGTAATTGATGTGATATTGACAATTGGTGGAGGTACTTTAGTGAAGACACGCATGAATCCGGATAGATAGGGGCGTCCATACCCTACGTGAGGATCATTCAGTAAGAAACAACCCATGATAAAGGAATACGGATCCATTAAGTGCGTTTTAAAATTAAATGGTTTCCGTTTCCTTCTTCATGCATAAACATGATCCAGCTACCTATCCGAGAGAAGAAACTGCCGAATAATATAGATAGCCCCGTCGGCTAAATAACATTTAAAAAGCAAACGTTTTGCGTTTCTAATTAAGGTAAAGTCATTATCATGACTTTGTTAAAATAATAAATCCTCGTTTTGCCTCAGTCGAAATTAATGTCTCTCTACCCAAAGATGCCACCCTCTGCTTTGACAAGCTCCTAGAACTGACTTTCACCTCAGACCTGAAATCGAAGACTTACATAAAATTCGTTGCTAAAGTCGCTGGAAAAATGGTTAGATCATTCTACCGCTCAAGAAAGTACTTGACTCCTGGTGTAATCCTCTACCTGTATGAGAGTCAGATTCGGCTCAAGATGGGGAGGTAATGCTGTCACATCTGGGGATCCACCGCTCAGAGCATCCTTTCCTACCTTGAGAGAGTACAAAATCGACTTCGTAATCTAGTAGTTCAACCCCTTTCTCACCGACGTTGCTAGTCTTTTCCTACACTATCGATACTTCCATGGTAGGTGATCGACCGAGCTTCAATCTTTGATCCCCCCTTCCCCTGTAAAACATTCTTAGCAAGAACTCGTCTTGCTACCATCACTGTAAAGAACTCTCCTTTCTTCATCTGTGAACCTAAAATCAAACGGAAATTCCATGACCAGTTTATTTTCAAGAAATTCCCACTGGTGGATCACATTACTGAGGGAATGCCTCCTTACGGATTACTACATGATCGTTTTCAAGTCTAATGTCAACAAATATCTGTCGAGTCGTCCTGTGAGTTAATCATAGTTCTCAATCCTTTCATAGTACTGTTCCATCATTCAACTGAAAATCTCACTAACCTCCAGTGGTTTTTGGCCTCGGTAAGTGGTGATTCTTTGTATAAACGATACAAAAAATCTTAGCAGTGATATGATTTTGAAGTTAAGTGTACATCTATGATCAGCGAAAATACATAAAGTTATTAAAGTATGATCGATAGGATTTGAACCCTGTTCACTTGCCGCCCAATACGATTGGTTGGTTTAGCCATGTGACAAAGAAGATTTGAAGTTATATTAGTTGCAGTTCAAAAGTTATGAAACATATAATAATCTAAGTTCCTTTTAGATAGGCGAGTTATACACCTCGTGGCCCCTCTGAAGAATGTATGTTTCTCTTCATAACAGTTTGTCAAGAGGCAACTACAGTAATTATTGCTATTTTAGGACTGTCAGGCTACAACATGGTCGTCTTTAAATCCAATGTCAACAAATACTTTTGATAAATAACAAAATTTTGTTTATTCAATTCATCATTTTCAATCCTCTCATAATATTCATAATAATTAAACAGACAAACTAAACATCTCATTAACCGTTATCCTCGTGTGGCTTTTAGCCTTGTTAAGTGGTGACTCATTAATTAAAAAAATAACGTGTTACTACTACCTTTTCGAGACAGGAATCATGATAACAATGCCCCCGTCCCCTGTCCAAGAAGAAACAGAGGCAAGCAAGATGCACACTCCTCTGTCTACTGATGAAGAAGGGGTTAACATCTGCCCATAGTTGGCATACTGTAAAACGAAATTCTCCCTCACCTTTTTATTTTCTTTTCGTGATGAGTGCAGTTCTTTCTCGAGCCATTCAAACTGTCCAGCAGGATCAAGATCCATAGATGGATTTATATTTTTATTTCTCTTATAGTAGAGAATCGTGTTCAGATTTATCAATCTGAGTTTCGGTGCAACCTCCGCGCTGTAATAACCCCCTAAAATAAAAACAAAAAAACAACAACTATTATTTGAGGTAATGTTGGGTGTTAGAGATCCTTGGGCCAACCACAAATTTATGATACGGGGTCCTCATTATGGGGAACCTACTCTAATAAAAAAAGAAAACAACGCATTCATTTTTTTCATCGCCAAATATCAGATCGGTATCTGATTTAATTAAATGTTCAGCATTTATTCAATAAATGATATAGGAATACAATTTTTCAACTTTAACACAATGGCGATTTTCAATAGAGTGGAATACATTTTTCTACCAAAGTTTTTTTTTTCAAAATTATCCAATTATAACTTCAGTACGTTTATTTAATAACTCTTAATTTCATGCAAACACAGATATTTGAAGTAATTATATTGATGGGAAATGTATTAAAATATACTTTATCACGCATACGAATACTTACATTTGTCTCACTAATATATATATATATATATATATATATATATATATATATATATATATATATTTGTTGCCACGGTCATTACCTTCTTCCTACATTCGTTTATGACTCACACCAAACCCCTTTCATCCATTATCATTAATAGAAAACAAAGGCGGTAATTACTAACACAATTATGACGATTGCCTATTTATTTTATTTTTGAAGGCGTATAACTAGTTAGAATATAGTTAATTAAACCCCCCCCCTTTCTATAATATTGTCCTATCTGGTCGGACCAAATAAGTACTTCATAATAACCCCAAATGTGCCTTTTGCCTATTGCCAATTTCTTAAAATAATTTACCAATACGCTAGGAATGTACGTCGATAAGGGTGTAAGTCTGTGAGTGTAAATCGATATGTGTGTGTCTAACTGTAAGGAACTAATCTAACCAAAATCAGCCCCTACACAACATCTAAAAGAAGTACCTAATGACTCTAATCTCTAAATAAACACTTTCACAAATATGAGTCACCTCATCTCAATGCCATGAAGCGAGAATTTCTCTTCCAATCCCCTAATTCAACACGTCTCTGTTCAGTCTGCCTACAGACCTGTTGGATTAAACTTAATGACTCCCACACCCTAAGATTTAATGTCCAACTGTCCATATTTAATTCCCACCCCTAACCTAGCCCTCCTCACTCAACCGTCGCAAACGTGAGGTACACTCCTTTTATCACTTAAGCAGTCGCATTCTGTTGATTTCAATGAGAAACTCTACTGTGGACGAATAACTACTTATGGCTGTTAAGACTCTCCTAACCAACTGGATTACATACATAAGACACATGTAAAAGGAATTATAAAGTAGAAAGGACTTAAGCCTCGGGGGTATGACTACATCTTTTCCCAATGGAATGTAGGTTAAAAACAATATTTTTATCTCCTCCAACCCATTCATCCAGGAAATAACTTCGATCATCGAAACACAGATTCTGTTTGCTTCGATTTTCTCCAAAATACGTCCTTAACGGCCGGACTTTATTTACAATATTTCCTTAAATACTCCACCCTCCCACATCTAATGTCATTTCAGTTTGACTTTTTGGTTTGAATGCTGAATTGGTATAGGAGCACAATGGGAAATTGATAATATTTATTTCCTATAAAGCTAGTTCTCTCCTCCTTACGAACCAGTGTAATTAATAAGATGTGTGCAGTGCTGTTGGTATAGTCCCAACTAAACGCCTATTCTATTACATCCCCTATTTCCTGATCACCCCTGACCCTTTTCTTATAATAATTTTTATAAGGTGTTTTTTCTCCCCCTAAAAATTATCTTTGTCCATACCTTTCCCTGTGCTCTTCCTCCTCCCCTTTTGCCCTACACATCTTCTTGCAGGATCATTTCATAAAACCTTTATAAAAGGAGCCTTGATAATATTCAACCTTTGTTTTCTAAACTTATTTTTGTTTCTATTTAATTCATATTTTTATGCTGTTTTTAATTCCTACTTTTATTTTATTTTATTTTAATATCAATTATTTCTTTTATATTAATCTTATATTTATATTTATATTTGTATTTTGTATTTTTAATTTTATTATCATCTTCTTATTGTTATTTTTTTTTAATTTTATTTTACTTTTATTCTGTATATTATTAGTTTACTATTTTATTCTTTTTTTATTATCCTTTTTTAATATATTTTTTATATATATTTTTATTTTTTTTATATTTTTATTATTTTTTTTATTTTTTATTTTATTTTTTAAAATTTTATTTTACTTTATTTTTTATTTTTCATACTTTTATTTTATTTTTCCTTTTTATATTTTATTTATTTATTTTTTTCTATTCTTTTTTAATTTTAATTTTTATAATGTTTTATTATCATTATTATCATTTTATCTTTCTATTTTTTTATATTTGTAACTTACTCTTTTTTTCTAATATCTGTCAATAGATGTTCCTCTACGACGAGCTTGTTATTTTTTCTTTGAATTTCTGTAAGACGTGGTGCTAAAGGCGCTGATGAAGACACGTTTTGGAGTAGCTTTGTTAATTTATAAAATAAAATAAAATAAAGTATTTCCAGAATGTTTTGGAAACGACCGTACGCCATACTAGACTTGATGTTCTAATTCTTGGAACAATTGTAATGTTCTAATTCATTGAATCCTTTTATATACATATATATATATATATATATATATATATATATATATATATATATATATATATATATATATATATATATATATATATATATATATATATATTATCAGGACCCGTGTTCCGGCGTTATACGGGAGAATATAAAAGAATGATTGAACTATGAAAAAATATCCGCAAAAAAAGGAATAATAAAAGAAGATAAGTTAGCTTTTATAGTGGGGGATCACTTTCCTATATAAATTTAACGTAAAATGACATGAAGGTATGTGTGTGTTAACTAAGCTTATATTCTTTCATTTTTTCATTCTTTTTTGCGGGGAGGGGGAAGGGGATTATTTTTCCTGAAAAAATGAAGTGCGGAAATAATATTTAATGTTTTGGGATATATTTTTAATGTCCCCCTTTTTGTGTGTGGATCGGGGGTTAATTTTTTTAATGCGCATTAGAAATAGGTATCCAGAATTCTGAAGTCGTGACGTAAGCAATTCAGACTTTCCGGAGAAAGCCGAATCAAGTTCAAATGCTTCTACACAATACGAAACCGATTTTGCAAACTACAAGTAAAAATTAGTTTAGAGTTAGTGTAGAGTTAGGTTAGAGTTATTTTAGTGTTATGTTATAGTTAGTTTAAGGTTAGATTAGGGTAACAATTGAAACAAAACAGTTCGGTTCGTATTGCGTAGATTGTTCGGTGAAGTTCATTAACGTTCGTTATCGTCACTTTTACTTAGTCAAACACGGGTATTTTCCATCATGGTCGATTTTTTGTCAAGTTTTCGCTAATTTCAGAATTTATAAAAGCCCACTTCCAAATCTAAAAAAAATGAAAATTATTAAAACGTACCCCCATGTATATTTAAAACAGAAAAAAACGAACAAATAAAAGAATAAAATGCCACCACCCCAATTTTCCCGTTCCTAAAATTTAGAAATCATTCGGTTATACGTCCCGATTTACCGCCTACTTGGCAGGAGGTGGGTTTTCATTTTACGTTAAATTTATATAGAGAAGTGATCCCTCACCTAATAATCTATTAAATTAACTATTTTTGTGGATATATTTTCCGGCTGTTTACATGTAATCGTCCCCCAAAAGTAGAATTTGACGTATCTGAGGGGGTCAACTGAAATGACTATCGTATTTAATCTCAAACAACTTAAAATCATATCAAGTTTAACCGTACACATGAAACTCCGAACTAAAAACGTTTCTGGTATCATTTTTAGCATTTCTTATGGGGGATAGGGGGGTGTTGGCTTAACAAAAACAAAAGGCTGTAGCTCGAAATGGAACGTGAATTAAGTGTTTTAATAGCTAGCAGGCAGGCAGGCATTGTGTTGTGCATTTGTTTTTATGAAAAGGTATAAGTAAAAGATATTTTTAAAACGAACTATTAAAATTGTAAATAAGTTTATAAAACGCATCCAAAAACGGAATAATCGCGAAGAATTTTATTTAATTATTCGCGTATGAAGAAATCCTTCTTGAGCAAGGCAATGTTTAATTTGGATAGCGAGATTTTCCACAAGTAATATAGTAAATAAAAGAAAAGCAAACAGTGATTTATATTCGGAAATGTAATATTGTATTCTCTGACAAATAATGCAAGTAAACATTTATGTTTAGTCATAATATTTAATTTTTTCCTGATTAGAATGATTGTGTTATTGTTTTTATTGACGTAGGATGCAATACAGAACGGTCTACGAAGAAATCACACTGTTTATTTTGTTGCGAGAGCATGAATTACCACACTTCGTAACTACATAACTAAGTAAATTTGAGCTGTTTGTCTTATTTAAAGAAGTCTATAAGAAAATATCTCGTCATAAATAAGTAATAAAAATAGAAATTGAAAAGAACAACGTCCAAAATATACTTGTCTGCGAGCTGAAACATGACGAGCGCCGAATGTGTTCGTTTAAACTGAATGCGGTTACTCAAAACGTATAATTATCAAGCAGCCAGAATTACTGAACAGAATTCCCAGAATCGTGGAATCTACCGGTGCAGTAACATTCTGTCGTCTCTATAAACAAATGACCCGACCTCGAAGGGTGACGTGTTAGTACTAAATTTATAGGGAAGGAATATTGTTGCTACCATCTATTTCGAAGACGTTTTGTGGAGAAGCAGAAATCTCGGAGTAAATGTAATCATTTTTGTAATAATTAAAAATGTAAGAATATTTTTGCGAAACACGCTGTATGAAGTGTTGTTGGTGTTGAGTGGAAAAGATTTGCATGGGCAGTGTTCGGTTATTTTCCTATCATGGCTGAATTTACAGGTAAAAAATCGAGATTACTTTATATATATATACATATAGATACATATAGTTATTCAGAGAAACACTCCATATTTCCCCCAAAAACACTTTATTGACAGACAATTGATCTTTCCATATACTTCACTTTATATACATGCACCACCTAAATATTAAAATTCACAAAAAATAATAATGTGCACTGATCTTTTTAAAAATGTATTACTTAATTTGTTGAATAGCAATTCTTTCTACTATTAAATTTTTTGTAGCTAACTTATTTTAAAAGTTTTTTGGGGGCGGGTGCCAGTTTAGGTGGAAGCACCCCTTAAATAGTAAAGTTTACAAAAATAATGTGCGCATGTTACTCACCGTGTTGCCGATAATATATTTTTCAAAATCTATAATGATCCGTTGATTAGTTTAGGAGATTATCCTTTACACACACACACA
Organism: Sepiola atlantica; assembly: GCA_963556195.1. NCBI lineage: Eukaryota > Metazoa > Mollusca > Cephalopoda > Sepiida > Sepiolidae > Sepiola > Sepiola atlantica. The sequence goes on from OY744523.1 coordinate 153,180,325, forward strand.
CACACACACACACACACACACACACACACATATATATATATATATATATATATATATATATATATATATATATATATGTGTGTGTGTGTGTGTGTGTACAGGATAATATATATATATATGTGTGTGTGTGTGTGTGTGTGTGTGTGTGTGTGTGTGTGCGTATGTGTGTGTGTAAAGGATAATCTCCTAAACTAATCAACGGATCATTATAGATTTTGAAAAATATATTATCGGCAACACGGTGAGTAACATATATATATATATATATATATATATATATATATATATATATATATATATATATATATACACATTATTTATTTAGAAACTATATGCTACATATTTCAGAGAATAGCCATGTTTTCATTGACATAGATTTATTTTTTCCGTTTAAAAAAGCCGTAAGAGTCCATTTAAATTATCAGAGACTAATGAAATTAAAACAAGCCAAAGAATGGAGTTCAAAGATCACCGGTAGACGCTACCGGTGAATTCGCATAAGCGTTCCTTTTGGAGAAAGTACCAATTTGATATGGGCGGACTGTGTGTTTATATGGTAAATCGTAACTAAGTATTATTTAGAATAATTTAATTGTTGATAACGAATGTTGTATGTTACCCTGCTTCAATGATGTATTCATATGTAGGGGTGATGGTGTGTGGTGTAATTTATTGGTAGGTGAGTGGGTTAAATTTTAAGTGGGGTGTATTCCTGTTATCAAAGGGTTTAAATGTTATATTTATATCATTTTTTATTTTATTTATCATTATTATTATTATTTTGGTTATATTTGACTGTAAAACTGTTCTTATAATTGAAGTGTATTAGCTATGTGGTGGCTTTGTGTTAATGGAGAGGGTATTTTTATCAATTAAAAAGTTTCCTTAGGGCTATCAAATAAAGCTGGTGGGTCAATATAAGCTAGCTATCAGGTGGGATACTTATTTTTAATTAATTCTATTAGCTTTTATCTAATAACGTTAATGGGCCTATCGGAGAGTCTGTGTGAATCGATTAGGTTTAAATCTCGGTCATATATATATATATTTTTAATTTAAAAATATTCGATAAACATATTTCCAGGTATTTAACTAGTAAGATTTAATATATTTAATATATTAAAAATGTTTAATTTTTGTTTTAAATTGAATGTGATGAAGTATCTAATGATTTATGTTATTTGTGATAGGTAGGATTACGGGGTGCGAGTGTAGGTAATATTTAGTAGGGAGATATGGTAGGGGAGATATGGATGTGATATGTATAATATATCTGGGAGGAGGGGGCTGTTATATTGTATATACAGAATTAATTTGATAATAATAATTGGAAATGTTTTTGGGTGGAGACATGGGCCTTATATGATGTGGACTTATGTACGGACATAAGTCTAAAGTCTTCCCCCACCAAATAAATATTGTTACAATTAAGCATGCGTTTCGATCATCAGCCCGGCCTTCAGAAATTCTCTTTTTACAGTACATCATCAACATTGATTTTGATTATTGATCGTATTTACTCAAGTCGACATCAGTCGTTTGTCGCTCTCTCTTCGCCGACAAGTGATTTTAGGGTCTCGTATTTGTGTTTTACCTTTTCTGAACATTGTGTTATGATCGGACTCGTTGAACCAGACGTTTGCAAAACCATTGAACATGGAGACTGAAGTCTGTGCATCAGGGAAGAAATCATGATTCCCTACGGTCGGGATGAGTGGAACGTCAGGGAAGGCATCCCTTATCAAATTCGTTATCTTCCTAATGGTGTCGATATTCACAGTTTCGTTCAAAACTAGTTTCTCTGGTCTGCGAGTGTGCATCACACTGTCACTAAAATGGAAAAGGTTGGGAAAAAATATAAATATAAAATAATCTTCGGATCATTATCGATTTAGTATTAATTCTTCAACTCATACATAAAAAAACAACTTGCTCAATTATTATTATGAAGGGGTCTTTTTTTCTAGGAAACGACCCCTCCCCCTCCCGAGTTGAGATTTACTCGATGATTTCTTCACCACTATAGAAAGGTTTTTTTATTTAACATTTTGAAACAAAAATCATAGGATTACTATATCCAATAAATAACAAAAGCTCATCGTATTAAGCATTAATAAAACCGATAAAACTTTACATTACATTTGTAGAGGGGGTTCCAGTTTTCTATCTAAGTTTAACATAGAATGATAATTTCTGCTCGAATTTCTAAAATGGCGTTTGTAAACGGGAATTTTTGCTATACATCGTCACAAAATGAAGTAGGGTACAACCACTTGACGATAAATTCACAAAGAAAATGACCCCCACCCCACTAAAAAATTGAAAAATAGTTGTTGCTTTTGTCTTATAATCTAATGTGAGAATTTGGTGCTTAATGATGTGTCGTATATGTCGGGCACACACACACACACACACACCCCACACACACACACAAACACACACACACACACACACACATATATATATATATATATATATATATATATATATATATATATATATTAGGGGAGGTCGATTTTGAAACTGTAAATTATCGCACTCGAAGAAAGTTGCCAAATAATGTCAAAAGTTACCACAATAAATATTTTTCTTCAAAACTTTGTATTTATTTGAGCATTGCAACTTTAAGATCAAATAAATCGAGATTTTTCTCACAGCCTAGATTTCACCGGTAAAAGTGTCGCCTTAAATTAAACCCGGGTTTTAACAAAAAAAAGTAATACATTACTTAATAATAAATATGTTAAAGTTTATTATTCCTTTTCTTAAGAAATTAAATGTACATATTCAAATTAAAAAGGAATAAAACACTATAATATTTTATTTTATATATAAATAATTATTTATTTACATAGGCGTTTTATTTATTGGATATTTTTTATGGTATTCACCGGTTGAAAATTCAACGAGCGAATTTGAATTCACGTGTTGATTGTGTTTACAAATTTAATTATCACAAATATATATTGAATTGTCGAGCGCTGGCTTATCTAATCCCACTTTCCCGACCTTTTGTCCCTCCTTACCTTGTGGGAGTTAGATAAATAAAAACTAGTTCAGCCAGGGTTTTTTACCCCACCAAATAAACCGGTATCGTCCGGGTCTTTGGGTCTGGATTCACGCCCGTCTATTGGGGCTTGTCCGTCCTGTGCAGTTCTAGGAGGTGCACCTCCCAGGTTTTGCCTTCCCTCTTTGGGGAGGAGTAAATTTATTGCTTACTGTCTGAGGCGGCCCTACCGGGGAATGCCGACGGAGCTGCCCAGGCAATTTTTAAATTGCCAGAGTGCTCACCTCTTGAGCACTGGCTTTCTCATCCCACTTTCCTGACCTTGTGTCAATCTTACCTTGTTGGAGATAGATAAATAAAATCTAGTTCAGCCAGGGGTTTTTACCCCACCAAATAAATCGGTATCGTCCGGGCCTTAGGGTCTGCATTTACGCCCGTCTATTGGGGTTTGTCCGTCCTGTGCAATTCTAGGAGGTGCACCCTCCCAGGTTTTGCCTTCTCTCTTTGGGGAGGAGTAAGTTTATTGCTAACCGTCTGAGACGCCCCTACAGGGGAATGCCGACGGGGCTGCCCAGTCAATTTTTTAATGGCCAGAGTGCTCACCTCTATAGCGCAGGCTTATCTAATCCCACTTTCATGACCTTGTGTCACATCTTACCTTGTTGGAGTTAGACAAATAAAACTATTTCAGCCAGGGGTTTTTACCCCACCTAAAATATTATATGTATTGGAGTTGATGGGAGAATGGATAAGGACACATTGATGTATAAGGAAATTGTGGATGAAAATAGACAGAGAATTATGAAAAAAACTAAGGGACCAGAACACCATTTAACTTTTACAAAAGAAACACCATGTGAAAGTAAATATCTGACACAGAGTTCTTCCTAATAGTGGTGCAACAGGTGCTGTTCATGCAGATCAAGTGGTGGATGTTTTGCATGAATTCCACAGTGAGAACAGTATCAAGGCTATACTTGTTGATAACACTAATACCAACACAGGTTGCGAAGGTGGAATGGTTGCAATTTTAGAAAAAAAACTTTTTAAAAATCTTCACACAATTGGTTGCTCTTTGCATCATAATGAACTACCTTTCAGAGCCCTTTTTAAAAACATAGATGGTTGCGCAAAGAGCCCTACAACATTCAGTGGCCCTCTGGGGAAATTATGCTCAAATGATTGCCATGATTTACCCCAAATATCATTTTCCACTATTAGCAATCCTCTAGAGTCAATTTTTAAAATTGATGAAATATATGATCTTAGTTCTGACCAAAGACTCCTTTATGAATACACAGTAGATATTTCTAAAGGTAAGGTTGACTCTAGATATACCTCCTGGAAAATTGGTCCTTTAAACCAAGCAAGATGGTTAACTTTGGCCATCAGGCTCATGTGTTTATGGACTCGTGGTGCATACCCACAAAGGCACACAACAAAACTACACTATGTAGTAAATTTTATTGTAAATGTGTATGCCACTTCTTGGTTTGAAATTAAAAGAAATAGTAAATTCCACAATCAGCAAGTGCACATTTTTAATATGACCCAGAGGATTAAGGAGCAGCCTCAGGAAATCCAAGATATCACATTTAGAAATATACAAGGTAATACATTTTGTTTACTGCCTGAACACTTTCTATATTCCATGGTTAAATCTGAAGAGATTGAAGTAAGAGAAGCTTTAAAAAGAATTTTGGCCATTAGGTAAGTAATATTTATTCATATATTTCTGACTCAATTATTTATTCCAATTTATAGAATGATTTTTAAAGATTTTATCTAATTTCACCATAATTATTAAAGCAGTACAGATTGGAATTTTTTAATAATTCAATTAATTAATTTGTTCTTTCAGGAGTGAGGAGTCAACCAGAAAAAGATTAAAAAGAATACCACCTATTAATTTTAATGCCACACATTGGACACAATTAATAGATTTAAAATTATGCTGCATTTTTGGCATTCTCAGGGCGTGGAACGGGCAGTTAAGTTAATAACAGAAGCTTCACAAACTGTATATGGTTTTGAAGCAAGGCATCAACACATTACAGCCAAAGTTTTGAGTCAGAAATTGAGACCAGCATTTTTGTCTAAGGGGTCTTATATGGAGCAATTTGACTCTCAATATTAAGCTTCATTAAAATAGTGTTAGGTTTTTCCTTATTTCTTTGCTTGTTATATTTTCACTTATAACAGAAAAAAATCATTTTTTTAGGTATTCAAATATTACTGTTTAATTCATAACGTTAAAAGGTAGTTTAAAAAAGCAGATACTGAAAATGAGGGGGGGGGGCAAATTTTCAATTTGAAGATTTCTTTAATTAATATCATTTTTATAAAATAAAAGGACATTCGCTGATTTTAAATGCACAAATTATTTGGTTTTCACACCAGTATTCAAGCAAATCTTGCAAAAACGAGGAATTTTCAGTATATTCTTTTCTACGATCTTTGATACCAAACGCTCAAAAAACCGCTGAAGTTTTTGATCTAATTTTTTGCATGAGTATTTAATAGGTCTATATACAACTTTCGGTACGTGCCTTTTTTTAATATTTAAAAAAAAGTGTAAAATCGACCTACCCTAATATATATATATATATATATAGAGAGAGAGAGAGAGAGAGAGAGAGAGAGAGAGAGAAAGAGAGAGAGAGAAGAAATAAGAGTGATAAACATGTAACGAATATCCCAATTTATTTCAAATTTCGATTGTTCAATGCAAGGTGTATTCTGTAATAAACTAGTGTTTATTATTCTTTCCTTAAGCCAAGGCATTTCAAAGATCAGAGGAGAAATACAGATAGATAAGTTGGCTGTAGAAAAAGCCAAAGTTCAAATATTTGAAAAATATTATTAAAAATGTAGCGAAAGAAAAGTTCAGTAAAAAAGATATGTGGTTTGTCCAGGTGGTAATTGTCCGTTGAAAAGGTGTCCAATGAAGAGGAGATTTTGGAGAAGACGAAAAAAAAATTTTTTTTTTTTCGTAGGGGCATTATGGAGAAAGTGTTCAAAATGAAGTAAATCCAAGCGCATATATATATATATATATATATATATATATATATATATATATATATATATATATATATATATATATATATACACATGAGAAAGGAAGGATGAGAGTAATCCAACGTAATGGGAAATGAAAAAGGAAAAACCAAGAGATAGTTTTTTATATATTCATCAACGTTTTGTCTTTATTGTAAGACTTCCTCAGGATGATAATTTGAAGTCTTACAATAAAGACGAAACGGTGATGAATATATAAAAACTATCTCTTGGTTTTTCCTTTTTCATTTCCCATATATATATATATATATATATATATATATATATATATATATATATATATATATATATATATGGGAGTGTGTGTGTGTCTCCCTCTATTGGAATCACGACAAAAGACAAAGGAAATAAACGTATAAACGCGTTTCAACATCAATAATAAAAAAGAAAAGCAAATAATTTTGTTTTTGTTATTTGTTTCTAATTTTTCTATCACATCGGAATAATTTAAAGAAAGTTCGAATTCGTTTTAAAATCTTATCTGAAATCTTCCAATACTATTTATGTAATTCATAACCTCAACCAAAAAGGTTATGTTTCCCGTCAAATCTGTCACTATGCTTGTGCACAGCCTAGTATCCACATGGCTTGACCAATTGTCATCAAACATGGTCAAAATATAGGTCATGCTCTAAGTACTAATCTAATTTGGGGGCAAAGGTCACGGGCACGAAAAAGGTAAAAATCACACCTCTGACGATAACTTCAGGTGGGAGTATGCAATCGCACTTATTTATGCAATAATCACGGAATCTGTCAATATTATTTTTTTAAAACTACTTAAACGAACTTTTTGACATGCTACGGTATCCAGTAATAATTTACCCTGGAAGTAAAGAAATTCCGATGTTTATTGGGTTGAGGGATGAAGATTTTTTTTAATGTTATAAAATGAATTGTTCACGGTTATATACGTTTAATATTTGATCAACTAGCATTATTGCGATGCACAGTTTTTCTACTCTTTTTGATAACTCAAATTGCAATATTTTCAATAAGTATAAAGAAAGTCAACATGGAGTATAGTCCATGTGGATTTTTTTTATCTTTCTTTCATATCTAGAATAATCGTAAAGTTTTCGTGACGGTCTTTTTTATGTCCACAATTAACAAAAGTATTCAAGTTTCGTCTGAAAAAAAAAGAAAGTTAAATACTAATGGCCTTATTTTCTCAACATTCTGTTTTAAAATCATTGCTTGCCTAGGTTACACTCTGACCTAAACACGGATCTGGATTTCACCCTTGAAAAAGCAAGAAGTTCACGTCACCCAGAATAAACAATAACAGAGTGCAATATGCAGACAACTTTGCTATGTTGTCAAACACGATTGATGGGGCTAGCCCACTTCTCCATCTCACCAAAGAAGCGGCTAATGCTAGCAAAACAAAATGTATCAGCTACAACCAAAGAGGAGAAATGAAGTAAAAAATGGAAACAAGTCCGTTCAGGAATGTGTATACCTCGGCAACAACATCCGGACAGTGGATAGAGCCATCAAAATACGCAAAGGCGAGGCCTGTAGTGTTCCTTTATGGAATGCGAACCATTTGGAAGTTCTCCCTTTTCTGAAAGTCTTAAGAGTATATTTTTAAGGGTCACGGTGGAATCTATCTTGCTCTACGGCTCAACGGTGTTACTAGTTACATTGGATGTCATCTGGAGGAAACATCCAACCGATAAACGCCTATATGGACACCTTTCTCCTATTTCAGTCTCGCTATGAGAGAGAAAAGGCTTGCTAGATCTACAGGATAAGTAAGTCAGAACCTGTGAGCGACAGTCTCCTACGGAATCAATTACAATACAATAAATCCGTTGGAAGATCTCATTAAACCTAAATTGTAGAAGACTCTAGGAAGAATATACCGACAACGATGTCTGACACAGATGGTTGAAGGTAACGAGTCATGCAAATCCACGGAGAATTCTCAACCTGATTGATTGACTTATCCATGGATTCCACCTTTTAAAACTGAATTTTGAATTCCAACAATCTGTACAATAATTCTGCCATTGTCCCTCCTTTATAGTTAGCACGACCACAACCGTGTCAATACGCAATTATTTTACAACATTTCGGCCGATGTTTCCTACGGCATTGTTCAGACGTATTATTCATTTCCCGTTCTTAAATCTGTGTAACTGTGGACTTTGGTGTTTATTTTTAAATTCCTTCAAATATGTGAAATCATTTAACGACGTTTTGGCCGATGTGCCGGAAGGCCAAGACTATGTATTATATCGAAATGCAATGGTGTGAATATACGCAATTCTGTATATTTAGTAGTGTGCATAAATGCATGCTGCTAACAGCAGGCCTTCAATGAAAGAAATATTCAACTAAGAGAAGAAAGGGCCACCTAAAAGATCGGCTGGGCGCTTTGAAATAATAATGTCTTCATGTTATGATTGCGAGATTTGTCAAAAGTTATGTTCATTCCAGATGGTGGGTCTTCATGTTCAGTCAGTTTTTATGCCCATGGATTAATAGCTGATTAATCTCGCGTTGTCTCACGGTGTGATCTATTATATATCCATATATATATTCTAGTGAACTGGAAAGAGGAGGGCAGTTGGGTCTCTGTTAGTATGAGAGACAGAAAAGGGCATTTGAGCCCTGAAACGAACTATTTGTGTTTGCTTGGAATATATATCTTGATTAAAAGTCTGTCGTTCAGTAGAGAACCCAAGAATCAATGTAACGTCTCAAAATTAAATATTGTTACTTGTTTTAAACGTGAGTTGTGATTTTGTTTGGAAAGAAAATACCTTTGTTAAGGGCTGTGACCGAAACCACATGATTGACACTGTGACCAGTGTTGAAATCAAACACCACATTCGGACGAAGAAAACGAGCGAGCGATCACGACCTAGGCAGTGAACGTAGAAAAACAAATTCACAACGGGTTATAAGAACATTTATATAACGCAACATCAGTCGCTTATGTAACGCTATGTTCTGAAAACAAAGAAGAAAAATCGAGAATAAAAGAAGAAGAAAAAAGAAGAAGAAGAAGAAGAAAATCTTACCCAGTCCAAATAATAAAATCCACATTAGGTGCTAACTTCCTCATACTGTAGATCGTTTCATTAAGCGTAATCCACGGGATGTCGCAGTCGTAGTCGCCATATTTACCAAGTTGTTGATACGGAATAATGTGACGGCACGATTCAACATCTGCGTTCAATCCGTATGTGAAATCGTAGTGCAAATCGGAAATCATCCAGAAACTACCTACAGGATATATAACAAATTAGCTAGAGAATGGAACAACGAAATAAGAAAGATAATAAACAGATTATGATTGCTCTATTGTTATAATTATTATTATTATTATTATTATTATTATTATTATTATTGTTGTAGTAGTAGTAGTACTAGTAGTAGTAGTAGTAGTAGTAGTAGTAGTAGTAGTAGTAGTGTTGTTGTTGTTGTAGTAGTAGTAGTATTCGGGGTAGTAGTAGTAGTAGTAGTAGTAGTAGTAGTAGTAGTAGTAGTAGTAGTAAACTTAACAAGCCTAAATCTTATATATTTCTTCGATAACTATTTTTTATCTAAATCCCCTTCATCTGACCGCACAGCCATCTTAATATGAATTTTTCGTTGCTGGAAGATATTCCTGAAGCATGATGACGTAGACGATTCAAACTGACAATATATTTTTGTCTTTCCAGCAATTTAACCGGCCGGGTTATTTATTGTCCTTTAGTATTTCCTTCTACGTCGGTTATGACGGCAGGAGCCCAAAAGCTTTTGCAGAACATACTTCTTGGAACCAACTGCCACTTAAATTTCTAACTCTTTGAAACCCACCCTCTTTTTATCACGTGATATATCTCAACCTCTAAGAGTGCCTGGTATCCCCCAACCTGTTTCTTTATGTAACATTATTTTATTATGGCAAACCTTTGAAAGCGTTGAGATGTTTTATTCATCTTCACTGTCATATTGGGAATTTTTTCAAGTCATCATACACATTTTCACTTCATTGTGAGTTTTTATATTATTCAATTTATTTTTGAATTCAAGATTAAATGTGTAACGGGTGACAAGAAAAGTAAAATTGCAAAACAGCGATGATAACAAATAACGTTTTGTACATAAGAGAAAACGCATTTATTATACTTGGCCAGCCTTTCCCTAGCCGTGCTCGCAATCATCGCCAGACTCCATCTCTTCTAATCGCAGCCGTGGGCTCTCAGAACAACATAAACGAAATACAAATCGTACATATTCATACACTGTCTATGTACACCTCTATCTACTCGTTAACCCTGGAAATACATGTCCTTTATCGATTGTGTTGGGGCATTTTAGTGTACACGTTTACTTAGTTTTTACGTTTTAGATTTTTACATCTTTATGTATCGACAAACTATGTGAGAATAAATGTACATATATATATATATATATATATATATATATATATATATATATATATATATATATATATATATATATATATGAAGCAATCCAACAAAAGATATAAGCGTCAACTAATATCTTATAATTAGTAAAACATCCGGATAAAAAACTGAAGCTCAATATACTGGATAGAGCATTAATATTATAATATAAAATGAAGTAATAAAATAAGGTGTCAATCAAATTTTATTAGAATTCAAAGTTCATGCAAAGCATCCTTAAGTCCTTAGCTCATGAGTTTTCAAAGATAATTCTTCTCTTCAGAGGACCATTACCGCAGTTATACTACTACAGGCAATAAAATTACGCTTTGAAAATATATAAAATTATATACACAAATACATAAAAATACATAACATCAAACATATCAATCCAAAAACATACTTTTGTTGAATCCATACAGTCCATCCAGGTCATACAAGTTGAGAAGCATAATCAGGAAGGACATTACTCCAAGATACAAACAGCAGTCCAAATACGTGAAATTGAAGGGGCCGGCAAAGTTATCCAGTCGCGAAATGTGTCCATATTCAATGTTAATGATAAATAAATCAATCAAAATAATACAAAAAGTCCAATCAAAGTTCCGAAATCCCGACAAGTGCAACCCAAGTCAAATCCAAATTCGTTGTTTAATTAGAAAACCCGTTAAATCCGAATTGAGCAAAATAAGACTGAATCCCATCACATCTAGCCAGAAGAGCGAAAAATATATATATATATATATATATATATATATATATATATATATATATATATATATATATATATATATATATACGAGGTATGTCTAAAAAGTATCCGAACTTAGACTAGAAAAACTGCTACAAATATCTGACGGGATTGGGACCCTAAATCCCTTCAAAGTAGGCCCCTTGGGCTTGCACACACTTAGCCCACCGATCCATCGACTGTCGTAAACAGTCTTGGAAGTCTTCTTTTGGAATGATGTTCATCTCCGCCGTCGTGTTCCTCATTATCTCTTCTCTAGTTTCAAAACAGGAACCTTTCAGTGGCGTCTTCAATTATCGAAGCAACCAGAAGTCGCAAGGAGCCATATCTGGAGAGTAGGAAGGTGTTCGAACGACTGGAATTCAATGTTTGGCAAAGAAATGTTGGATAAATTGGGATAAATGTGCGGGGGCGTTGTTGTGATGCAGTTGCCAGTTTTTCGCCGTCCACATGTCTGGTCTTTGTCGTCGAACTGCGTCACAGAGACGCCGGAGAACATCTTGATAGTAATCTTTTGTCACTTTTTTTTTCCGGTGTGTATTCGTGATGCACAATTCCACGGATATCAAAGAAGACAGTCAGCATAACCTTGATTTTGCTTCGCACCTGTCGCCCTTTTTTGGCCTTGGAGACTCGGGATACTTCCATTGTGATGACTGCCTTTTTGTTTCTGGGTCGTACCCATACACCCATGACTCATATCCAATTATCACGGTGTTCAGAAACCCAGCATCAGTGTTGATGGTTTGCAGGTTCTGTGCAACTTAAAAACAGAGGTCCTTTTGTTCATGCGACAACAACTTGAGCACAAATTTCGCAGTAACTCTGCATGTTCAAATCATCACGCAAAATTGCATGCGCAGAATCTTTACTCACCCCAAACTCTTGGGCGATCTCCTGCACGGTTGAACGACGATCTTCAATCACCAAATTTCGCACCCTCTCAACAGTAGCTGCACTCAGAGCAGTTTGGGGTCTGCCAGAACGCTGCTCACTCGCTGCTAATGTGCGGCCATTTTTGAATCAGTTGAACCACTCCTTAATTTGTGTGACACCCATCGCACCTTCTTTAAACACTTGCTGAATTTTACAAATTGTTTTGCTTTGAGAATTACCAAGCTTTTGAAAAAAAATTGATGCAGTACTTTTGCTCAATACGTTCAGTCATCTTGAGAGAATCGGTAATCCGGCGAACACGTTGTATAGCACCTCACTCAGCGACCGACAGGAAGTGACTAACGCGCAGGAAGGCGGTGATAAAATTCACACATGCGCATGAAGGTGTCTTCCTTCACTGTGTCGAGTGGCGTCACCTTATCGTCTCTATTTCGCACGGAAAAAATAAAGATCGGATACTTTTTAGACTAGTCTCGTATATATATATATATATATATATATATATATATATATATATATATATATATATATATATATATATATATATATATATATATGACTTTCATCTCTTCCCAGCCATTAAGTTGTTTTCGAAAGAAAAGCGTTTCCCAAATGATGCAGCCTTGATTTCTGAAGTTACGACGTGGTTGGAGGCCCAACTGTGGGTGTTCTACAAAAACGGTGTCCAGAGCTGCATCAAACGATGGGAGAAATGCATAACTCTGGGTGGTTCCTATGTAGAGAAAGACTAATAACTGTGCAAAGTTTCATTAATCTACTGCTATGGGAATTGGGTCAGGGGCATTACTTATTGAACGCCCCTCGTGTGTGTGTGTATAAATATATATATATATATATATATATATATATTTATATATATATATATATATATATATATATATATATATATATATGTGTAAATCCAACTGTTATTTAATTATGAATCTTCAGCTTTATTTCGAGAACATGACATACAAAATGACGACCGCGTGTCTTGGAAAGAAAGCTTAACACGCGGTCGCTAAAAACGTAAAAATACGAATATAAAATATACGTATTTTACAGACTTATAGAAACTAAGAAAGTTTACAATGTATTTTCTCCATATACAAGTTTTTTTTATAATAATATGGAATCAATGATACAGAACAACGGATACTATTTTTCATTCGGTCAGCGAGTCGTTTAGAATTATGACGATTTTGACTAAACTTATCACGACCAGGACAAGGGGAGCCACTCGGTTTAGAGACCAGAAATCTTTTAAGATTATTTACCTCTTGATCTTATAAAGAGAACTGTTAAACGCTAATCTCCTAATGTTTATAAATGGCCTATTTGAACAATGAAAAAAGAACAGATATCTTTACATTTCATTTAGAGATGCCAAATAATTTTTTTTAAAAAGAGAAACAATTTATTGTTTTTTCGGTGTCAGTTAAAACGTCTGGATTTCTTGATTCTTGTTCACTTGTTTTTATTCGCAAAATTTGAAGAATTTCACCCAGTTTTTTTAAAGTGGATTTTGTGAGTGGCAAGACACAAACATGAAGAAATAATTTGATAAAAACGATTCTATGTAGATCAACAATAATAATTATTTATTATAATAATTACAACTGAAAGGGAATTACTTTGAAATGAGGAAGAATTTAATCGTCTATTGCCGAGTGAACCTCCAGTTTCGCGAGATGGAATCACTATTTCAACATGGAATAATGTTAAATCTCTATATTAATAAATTTGTGTTATCACTTCACTTACGTAATATGGAGCACCGAATCCTCTAATTTCGAAGCACGGAATAACATCGACGTGAACTGAAGACGGTGTCCTCACTTCTTAAAAATATCAACTATCAAAAATATGAACTAAATATATAAAATATTTTTTAATAAAAATAAAAATACTAATATAAATTCGAATAAATAGTCAGAATTCTCGTACACAAGGTTGACTGAAAATAGTAAAGACTGAATCAACTGAATATATACACATATAAGACAGTAGGAAAATTAGAATGTAGGAACGGACACATTTAAACTACGTATAGTATATTTATTTACTCCTCTGCAGGAGTTAGGCACAAGGCCAATTTTATCTTACTCCCACAAGTAAGATGCGACCCAAGGTCGGGTCGGGAAAGTGGGGGTTGAAAAGCCAGCGCCCGAGAGGTGAGCACTCTGGCCATTAAAAATTGCCTGGAATGCCCCGTCGGCATTCCCCGGTGGGGGCGCCTCAAGCAGTAAGCAATTAACTTACTCCTCCCCAAAGAGGGGAGGCAAAGCCTGGGAGGGTGGACCTCCTAGAACTGCACAGGACAGACCCATAGACCGACGTAATCAAGCCATGACAACACCAGTCCACGGGGTGCCTAGCAAAAGTGTGCCAGGTAAGTAAATGACAACAGCAACAGGGGTGTAGGATAATGTGTTGGAATTCGAATTAGGGTAAAACAAGCAACAAAAAAGCGATTGTTTTGTGGGTTTTTTATCCCCGAAAGAAAGATCAGTTATTGTACGAGAGAAAGTAATATATGTGTTCGAAGATAAGCACATAAAGTTACATTCGGATTGCTCACTAATAATACACGGTAGATAACTAATATATATATATATATATATATATATATATATATATATATATATAGAGAGAGAGAGAGAGAGAGAGAGAGAGAGAGAGAGAGAGAGAGAGAGAGGGGGGGGAGAAAGAGATGGAGAGAGAGAGGGAGAGAGGGAGAGAGAGACTAATATCAAATATATAGGTCGGATAGAAACGGTTAAAAAGATTCGATTTAACTTAACTCTTAACTATTTTGAACTTTAAACAATTTATTAACAGAAAAGAGTTGAATAAAAATAAAATAAACAACAATATAAAAACATGATGATGATGATGATGATGATGATGATGATGATGATGATGATGATGATGATGATGATGATGATGATTTTTGTTGTCATTCAGACTCCAGGGAACACCACCGTTTATTATTAGTGAGCAATCACTGACGAAGACTTGTGTGAGAACTCCTAGTGAGTACTACTACTACTACTACTACTACTACTACAACTAATAATAATAATAATAATAATAATAATAATAATAATAATAATAATAATAATAATAATAATAATAATAAAAATTGAATTCAGCAAACTTCCAAAAGAATACAAGAACAGACACAACTGCGTGGGGAAAGCAGTACATGGAAAACTATACAAACTACTTCATCTGGTACAGACACAAACCGGAGACGCTACTGAAAAACGAAAATCACAAAATTTTCTGGGACATAAACTCACACAAGCAAGGAGACTGGACGTCACAATAGTTTATAAGAAGGAAAAACTGCCAAATTGTAGATTTTGCCGTCCCAGCAGCCCACAGAGTACAGATCAAAGAGACGGAAAAACGAAGTAAATACACGGAACTTGCTAGAGAACTGAATGGGACATGGAACATGAAGAAAGTCAATATAATAGCAATAATAGTACGAGAACTATGAACAGTTACGACAAAAACTTGGAAAAAAGACTAGGAGAAATTGGAATAAAAAACTGAGACTATATAGCAGACGTCAATGATAAAAGCAGCTGAAATCTTAAGGAAAATCCTTGAATGCGTAAACCAACTCACATAAACTACGAACACTACCAGCCACATAGAAGTTGCAGCAGAAAAATGGAAGAAACACCACGTGAACCTGAGGGAACTGAAACTGCAAGACATCTTATAAACTGTCACCCCACCCCCCCAAAGTGATGTCATCAGGCTCGGCTAATACCGCACAAATTGGTCATAAAGGGTCAAGGAGGACAGAAAGACCGAGAAGGAGAGAGTATTAACCAGACCTCCACTGGAAGAGTGCGCAGGGTACTGACCCCTTTGGAGAGGCTTATTAACACCTCAATCCAAGAGAAGACCGATGGTCGTTTTCAGCGAGAAATCAATTATAATTATAAGTTATTTATAACGATTATCAAAAGAGGCGGAAAGTACTGGAAATATTGGGAGGCTTGTTGTCACTCAGACTCCAGGGAACACCATTCGCGCTAGGTCCTTCAAACATTACATCGGCAAAACTGCAGAATCGCCGATGTGCCGATTGTTTAATGAAAGGGAAGAAACCTTGGTGCATATTGTATCTGAATGCCCTATGCTAGCACAACATCAATATAAAAAATGGAGACACGACAAAGTCGCTCAGGTACTACACTGGAATATATGCAAACTTTATGAATTGGACCACAATAAGAAGTGGTATGAGCACAAGCCAAAAGTGCTACAAAACGACAATGTCAAACTTCTTTGGGGCATGCACATACAAACTGATATGGTTCTTGAACATTCCAAACCCGACTTAATCTTTCTAAACAAAAACAAGCGAACTTGCTTAATCATTGATATAGTCTGCCCCTTCGATACCAGAGTGCAGGAGAAAGAACACGAAAAAGTCAATAAATATCAAGACCTATAATGGAAATTAGTTAGACTATGGAAATGTAAAGAAGTAAAGGTGATTCCCGTTGTAATTAGAACGCTTGGAACCATAACGAAAAGCCACCATAAATAGCTTAAACAGATTGATGAGACAATTTCTTTTCCAATTCTACAAAAGACTTGCGTGTTAGGAACGGCGAAAATATTAAGGTACAGCTTGAATGTCTAAAGTCAAGAGAATTGACTTGATGTTCAAAAAGAAAAATCCAACTTGAACAGAGAAACGGAATCACTACTGACAGCTGCACAGAACAATGCGATTAGAACTAACTATATTAAAGCTAAAATAGATAGAACCCAGGAAAACAGTAAATGCAGACTCTGTGGACAAAGAAACGAAAGTGTAAACCACATAATAAGTGAATTCAGCTAACTAGCCCAAAATGATACAAGAACAGACGCGACTGTGTTGGGAAAGTAGTACACTCAGCACTACGCAAACGGCTGCATTTTGAACATACAGACAAATAGTACAGACACGCACCGGAGACAGTCGATATAATACCAATAATTGTATGAGCACTAGGAACACTCTCGAAAAACCTGGAAAAAAGACTAGGAGAAATTGGAATCAAGGGGAAGACTGAGTCTATAGAACGGACGGCAATAAAGCAAACAGCTGAACCCTTAAGAAAAATCCTTGAATACAGAAACCAACCTACCAAAACTACAAACACTAACCAGCCACATGGAAATTGAAACAAAGTAAAATAAAAAGATGGAAGGAACACCAAATGAACCCAATAGAACTGAAACTACAAGAAATCTTATAAACTGTGCCCTTTCTCCTTCAAAGTCATAAGCTTCAGCTGATACCACACAAAATAGCTGCGAAGGATGTCACGGAGGATGAAGAAAGAGAGCACTAATAAGACCACAACCTGAAGAGGGTGGAGATTACTGGGACTTGGGGAGGCTTGTTGCCACCCAAATTTCAGTGAAGACCGTGATTGTTGCCTGCGAGAAATCAATGGTAAGCGGCTTTTGCAATAACACAAAGTCATTTGCAAAGGTTATCGAAAGAGGTGGAGATTACTTCAAACTGGGGAGACTTGTTGTCACCCAGACTCCAGGGAACATCACCGGTTATTATCAGTGAGTCATCTCTGATGATGAACTCTGTGATACATCTGAGTGTGTACAAATAATAATAATAATAATAATAATAATAATAATAATAATAATAATAATAATAATAATAATAATAATAATAATAATAATAATAATAATAATAATCGGAATGGAAAAGTGTGTATTGCTAGAGATTAAAAAAGGAAAGCTGGAGACGGCTGAGGGCATGGAACTACCCAACCAAGAGCAGATGAGGGCGCTAGATGAACAAGACAGCTATAAATATTTGAGAGTTTTGGAAGCAGACATAATCAAATCAACAGAAATGAAAGAGAAGATTGGAAAAGAATACCTGAGAAGACCAAGAAAGCTCTTAGAAACAAGATTATATAGCAGAAACCTAATCAAAGGAATAAACACCTGGGCAGTATCACTAATAAGATATTCTGGACCATTTATAAGCTGGACTAAAGAAGAACTCGGGCACCTTGATCAGAGGGCTAGAAAATTAATGACTGTGCACAATGCACTACATCCAAAAGACGATACATACAGACTCTACGTGAAGAGAAACGAAAGGGGAAGAGGACTGGTAAGTATAGAAGACTGTGTGGATGACACTAAAAAAGAGCTGGAGAAATACATAAACCAGAACACAGAAAGACTGATCACCTCAGCAACAGATACTGTCCCAACGAACAACGCAGGAAGCATCGAAACTGGACACAAACAGACAAGAAAAGAAAAATGAGAAGAAAACAACTACATGGACGCTTCATAAGACTCACAAGAGAAGAAACCAACGCAAATAGCTGGGCGTGGCTAAGAAAAGGACACTTGAACAGAGAAACGGAATCTTTACTGATGGCTGCACAGAACAATGCGATTAGGACAAACTACATTAAAGCTAAAATAGATAAAACCCAGGAAAACAATAAATGCAGACTGTGTGGACAAAGAGACGAAACAATAAATCATATAATAAGTGAATGTAGCAAACTTGCCCAAAAAGAATACAAGAACAGACATGACTGTGTTGGGAAAGTAATACACTGGGAACTGTGCAAACAATTGAATTTCGAATATGCAGACAAATGGTACAAACATAAACCAGAAACAGTACTGGAAAACGAAAAACACAAAATCCTATGGGGTATGGATATACAAACAGACAAACTCATACAAGCAAGGAAACCTGATGTTATTATAATAAACAAAAAGGAAAAATTTTGTAAAAATCGTAGACTTCGCCGTTCCAGCAGCCCACAGAGTGAAGATCAAAGACACGGAAAAACGAAGTAAATACACAGAACTTGCCAGAGAACTGAAAGGAATAGGGAGCATGAAGAAAGTTAGTATAATACCAATAATCGTAGGAGCACTAGGAACAATCACAAAAAAACTCGAGAAAAGATTGGGAGAAATTGGAATCAAAGGGACCATCGAAACCATACAAAGGACGGCAATGATCAAAACAGCTGTAATCTTAAGGAAAATCCTCGAATGCGGAAACCAACACGCATAAGCTACAAAGGCTAACCAGTCACAAGGATTTTACAACAGGGAGAAAACAAAACCACACGAAGAACACCACAACAAGAACCAAGGAACAGAAACTGCAAGAAATAGCACTTCATAATCATTATTCAATAAATTACACCGGCCTCAGCTATCACTATACAAAAAATGAACCAAAGAAACAGAAATTACAAGAAACACTATAAGCTCCTCCCTCTCTCCCTACCCCACCTCACTCCTAAAATATTTTTTTTTAATTAAAAAGAATTAAAAACAAAAATTTTTTAAATAAGGAAAGAGAAAAAGTAAAAATTAAGGAATTGAAAGGAAAAAAGGAAAAAATTTTAAAAATTTTTAAAATTAATCTTTTTTATTTAATTAATTAAAAATAGAAATATTTCATTCATTTATTTATTTTTTTAAATGATGCCTGCCTAGGCTGACACCAGACACAATATTTGTAGAGAGTCGAGGAGGATCAGAAGACCGAGGAAGAACAGCACAAACCAGACCTCCACTGGAAAAGTGCAGAGAATGCTGGGACCTTGGGGAGGCTTATTGCCACCCAAAACCCAGAGAAGACCAATAGACCAATTGTCTTTACCAGCGAGAAATCGATGGTAAGAGGTTGTTGCGATACCGCATCGTTATCGAAAAGAGGTGAAGAATACTGGAAATCTGGGTAGGCTTGTTGTCACTCAGACTCCAGGAAATACCACTGGTTGTTGTTGGTGAGCAATCACTGACGATGATCTGTGTGAGAACTCCTAGTGAGTACAAATAATAATAATAATAATAATAATAATAATAATAATAATAATAATAATAATAATAATAATAATAATAATAATAATAATAATAATAATAATTGGAATCAAAGGGATAATTGGAACTATACGATGGACGGCAATGATCAAAACAGCTACAATCTTAAGAAAAATCATTGAATGCGAAAACCAACCCGCATAAGCTACGAAGGGTCACATGGAATCTACTACAGGAAGAAAAACAAAACTACAGAAAGAACACATCACAAACAAAGGAACAGAAAATGCAAGAAACATGGCTTTATAAGTCCCCCCCCCCCAATAAATCACACCGGCCTCAATAGACACGACACAAAAATGAACCAATGAACAGAAATAGCAAGAAACACCATCAGCCCCCCTCTACCGTGCTAGAAAACTTCTGCTACTATCCTATATCTCTACAAAGCCACCATCCGCCTATGCATGGAGTATTGTAGTCAGATCTTGGCTGGTGCACCAACCACTAGTCTCTCCCTCTTAGACAGGGTTAAAAAGAGTCTCTAATCTAGTAAGTCCCACACTGTTTACCAAACTACAACCTCTATCCAACCGTCGCAATGTTGCATCCCTGTACTGCTTTTACAAGTACTTCAATGGAATGTGTTCCAATGAACTAGCTACTCTGGTGCCACCTTGACGTAAATATATACGACAAACTCGACAGTCAGATAAATCCCACCCAATCACTGTTAAGGTCTCCAGATGCCGGATTGCTATCTACTCTAAGTTTCTTTCCTCGAACCGCTAACCTTTGGAATCCCCTCCCTATTTCCCTGACTGTGCCAACATGCCGAAGTTTAAATGTAATGTGAACAAACATCTCGCTGCACAACTCCCCACTTTTGGATGTCGCTCCAAATTTACAGTAGCCCCTTACGTCTCAGTGACAATGTGCCTCCTTATTTGGGGTAAATAAAATGATAATAAAAATAATTAAAAAAATAAAATTGTTTTTCTTTTGTTTTAACTTACCTTCACTTTCGCCCCGCGCTGTTACTGATTCAGTGAAAATCAGTAACAGCAGAAATTGCGCAGCTTTAAAACTCATTCTGGCCAGCGCACACAAAATGGACAACAATCCTATAATTTTTGGTTCGGTTATCTCGTTTTTACAACTTCCCAAATAGTCGTTTCATTCGAATAAAACTGACAGAGAGAGAGAGAGAGAGAGAGAGAGAGAGAGAGAGAGAGAGAGAGAGAGAGAGAGAGAGAGAGAGAGAGAGAGAAGGAGAGAGAGGGGGCGGAGGTGAGGGGTAGTGGAGTTATGAATATCACTTAACGAAGAAAACCGACGACCAAAAAATGTGGGGGAAAGAAATATGTGTTATCTCGTTGTTGCCAAGAAAAGAAACATGATAGTAGTATAACTATTTTTGTTTAGTTTTCAGACAGCTACTACTACTACTATTATTATTACTACTACTACGGACTTAACGACTCTGACGGATCAAATTGCAACTATAACTCTTATTTTTAGTTTTTATAATACAGGTTTACCTGGTCAAACTATGTTAAATAGGACAGACTGTTTCGCTGTATCACAGTTCATCAGTAAAATCATGCGGAAATTAGTGATTTCATAGGACTGAGACTCATTATGCTGCCTTATGGCCGGGTTTAACCGTCAAGACAGCTAGCAATAACTCCTTTCGAAAAACAAGACTCTGAGCCATAGCATATTTTAATGTCAGGTTTCATTGTCCCTCGAAAAGGTAAAAAACGAAGATGGCTGAAATGTCGGAATCTGTAGGGAGATTGAAATTCCACCATGCGGTTTCGTTCATGACATAGCAGCAGCGAGAATCCCAAAACAGAGCACCGACAAGCTGCTTGCCGGCCGGTGTCGGGGATAAAAAAGTACATACCAAATGGGGGGCCGGGAAAGGGAGATAAATCTAAGGGACTTATTCTAGGCTAGACAGAACACTCATCCAAATCCTAAAGTTAACTGACCAAAGGTGTGAGTAAAAAACAAGCCACGCACACAAATACCAGCTTATAAAATATTGATTACAAAAGTTGCTCCAACAACAAATGTTGCCGAAAAAAAAAAATGACTGTCATGTGGGGTGTCTTCAACTACGTCCGCGCGACCACTGGTTGTAAAATATAAAAGCATATGACCGCGACAAAATTTCTCTCTTCTTCCTTCGACACTTAACAGGGGCCAGGTTACAAGACTCTCCTCGCCCTTGGGAGCGGGGGACGCCTCGGGTGACTACCATTCACCATTCAACTCCCACGCACATGCTTACACACACTGCTGACAAAAGCACACACACACACAAATGCCTACACGCCCTATCAATTCTCACCCAGGCACATACGCACGCACACACATACACATTCGTGCAACCATGCACTCTAACAAAAGGCGACACACACACTCACACACTTCCGCGTTCACACATGGCTACACTTTCGCACGCACTCCTAAATTACAGGCACAAACATTTCGTTACTTCTCTAACGGAACAATTTCAAATGAACAATTTCAAATGTCTTGTAGTTTGTATACATATAGATATTCTGTTTCTTTTACTGATATTTCCCTTTTTCATCTTCCTTCATCCAACTTTCACGCATGTTTTTACCTGTTTTTCTGTTTTCAACATTTCTTATAACAATTCTAATGTAAGCGTGGATCTTAGCATTTTCTCTAAGATGCAACATATTAACAAGCTAAGGTCCACGCTGCTACATAAATGGCGACCTCGTTCGCTACTTAAATTGAGACCTCACGTGCACTACAATTTCATGCGATCCTTAAAACTACAAAAAGCTCAATTATCTTTGGGAATTAGGAATTTAATTGTTAGTAATATGAGTTCTTATATACGAAACTCCAGCTTTCGCCACCACACTTGTGTTGAGTTTCTAAAACAAAACCTGACAAGTTATCCCCATAAATTCGTACTTACTCCTGAGTTCGACTGAAGAAGGTCGTATGTTACATCGACTGAAACATCGCAGATGAGAACAGTAGTCCTAATAAACCAAATAAAACAAAACCTAACAAATCAACCTTCCATAACGCAAGGGTATTGTAAAGAGTAAGGAGTACCTTTTTATGAGTACATTTCTTTTTTGAATTTTGGATTCTGCCAACCTTGCTCCCCTCTCGAATAAATGGAACTTCCTTTTATGTCTACGATCTATTTTCCAAATATCATCAAATTATGTCCAGCAGTTTTTGCATCGATCAATTTCAAATGAGCGTTCTATCCCGTTTGTTCCATTCAAAAATAAATCAAACAAAACTCATTCGACTCTCTTTCAAATCTAATAACTATTTTCCAATTTTTATAAGAATGTGTCCAGTACTTTGTTTCAATCCATGAGTATGTAGAGCAAAAGACAATAGCAAAAGAAAGAATGACAAAATTTGGGGGGGGGGTATGTTACCTTACTCTGTTACTGTGCAAAGATAAATGGGTGTTTTATGGAAATCGCTCCAAACAAGGCATGAAGCCACTTGATGTAAGGAACTAAAATATATATATATATTATTTCAAGGTTAAAAGCTAGCCAACAATAAGTGTTAGATGGATAGGTCCGACCCAGAAAACAGCAATTATTCCCCCTTTGTCAGAAACATCGCTCATGGAATGTGAGGACTAAAAGACAAAATAAGGGAAACGAGAGTTACGAGGCTGTCGAAAGTAAATTGTTATTGACAACTTGTTAACCCAACGAAAAGTAAAAAGTTCGCAATGAATGAGAGATCAGAGAGTCCCAATAAGTTTAAGGGGAAGAAAGGGTTGTTTTCTTTGTAAAGAGGAATTGAGTAGCAATGATTGTTTCGGCTGGCGCCGCGTGAGTTTGCGTGTGTATTATGCCCCTACCCAGTTTCTAACTTGCTGAACATGCATAGTAAATAAAAATGAAAATTAAATTAAATAGCGAAGGCAGGATATATTAGAGGAAAGATATTAGGGTCACCAGCTAGCAAGTGCCTAACTAGACATGTATAGTGTTTTGTGAAGGAAAAATGAAATACAACATGATTAATCAATAAAACATTTATAGGATGACAATTTTACAGAAATATAAAGGTTAGTTTTAATGAAGAAATGTTCTTTGTAAAGTTTATTCAACTCATGTTTTTTGTTAAAAATGTTCATTAATTAGGTAGACACGAGGGCTAAAGATGTGTATGTCTATATTTGTTAGTGCGTGAGTCATAGAGCGTATATGTGCGTAAGTGGCACTGTGTGTGGGGGGTGTTACCTTACTCTGTTACTGTGTATGATTTATAGCGGTTTGCTTCTATGTGTAAGTAGCTGTGCGCGAGAGGTAAGGAAAGCTTGTTGAGTTTTAAAGTGTTCGTTTCCTTTTTGTCGCTCCGGCCAACAAGACCGGGGTTACACTTGTTTAGCTATGTTTCGTTCTGTGTATAACAAAATAGACTTTTTACCAGTTGTCTCTGTATATCAATTTGACTATGTTTTTATTTTCACCCCCAAAACAGTTATTGGAAACTTATCTTGAAAAAATAATAATATTAACACTTGATTAGATATGTATTGTTCATTTTATCTTTTTTTTCGATAAAACTTTTCAAACTTTTCTTGAGAAAAAAATGTTTATTAACACTTGATTGGCTATGCTTTCTTTGTTTTATATATAAAAACGTTTCTTGAAATTTATCTTTATTATTAACAGTTGCTTAGATATTTATGTTCATGTTAGATAAAAAAAAAGAAAACTTTGACCAATTGTTTAGTTTTAGTTTTCTAAATATAAAAAAAAACAAAGCAGCAGAGCCCTTATCGCCTGCAAGTCTTCGCGTCGGCTTTTTCCGGCGGCTTACGTAAACTGCCGGAAAATGACGACGAAAAGTTGTCAGAAATTGGGACCCATTCTATATCACTATCAATAAAATAACATAAACCGCTGGCGATCATGATGTCCACTATATTTATTATTTGAAAATTGATAATTATAAAAATTTCAAAATAAGAATACAAATATTAATATGGGTTCATGCGTAGGAACAGGAGTTTTTTTGGTTCCTCAATTCTCCCAGTCAATGTCGAGACATGGATCCTACATTTGAAAAAATCTAATAGAGATTTCGTATGTGTGAGTTTATAACTAAAGCTCTCTAGTATTTAAAAGAAGCATCGTGTTAACAAAGATCGAATATCGGATATCTCAGAGAAAATAGAAAGTAAGCCCTATGACTAAGGTAATAAAAGAACAGTTGCTTATAGATGAGTAATACTACACAGGAAATACAAGAGTACTTCTAACAGAGAAAAATAGCTAAGTACAGTAAACCATGTAAAACGACAGTTAGAAGATGTGTAAGTCTATATACCGTCAGAATGTTTTTCCAATGTTACTTGAACATGTGTTCACACTGTTCATATCTTCTAATATATGAAATTAAGTTGGTCGGATTCTCGAAGTTAGACTGTGATAGCAATGCATCTGACAAATCGATATTTGATTCCGACTAGCAAATTTATTTCGTTTAACGCTGGTGCATATTGTCCAGAACAATCAATTTTCATTCAATTCTGTTCCTTTGCTAATATAATTTATTCTACTTGGAATATGGTTCGTTGAAAAGCTATCTTTCTTTTTCTCAGCAATTGTAAAGCACAAAAGTGAGCAAGTTTTGCTATTAGCAGCAACCCTCACTAAAAATAATGAATAGTAATACTAGTATATTATTCCGTTTATTACTAATAAATAACTTTTAAACATAATTACATTTTCATTCCAATAGAAACTGACATCGAGAGAAAATAGGTAATGCGGTACATCAGGTCACGTGAACCGTATTTTCTAAACAGAAAACGCATCAAACTTGAAAATACTCACTTTGTTTCCATTAGCTTTATACGACCCATTATTTTTCTTTCGGTTGAGACATTTTATTATTAATGACCTTTGAGCGAGAGTCATCATATTCTACTTTTCATTCTTTTCCTGATAAGATAGCCCGAGTTGTTTATTGTAAATTATCCTTAGTCATATTCTTACTTGATGATGTATGTTACGATATTCGTAAATTAAATCACCTCTAGAAATAAAGGTCGCTAAAACCATGTTCTTAAGAGAAAGAAAAGGGGAAAGATTTATATATATATATATATATATATATATATATATATATATATATATATATATATATATATATATATATATATATGTTGTGTGTGTGTGTAAGGAAATTAACATCTTTGAAGCACGGATTAGAATGTATTAAAGTGAAATAGTTTGAAAATCAACAATCGTGCAATCTTAAATGAAAAATTCATTTATTTAATTATTTTTTGCGAGCTTTTGTTGTAGACCAACTTTGTCAGGTGAGACTGTCTTATTTTTTTTCTTCTTTTCTTCCTCCTCATTTTGATGGTATTAACCCCGAGGGGTCGGATCACGACACGAGCAGAAAGAGACGTCAAGTTCTTAAGACGTTCGGATAAGTGTAATCCTGGCGATGTTATGCGCAGATTAGCACTTTTTTTAAGTAAATAAATTAACATCTTTGAAGTACGGATTAGAATGTATTAAAGTGAAATATTTTGAAAATCAACAATCGTGTAATTTTAAATGAAAAATTCATTTATAATATATGTATTATATTAGTTTCTGAAGATGTAAATCCGTTGAACCTACATACAGTGTTTATAAAAAGTGCTCAAAAACAAGTAGAGCTGTTCTTTAGTATAGTTTTTTTTATTTATACAACCATTATTGGTTACATATGTGCATACATGTTTCGGTTGTACTCTTCACAGAGAGTCAACCTCTTCAGACCAAAAGAAAACGTTTTCTTTTGGTCTGAAGAGGTTGACTCTCTGTGAAGAGTTCAACCGAAACATGTATGCACATATGTAACCAATAATGGTTGTATAAATAAAAATTTATACTATATATATATATATATATATATATATATATATATATATATATATAAGGTGAGAGAAAGAGGGCCTTCACAATTAGCTTGTACTATTAATTTGCGAAAAAACTATTCCGTATGAAGATGTAAAAACAGAAGAGCTCTAGTTTCTGAAGAAAGTAACTGCGAAGTTACGCAACTCGTAGGAGGAATAAAGAAATACATTTATTTTTTATAAAGTTGTGCCACTTTTCTGCATCACTGGCAGCATTACCCTGAAAGTATGTAATACAAACAATGATTTAAGCGATATCTTTAACACACCATCTAATCTTAATTAAAGTATACGCTCTACAATAAGAAAAGGAAAGTAATATATTGTATGGCTATAGTAGAAAGTCATATCTCGACAATTCGACATGTCATAAAAACGGCTTATCAGGCACAAATAAGACAACCTTGAATAACTTTATCAATTATGCGCATTAGTCATGATTCCTGTATGTGGAACGTGACCTTATATATATATATATATATATATATATATATATATATATATATATATATATCCATGTACAGAATAATTTCCTAAACTAATGAATGGATCATTATGAATTTTGGAATATATATTCTTGGAAAAACGGTGAGTAAGAGGGGAACATTGTTTTTGTGTGAATTTTAACATTTCGGTAGTGCATATATATAATGTTAGGTATGTGTATATGTTTATATATATATATATATATATATATATATATATAATGATCTTATAACTTCAACCGCCACCACTCCCCCCACTACTGTTAACTCAATTTCCCACCGCCACCATCTATTTGTATCTCATAATTTATTTTTTTATAAGCGGCCTTTCAGACGCACCCAGGCTACCACCTTTGTTTCAAACAATTTGTACTTGTGTGTTAGTTTCTTCAAATAATCATCTCGAGGAAGTCTCGAAATTAAGACGAAACGTTGATGAATACATACATAGTATTATTTTGGTTTTTCTTCTTTCACATTTATATATATATATATATATATATATATATATATATATATATATATATATATATATATACTGCCAGCGTAATGCTTCCAGAATGGAAGAGTTCAAATTTTCGTCATAGGTACGGATTCATAACAGTTCCAAGAATTCAATGTCAACAATAGTCTGGCGTACGATCGTTTCAGAGACGATTAGTCCCCAATACCTGCCGTATCGAAGTTCAAATGTCTATACGTTAGCCAGCATATACTCCATTCAAATCCTTTTGACCTTGACTTTTTTATCTAATAATTTCGCCTGATATAACAGGCCTCGTCAGAGCTTTAAACAAATAAAAGGTATTAACCTTATTTTTTCGTAACAATCCTTCCGATGTTGTGTAAACTTAACGATGTAAGTGTCTCTTTTAAATTTGAACTTAAATCGCGCATGGTCGCTGGTAGGTATAAATTTGGGAAAGTTCATTTTTTTAAGCATCTTTAAAATTTTAAACATAAAGAAAGAGGCAAAATGCCTTCAAAAAACATGTGTTAGATGTATATATTTTTATTAAAATAACAATAAAAAATAAAAATATTTTTTTCATCTACAAGACCAGGAAGGATTGTTACGAAAAAATAAGGTTAATACCTTTTATTATTAGATAATAGGAGTTCATCCTGTAAAGAGAAATATATATATATATATATATATATATATATATATATATGAATAAATGCGAAAGTTGTTTTAATTTATCACTCCTATAATCAAAACGGGTTACCGTTATTTAAATCAATAATATAACATAAATCTTGATATTCTGTATATATTGTGAAGATAAAAGATTAAGAGAGAATCTTTTGACTGCCTAATTAGCATAACTATTTTAAAACCATTCATAATTAACTGATGTTTAGTATTATTAATGTGGAATTGCATTGACTCATGTTTGCTATCTATATTCAATAGTTTCGTCTATATTAACAGTAACTAATTAAAGTTATTTATTAAATAAATCGGAAAAATAACTAAAACACCTTAAGTTTTAACTCTATGCTCTCGTTGATGACCTTACCGAAGATTTCGGCTTGCTACAAGCGAGGCAGAAGCAAGAAGAGAAAGGTGGAGTGGGAGGGAAAGTGTGGTTGTCTTGGTCTCTCTCTCTCTCTCTCTCTCTCTCTCTCTCTTCCCTTTTTTCTCTCGCCCTTTTTTGCAGTTTTTACATTTTCCGTGAAAAATGAATAAATAACTGTTTTTAATGCCTAATGCATAAATCTTAACAACAAACTTATTGTTTATGTTTACAAAGACCTTTTTATTATTCTCATTGACAAATAAAAACAAAAGATTAGTAGCACTGTGATCTGTCTAGATTACGAAAAAATAGATTCATATTTTGTATGATTGGAGATAAATATACACCGCTACCCCACCCCTAAAAAAGTTCTACCTTTTTTTTAAACGTAATTGAAAGATAAAAAGGAAAAAAACAATTATTTTATATTCAAAGTGTGTAAAATTTTTCGGGACAGTTTCTTTTTTGTCGTGGGAGTTAAATCCGCTGCATTTTTGGGGGAGGGGCCGCTACTTTTTAGGAGATTACGTGTGGTTTTATGACTCTGCCACTAGGATTTAGGGTTATTGGTAAAAATGTTGTTAAGTTCACTAAAAATATACAATCGCCTGGAAATATGGGAACATTTCATGTTAAATATATATACAACTGATCCCTCGCTCTAAATTCTCAAATATTTGTTTTTCTTTCTTTCCGTTTTCCATGGTGTTAACACGTAATCCCTAAAAAGCAGGATGTTATTTTGTTCGGGTGGTGGAATATTAATGGAGGGTGTTAATCTGCAAATTTACCCATACTTAATTTTTTTAATCCTATACTTTTTTACCATACGTCTCTTTTTTTTTTTTTAAACAATTGATTTTAGTTGTGTTTACCTTTCCGGTGGGAATCAAATAAATAATTTTAAAATGATCTAACTAATTGAATATCTTATTTTTATGGCATAAATAAAAAATATTGAAAGTTTGGATATTATTGTAGATTAACACTCATCCCAAACCACGCACCCTACACCACACCACACCACCCAACCTCACCACACCCTACACCACACCACACCACCCAACCTCACCACACCCTACACCACACCACCCAACCTCACCACACCCTACACCACACCACACCACCCAACCTCACCACACCCTACACCACACCACACCACCCAACCTCACCACACCCTACCCTCGATAAAATGAGATTCTACTTTTTCAGCCGATTACGTGTGAATACCCTGAAAAACCTGACCGAAAGAGAAACAATATAAAATATTTTAGAATTTAGAATGGGGGATCTGTTTAGCATATAAATTTAACGTAAAATAATCCTCTATTTACATGCCATTCTAGAGTTTTATGGCAGTGTACTATTTTTTGCCATTGAAGATGATTTCTGCGCGTTATTTTTTTTCTAGGGAGGGGGGACATTTTTGTGTCGATTGCGCGTGGTTTTATGATCTTTTCCAGTCAAACTTAGAGTTAGGGTATTTTAACTGCCCTAACAATCTCGAACGGCTCTTATTTTAAGGGGTGGATAATTTAGCTGAGGATGTTAATCTACAAATTTACCAAAGTTTATTAAAATTATGGAATTCTCTGAGTAAAAAGCATTTTTTTAATTAACGCCCACTCTCCTCCAAATTAATTGCGCCTATGTAATATGTAGTCAATCTTGAATTAAGAAAGGTGGAACAATAACGGTGCGTAAATAGTATTTAACCTACTCAGTAATATGGGAGGAGATAAATAGGAGCGAAAAAGTTTGCTACCTTCTTTATGAGAAATGTATTTGTGAGCCAGATTTACCGGATAAAATATAGTAAATATTGAAAGGATTGAAACGTAATGCATAATTTCTAGAAACACTCATAAGGACCTATGCTATTTGCTTAGCAGAACAGTTTATCATGGGAAGTGGTCTGTTATTTTTCTCTAATGACTGAAGTTGCATGGGAAAAATAGACATTATTTTATTATACAGATTAAGCCACCTCTTTGCCCATAAAATTAAATTTGCATACATGATTATTGAAGCGAGTAGGACACATGTACATTCTCTTTTATCTCATAGATTAAATGTTCTATCTTTGATAAACTTGAAAGTCGTAGAGGAAGATTTATATATGTTCGATATTGGTATTTTTTTTATTGAAACTTATTTTCCCCGAAAATTAAAATTAACTTATAAAGAGAAAAAAATTGAAATTCGTTACACACACACACGAATGGCCTATGCTGGAAATCTCATTTTATTGATCAATCACAACTCCAAAACCAATAAACCAAATTAGTTAAAACTTTGCACAAAATTTTTATTTGATAGGTTCTATAAGTGTGTAGAATTTCAGCATCATTAGTCAAGCCAACCCAGAGATCCAGAAAGTTCAATCATGAAACCATGTTATCTGTGTGTACGTACGTACGTACGTACGTACGTACGTACGTACGTATGTGCCATCCTGTATCTCATTAACTATTTGATGGATTCAGCTGAGTTTTTGCAGAGATAGAGGTTCTAAGGTCTAGTTGATGGCATTTTAATTTCAGTTTACCATATGCCTTAGTTTTCCAGAAAATTCCAAAAAACCTTAAAAATTACCAGTATTCATACACTTTATTCTATATCTTATTGACCATTTGATGGATTCAGCTGATGTTTGGCAAAGATAGAGGTTCTAGTGTCTAGTTGATGGTATTTTAATTTCAGTTTACCATATACCTTAGTTTTGAAAAAAAATTGTTCTAGTTTGAATTGTATCATGAGTAAATATACACTCATAATAATTTTTAAAAAAATATTTACCTGTGAATATTTGAAGAAACATTGATTAGTCAAACTACCAACTATATCAGCTATGAGAAGGCATTGTATTGAGGCATACCCTTTACAAAAGTAGTGACATTCCATGAAAATACCAGTATACTGAAAAGCATATGCCCTTAATAGGGTTAAGATGAAAATTCATATACACTAAATGTACAAAAGCAAGGAAATTCCCAAATTTTTATACTTTTATTGTAATTAAGGGTATGCGAGCACAACAGGGCTATGTATTTTACTGGTAGGAATTTTTCTTCAGCGCACCTCACACACTTCATCCACTCATGCATAGAGATTTATACTGTATACCCTTAATGACAATAAAAGTGTAAAAATTTGGGAATTTTCTTGCTTTTGTACATTTAGTGTATGTGAATTTTTCATCTTAACCCTATTAAGGGTATATGATTTCAGTATACTGGTATTGTTCATGGAATATATATATATATATATATATATATATATATATATATATATATATATATCGCTTTACAAAAACATTTTTATTCAGTTAAATTTAGTTTTATGCAAAAGGGTAAAAAGGAGGTGGAAGCCCTTCGTGGAAATTCAGATATCCCCGATTTTTGTTAAATTTTACAATAATTATTAGACATCACTTAATAAATAATCCTCAAATTTCAGTTTCTTTTAAGTGGTTTTAAGGGATTTTAGCGAAAAACAGTTTTGACATCATTAAGGCTGAATAGTATTTGCCGAGCTGTAGACGTGTATTTTTGTTTGAAACCAGCAGCAGTTACGGCTGTTGTTGCTGCTTTATGAAACAATACCAAGGGTAAAACAACTGATTCCATGCTTCACAATCTAGTTTTTTTCCATTGTTATGCTCGTTTAATATTTATTTAAGTCAATTAGATACACCCTCCCAACTTTGGGATTTCAAAATGTTGTCTCGTACATCAGTATGTGCATTTGAATCTCTCGTGATAAAAGTAGGATATCATGAAAATAAAGGTGAGAATGGAGCTGTGAATGGAGGTGAGAATAGAGGTAAGAATGGCGAGAATAGAGATGTGAATGGAGGTAAGAATGGATACGTGAATAATGGTGAGAATGGGTGTGAGAATGGATGTGAAAATATAGATGTGAATGGAGGTGATAATGGGGGTGATAACTGAGGTGAGAATGGCGGTGTGGATAGAGGTGAAAATGGAGGTGAGTGGCGAGAATAGAGATGGGAATGGAGATCAGAATAACGAAAATAGAGATATGAATGGAGGTGAGAATGGAGATATGAATAGATGGAATTGAGATGAGAATAGAGAATTGAATGGATGTGAAAATGGAGGTGAGAATTGGGGTGAGAATTGAGTGAGAATAAAGATGTGAATGGGGATGAGAATGGAGGTGGTATGGCGAGGATAGAGATGTGAATGGAGCTGATAATTGAGGTGAGAATGGAAATGAGAATGAAGATGTAAGTGGGGGTGAGAATGGAGGTTAGAATAGCGAGATTATAGATCTCAATGGAGATTAGAATGGGGGTGATAATGGAGGTGATTATAGAGATGTGAATTTAGGTGAGAATGGCGAGAGTCGAAATGTGAATGGAGGTGAGCATGGGAGTGAATATGGAGGCAAGAATGGAGATGTGAATGTAGGCAAGAATAAAGGTTAGGATAGAGGTGAGAATGGCCAGAACAGAGATGTGAATGGATGTGAATGGAGGTGAGAATGGGTGTGAGAATGGACATGTGGATGGAGGTAGGAATGAGGGGGTAAGAATATAAATGAGAATGGAGGGGAATTGTTGTGCGAATGAAAGTGAGAATGCAGGTTAGAATGTAGATGAGAATGGAGATGAAAATAAAGGTGAATATGGAAGTGAGAATGGAGCTAAGAATAGGCGCGAACAAAAATAAGCTTAAGTGAGCTCATCGATATCAGTGTACAATGAAAAAAGAAGAAGAAATGAGAGGAAACTTCGAATTTTAGTCCTGACTTATAACACTTGGATTTGCCTGTAAAAAATGCGAATCGATTACATTTTGTAGCTTCATTTTATTCGGTAAATAGCATTTTTTCGTTTCCTTGGAATGCAGAGTCAAGAAGGTCAAATGAGGTATTTGGTATAGATACGATATCAATAAAAATAAAACAACTCGTTCATATATATATATATATATATATATATATATATATATATAGTGTGTGTGTGGGGGGGTATGTGTGTTTAAATACACAGACACTAAAACATTCAAGTGGGTTAATCGAAACATTTTGAACAGAATATATGGAAAGTCCTTATCATGTAAAGAATGTATGTATATGCACGTGCATATATATATATATATATATATATATATATATATATATATATATATATATATATATATATATATACAACCTGTGATAGTATGTGCGATACATTGTTCTCATTGACTGCTAACCAGTGGGAGAATAAGAGAACGAGAGGGTAGAGTTTTTGTGAATGGGTGGTGTCCTTCTAAGATTAATACAAATCGGGGGACGTTGATGGCAAAAAATGAAAGTGGGGAGTTGGCATCTTGGAGGATTTCTATTACCGCGGGGCATGGCTCATTCACTGAACTAGCTAAGAGGCTAAACTTACCCGAAGGGCTGTGGTCGGACAGGACCAGGAACCGCGTGCACCATACTCAGACAGGGAACATGTACTTATACTTGACTCCTTTTCGTACACACAAGTTTGCTATTTTATCCACCTTTTTTTTAAATACCGAGGAATGTAACCTTTTTTATTACATCTCATCTTGACCTTCAGCTGAAGCTTGTAGAACGTGACCAGATCCTGATCAGCAAAAAATTCAACCTTTTGGGTTACTCTCAGACGCGACGTCCACGCCACCATTCGCGCTACAGCCAGAATCACGAGAAACACCATTCGTCTATCCCTGTCCCACGGCGGCCAGACGTTGTCAATTACGTAAGATAGGCTTATGCCTCTTATCGGGTCGAGAACTGTCGTTGGGTGATGTCTTCTGCTGCTTCTTAACGTGATGCAAAGCTCTTTGTAAATAAACAAATTTGAGCACGGTGGAAGCGGCGGTTGCTGTTTATATAGACATTGTATATATCATTTACGAGCGCCCTCCCATGGCCTAAAGATAATATATGTCGATTGTCAAGTAGATGGTTGAAGGTTCGATCCCAGATTAGGAAGAGGTGCTAGTCTAGCCGCACTGTACAGCGAAACAGTCTGTCTGTGGATTACTATATAAGCCCTACTTTTCGGGCCAAGCACTGTCGTTGGATGATGTCCCCTGCTGCTTCTTCGCGTAATGCAAAGCTCTTTGTAAATACAAAAATTGAGCACGGTTGAAGCGGTGGTCGGTTTTTATATAAATATACATTGTAGATATCATTTACGAGCGCTTCTCCCATGGCCTAATTCCGACCATCAACTAGATGATTGAAGGTTCGAACCTAGGTTAGGGAGAAATGCTAGTCTAGCCCCATATAATAATACAAACAGATAAACTCATACAAGCAAGGTGTACAAACAGATAAACTCATACAAAGCAAGCAGACCGGATGTTATAATAATCAACAAGAAAGAAAAATCTTGCCAAATCGCAGACTTCGCCGTTCCAGAAGACCGCAGAGTTAAGATCAAAGAGACGGAAAAACGAAGCAAATACACGGAACTTGCCAGAGAACTGAAAGGAATATGAAGCATAAAGAAAGTCAATAGAATACCAATAATCGTAGGAGCATTAGGAACAGTAAAAAGAAAACTAGAGAAAAGACTGGGAGAAATTGGAATCAAAAGGGATCACCGAGACCATACAAAGGACGGCAATGATCAAAACAGTTGCAATATTAAGGAAAATTCTCGAATGCGGAAAGCAACCC
The DNA here is from genome assembly GCA_963556195.1 of Sepiola atlantica. Lineage (NCBI taxonomy): Eukaryota > Metazoa > Mollusca > Cephalopoda > Sepiida > Sepiolidae > Sepiola > Sepiola atlantica. The sequence goes on from OY744523.1 coordinate 153,215,962, forward strand.
ACATAAGCTTTAAATGGTAACCACTCACATGGAAGTTACAAGAGGAAGAAAACAAAACCACAGGAAGAACACCACCGTATGAACTAAAAAAACAGAAACTGCAAGAAATATCATAAGCTGCCCCAAAAAACGGCGCCAGTTTAGGCTGGCACCATACAAAATAGTCGTAGAGGTTCAAGGAGGATTAGAAGACCGAGGATAGACAGCACAAACCAAACATCCACTGGAAGAGTGCGAAGAGTGCTGTGACTTTGGTGAGGCTTATTGCCACCCAAATCCCAGAGAAGACCAATGGTGCTCACCAGCGAGAAATCAATGGTAAGCGGCTGTTGCGATACCTCAAGGTCATTTGCGGTGGTTATCGAAAATAAGTGGAGAATACTAGAAATCGGGGGAGGCTTGTTGTCACTCAGACTCCAGGGAACACCACCAGTTGTTGTCGGTGAACAATCACTGACAATGAACTGTGTGATAACTCCTAGTGAGTAAAATAATAATAAAGCTAATAGCTACATTGGTTTTACAACCATTACCCTGTCGCGCCGTCTCACCATGCACCTTGTAAACTTTAGCTCAATTTATCAGTATTTACAAAAACATAACTGCATCCTTTGATTTAAGACACATTTTAATTGATAACACAAAAATAATGCACTCTGAAATCAATTAAAAATACTCGAAGCTATATTTATTAAAACTCAACAACCTACAAGTGTTACATTTACAGGTTTTTGGCATAACCTGTAAACTCTTTGGTCGTTGTAGAACCTTCGCTGTTGATCCGAGATGGGTTGATAAGTCGTCTCTACTCGATCCGCGTTTTCCATCGCTGTCGCCGCTGCTATACTGACTACTCGTATTAACCCTTTCTCTTCTCTCTCTCCTTTTTTGTCGTCTTGCCGTATGTCGCGGGATGATACTTCCCCTTCCGTCAATTCTCTGTTGTCTGCAACCGCTATCACCGTTGCTGTCGCCGTCATCATTCTTTGCGCTTCTTGTCGCTGCACATTCTCGGCCGGCGGTTTCTTCCCGTGACTGAAAACAATCTTTCTACTTCAATAAATTTAACAAAGCTTTTACTGTTTTTTTTTAACTCAGAGCCATTTATTTATTAGCTAATTAGTCAACAATGAGAAGTTCGCTGGAGAAGAGAGAGAGGCTACGCTAGTTAAATTTCTAGTTAATCATGTAATCACTTGCGAGGGAGGAAGAGGGGGTGGATATCGTTAGGCTCTAACTTTGTTTCTTATTTTGGGATTTGAAATTCCTTCTTTATAATAGTTACATGATTATGCGTGTTCTTTCGTTGGCTTCTACACAAGAACTGATTATCTCAACTTCGCTTTCCCACGGGGGAAAACTGTGACGTAACGAACCTCGTGATCGACGCACAGATGTGACTCGACCTCTTGAACTTAAGGTTACGTCACTGTCTCCGCAAACCGTGGGAAACCGTCGCACCAAGTTGCACGAGGTGACACTGCCACAAATCGTGCAAGTCAACCCCGACTTCCACAGATGCGTCCATCTCTCACAGGGCCATTATCTAACACAATAATAACATTACGTATGAAACCAGTAACAGCATTTTAAACACAGAATTAAAGATTTTGGCAAGAGATCTTGCGAATCGTTTGCAGACCGTTCTCAGTAATTTCATTGAACCTGAAGGTTGCTCTGGGGGGAGATCGATTCAAAATGGCTTGCATCTGATTCGCTCAATCATAGAAGGGATAGAATACGACCCCGAAGTCGCGCTGATCAATTTAGATTAGTCTAAGGCTTTTGATAGGGTCAACCATCGTTTCCTGAGATCTGTTTTGGAGATCTCCGGTTTTATTTTGAACTTCCGCAAGTGGGTCTCCATTTTGTATCGTCTGTCAACGAGAGCGGTGTAAGTCAATGGTAAGCTTTCGGAGTCGTTCATGTTTTTTCGGTCGGTGCTTCAGGGTTGTCCGCTGTCGCCCCTGCTTTATATCCTGGCATTGGAGTCTCTTCTCCGTAAATTAAGAGGCGGCGAAACCAGTCTTGCGCAGAATCGCTCTATCTGGTGGAGGGCCTACCAGGGGTTCCGCGTTCGTCGATGGTGTCACTATTTTCGTGTCAACCAGTACGAATATTCAAACGGTGGTTAAGGCGCTCGCTTGATAATTCTAATCCGTCCAAATCCGATTCCATTCGCTAGATGGCGTAAGCGAATGTCCCCGAAGTTTGTTTTTCTAAACAAATAACTGCCCCAAACGCCTTAAAATTTGCTTTTCTACCTGATTGAAAGGAGAAATATATAGTAAAAGATCCCCAGACTTCGTATTTGATCGCCCTTTTTTCGTGAAATAAAAAAACGCTTTAAAATACTTTAAAACACAAACAAATATGCAGGTAGATAGAAAAGTAACTTGTATGCCTTTAGTAACAGTGATTTGTTGACTATTTGTTTTTTGGGGCATCCTTTTTTCCATTGGTTATTCTTGACGATCGCCAAAAGAGGAAAATCAATTAGTAAAATAAAAGAATTATATATTCTTGAGAAATTTTAAATGGTTACTTTATATTTTTCGATTTTATTATTTAAAAAAATATTTAGAAAAAGATATAAATCTAATTTTTTGTTGTAATTTATATAACTTTCGTAAATTAAAAATCTTAGAGGTAGGGGGAGGTTCTTTATTCTAGGAGTAGTATATCATGATGAACGAACTACATGCACCGAACCCAGGGAGGAGATAATGACTGAGAGGATGATATAATGACGAACAACCCCCCCCCCAAGTTGGAGTTAATGCTTGGGAGACTTATATCATGCCAACAGAATAGAGAGTACATTACCCTCCACAAAAAGGAGAAGGCAATCCTGGCAGGATTGTATCGTGAGGAACGAAGTATACTATACTGCAACCCCTAATAAAGAGCAGGTGATACCTGGGAGGAATATATAATGACGAATGAAAATATACGACACAAAATTAAATAAGCATAAACCATTTTAATGTTAATATAATTAGATTATATGGAAAAATCATTCGCATATTATTCATTTAAATGACATTAAAAACAATGGTAAGTTTCGTTGTTAATGTGAAACGCCGAAATGAAAATTGGGCTGAAGAATATAGTCGCCATCCTTATATTAACAAATAGAAATATGCTAACCAAGGAAGAACGATAAATTCATTTAATAATTTCTAGTTAAAAATCATATTTATACACTTGAATCATAGTGTTTCCTTTCTCGACTTCTTTAGATGGCGACTATATTTTTCCCATCTAATTTTATTTCGCCGTTTCACGTGTACGGTGAAACTTGGCATAACAAAAAAAAATTAAAAACATTAAGTTGTTTTTTATTTTACTAAAACATGGTTTAAGTTAAAAAAAATAATTTGTTTAATGCCGAAACCTATTTCACTCTAAATAATTTACGTGACTGAAAGAAAAATTAACCTCAAATAAGAAAAGAAAAGCCAGCATGGCTGTTTGTTTTAATAGTTATTTTTTTTGGGGGGGGGGATGTTTATAACAGGTCATATTAAGAAGTGAAAGAAAACTTTAAATTAAAAAAAATTGAAATTTAAACAGAAAATTCAAGTTTATTGGTTTACATTTTTTAGTAAAAATGGTTTTAAGTTCAGACTATATATATCTATAATTATTCATGACAAAATGGTGATCTCTTTCAAAGAAGGTGATTACTGGGAGGACAGTCTTATGACAAAAGAATCGATACTACACTACCAACCCTATTAAAAGATATTCCGATTGAATGGAGTTTTTTTTTTCATTTAATTCATTTAAAATGCCTTGTCACAACAACATTATTTTTTATGGTTCCTTGGCCTTCTGACTAAGATAAAAGTGTAGTATCTGTTCCCCACATCTCAGCGACATTTGACAGAAGTTTCATGTAAATTATCTCCCTTGAAAATAGAATCCTAAAAAATGTTTAAACGCTGTCCCTTTTTAAAAATAAAATCTATTTAAATAATGTTATTAATAATTAAAATAATAATACTATATATATATATATATATATATATATATATATATATATATATATATATATATATAAAATGATTGCGTGTATACAAGAAAATTTGGTAATACAAATTAGAAATGTACATTAGCGAATATTAATTTATTGGAAACTTAAAGATAAATAAATATGCAAGTGAGCAACATGGAGATTCCTATCTAAACGGTATTTGAAAATATACTTGTATCATCAGCATTAAATAAGTGGCAGCGGCACGCTCAGCCCCAGGGGGTGACTTTAAATGAAGTCAACGATGAAAGCCTCGAACTAAAAGCTAATCTTTTTCTGATTTTTCTACATACCCATGAGATAATTATTTAGACTTATTTTCTACTTTTTATTTTACTATTTCTCATTTAGTTATTTATTTTTTGTAGTATTTTGATCTATTCTATTCTATGATATGTCATGCTAAAAGGGGATCCATCGTGTTTTGTAGTTTATTCCATGTTTTTACATCTTTCTCTCTCTCTCTCCCTCTCCCTCTCTCTCTCTCTCTCTCTCTCTCTCTATATATATATATATATATATATATATATATATATTTGTATGTATATGGAATTTTTTCTGCGAAGGCTCTGAAATACCTGACTAGTACACGGGTGTAGGATTACCCCTCTCGGTGTAATGGACCCGTAGATCTTGTCAGGTCATCCATTTAGGAGAAGGAAAATCCTGATATAAAAAGTTTGCTACTAACTTCTTACGTTTAGGCAGCAAACCGCTTGGTGGACCTCCTTCGTCCTGATCGACAACCTTCCTAGAGCACAGCGTTAGTTACTTATATTTAATATACAGATCTCCTTTAACCCAAGACTACCCTGTTTAAGTTTGTCTCTGAAAGCATAGATACAGCACTCACACTTTACTCGAGTGCCCAAATACATATATTTGGGATTTTAATGTACATCCCAGTGACTGGCTTGGATTTCTCCATAGCGGACTCCCTCTCACAGACTGTCACTTTCCCGACTCGCCTCTCTGATCGTGTAGACCAGCAAGCTTCACTTCTTGACCTCATAGCCCGATGTTTATGCGACGAATGCTCATAGCCCGCTCTAGAACGCTGATCACTTTGTGGTAATGACTGATATCACCCTAAAATCTCGCCCTAAAACTGATGAGTCGTTGCTCAAAACGACGAGATAATACAAGCGGGCTGATTGAGTACCCATCAGATATCACATTAGAGATGCCCCATGGAGTGAAGTTTTTTCTCTCCCTGCTGATCAGTACCCAAATGAGGTAACTGATTTGTTCAAAGCAGATATTGAAGCACGTGTCCCTATGCGAAAATGTTACAGTAAGCCCTACTCTCTACAATGGTCCACCTGGAACTGTGAGCTGCTATTGCCTAGAAGCAGCAAGCATTCCGACAATTAAACCGCCATAAGTCAACTACGAATAAACAGAAACTTATAGCACAAAGAAATCATCTTAAGACTGTGATGACTAGATGAAGCAAAGAAAAGGTATACAGATGTTACCAGAAACGCATTCAGTCACAGAAACTAGGTACTCGCGATTTCTGGAAAATCTTCAATAGTGTGGTGAACAATGGCAATCAAAATTCCCCCGTTATTTAACCGCAATGATGTCGTTTGCAACTGATGAGGCTGAACTACTTGCCCAGTGTTTCGCCTTAAACTCCACTTTGGACTCCGCAATTTCCCTCCAAAATTTCCTATTGCGGACTAAAGCCATACTTGATCACTCCATCTCATGTCCGAGACATCATAAAACGCTTGACACCTCTAAATCATGTGGCTTGATCTTTTACTAGTAATAGTTATAAAGAAATGCTTTGCTGCACTGGCCCCTGTCCTCTCCAAACTCTGTAACAAATGCCTTGCCGATTCTTCCTTCCCTAATAGTTGTAAAATTGCTTCTGTGGTACCAACTTTCAAGAATTCTGGAGATAGAACTGACTCTCAGAATTATCGTCCCATCAGTCTACTCCCGCTCTTTGCTAAAATCTTTGCATACTTAATCAATCTATCGATAGTTCGGCACCCTGTTAAAGCAAAACTCCTCCGTAACTATCAGTATGGATTAAGGCAAGCACAGTCTACTGGGAATAACCTAACGGTCATCTCGGAACACATTTACCATACACTAGACAATTTTCATAAACGACTTCCCTGATTACATTGTGTCTGTGATGGGTATATTTGCTGACGAAACCACGCTCTACTTTCGTCATGTGGGCAAAACCGACACGCACATATCCGAGGCAAGGCTGAATCTGTAGTGGAATGGAGTCATAAATGCATGATAACATTTAATGTTGCTAAGACAAAGCTCTTTTCGTTCAACAACCACAAGAAACCTCTTCAACCACCAATTGTCATGGCAAATAACACCCTACCGGAGAGTCCAACGTTCAAACTACTCGGCCTAACATTCATGGGTAACATGAACTAGAACAAATACATAGAAGACATTGCCAAGGCTGCTGCAAATAAGGTAGACTCCTCTACAGTGCCAGTAAACTTATAATACCTGAGAGTACCCTATATATCTACAAAGTCACCATTCGCTCATGCATGGAGTATTGTTGTCATACCTGGGCTGGTTCATAATCCACTAGTCTCTCCTTCTTATAAAAGGTCTAAAATAGAGTCGCTAATCCAATAAGTCCTTGACTATCGACCAAACTCCAACCTCTGTTCCATCGCCGCAATTTCGCATCGTTGCGCTTGTTTTACAAGTATTTCAATGGAATATTCTCTGATGAACTTGCTGCTCTAGTGCCCCCTTCGACGTAAATATACTCGACCAACCTGACAATCAGCTAAATCCCATCTATTCACTGTGAAGGTCTTGTTAGTCTTCTACTCCAATAGCTTCTTTCCTTGAGCTGCCCACCTTTGGAACTCTCTATCTGACCCCTGTTTCCCCGATTGTACCGACATGCCGAAATTTAAAACTAATATGAACAAGCACCTCGCTGCACAGCTTCCAATGATGACCCCCTAAACTTTTACCCTAATTCTCAGTAGCCCCTTACGTCTACAATGCTAACTTGCCTTGTTTGGGGTGAACAAAGTTTTTAAAAATACATCTAAGGCTCCTAAAATTCATACTAGAATTGTCCGCAAGGACCTGTGGCATAACGGATATAAGTTCTTAGTAATAATCAGTTCTAAATGACAATCGTCTGCAGGTTTAATCTTCAGTTCAGACGATACTAAGAATACGATTACGAATCATGGCTGACAAAACGAGAGCAATCTATCACCGTTGATTAAATAAAGGGTTGTTCGAAACGAGAGCAATCTATCACCGTTGATTAAATAAAGGGTTGTTCGAAACGAGAGCAATCTATCACCGTTGATTAAATAAAGGGTTGTTCGAAACGAGAGCAATCTATCACCGTTGATTAAATAAAGGGTTGTTCGAAACGAGAGCAATCTATCACCGTTGATTAAATAAAGGGTTGTTCGAAACGAGAGCAATCTATCACCGTTGATTAAATAAAGGGTTGTTCGAAACGAGAGCAATCTATCACCGTTGATTAAATAAAGGGTTGTTCGAAACGAGAGCAATCTATCACCGTTGATTAAATAAAGGGTTGTTCGAAACGAGAGCAATCTATCACCGTTGATTAAATAAAGGGTTGTTCGAAACGAGAGCAATCTATCACCGTTGATTAAATAAAGGGTTGTTCGAAACGAGAGCAATCTATCACCGTTGATTAAATAAAGGGTTGTTCGAAACGAGAGCAATCTATCACCGTTGATTAAATAAAGGGTTGTTCGAAACGAGAGCAATCTATCACCGTTGATTAAATAAAGGGTTGTTCGAAACGAGAGCAATCTATCACCGTTGATTAAATAAAGGGTTGTTCGAAATTTAGTATAGATTCCCGTTGGATTTTGAATCGATCGAAATTATCCAAATAGTACAAATTATTAATCCTCATCACAAAAATTCGTATATGTAGGTATATGTATATGTTTATATATTTGTATGTACAGGATTCACTCCTAAACTAATTAACCGATCATTATGAATTTTGGAACACAACTTTAAGGCGTATAGGGGCCTAAATATGGACAACATTTAGTTTGATAAAAAAAAAGTAGGTAAAAAGTGGGTGGAAACACTTCGTTAAACTATCAGATACAAATTTGGTGAAATTGTAACAATAATTATTAGACATCAATTAACAAATATTCTCCAAATTTCAGTTTCTTTGAGGAAATTTAAGTAATAATATGAGCCGAACCTTCCATTTAAATTTTTCAAATATTTCAGATTTGCATTGAATTTGATCCATAGTTATTAGACACGAATTAAACAAAATTCACGAATTTCAATTTCTTTTTTTAAGAATTTAATCTTTAAATTTAACACATTTTCTAATATCAAAATCATGAAATGGATTTTGATCAAAATCTGAATAATGATTTTAGACATAAGGTTTATTATCATTATATTTTTATTTTTATTTCGTAAGTGGACCTAAAATATGTATAAAACTGTTCAGTTTGGAGGATTTATGTTACTCGTCGTGGGACGGGTATTCTTCCAGTATATATATATATACAATTATGTATGTGTATATGTTTATACATATATATTTCTATGTACATGATTCACTCCATAACCGATCATTATAAATTATGGAATAGCGATTAACGTGCGTACATTATTTATTTCGTCTACAAAAAATTGAAACAATAATCGAAATACAAAAACTTTTATCGAGAAAAGAATTACTCCACATCTAATGTTGAGTTATATTATGTAATAAAATTTTAATCGGACAGGTTCGAGCGCGCAAGCGTCAATAATATGTATTTGTGGGGTAATCTCCTAAACTAGTTAATTTATCATTAGTAATTATAAGACATTCATTCTCGACAACACAGTGAGTAATGTGGACACATTCTTATTTTTTTATGTAAAATTTACTATTTAGGAGGTGTGCACCCGAAACCGCCCGTTCACCCAAATTAAAACAAGCGAGATACGAGTTCCTACAAAATAAATAAAGTTTATTTATTTAAGTTATCAAAAATAAATTACGTTTCGTCACTTACGGGATGTGACGAGTACACATGTATTTCTTATATATCTCTAAATATAAAAATATATAGCGCAAAGTGTTATACATATTGATTGAACCCATCTTCAGACGGGTACTTTTCTTTAATATATATATATATATATATATATATATATATATATATATATATATATATATATATATATATATATATTATTGACACAACAAAGGAAACAGGATATAGGCCGATCTATAGAAAACAGAACAATAGAACAGAATATAGAAACTAACACCAACAAGGCCTTTGTTCGCGGGAAGCCCAACGATTGGCTGAGAGAACAACAAAGAATTTGATTGGTTAACTAGCGAGCCGTATATATAAAAACACCCAGCAAAAATAACTCCATGCATTTTAGCCTGAAGATTCCCCCTGGAATGAAACGCGGGAGCCTCTGTGTAGCTTAATTGCCATAAATATATTTTCATAGCTTACTACCTAGCTCTACTTACGTATCGAGCACTGTTGAAGAAAATACTGAAAATTGATACATAAAAAAATATATCTCCTGATAAAATTTTATGTGGATGCATGAGATACTAATATATATATATATATATATATATATATATATATATATATATATATATATATATATATATATATATATATATTACATCAAGTTCAAACAAACGCATGTATATGTAAAGGTTGAATTAAATATTCAACAGTTTATAAACTAAAAAGTATTACCCCGAATCGACCATAATCGATTTGATCAGATTAAACCTATTTAGCTGTCTAACTCATTCATGTTGAACCAATCACATGAATAAACATTTTCTTTTTACGTCGCTGCAACACAAATCTATAAATCGTGAAGTAATTACATAACTAATCCACTGAGCCATTGAGTCTCATTTCAATCAAGCGTAAAGAACAGTTGTTATGCTGTGTTTTAAGTACGTCAGTAATTATGATATAGGTATACATGTGAGACGAGTCGGGTTCACTGCGTGCAGTGTCGTGCCAAGGAGGGCGCGACGAAGCGGTGGCCCCGGGCATTCAAATTGGGAGTGAGTCATCCAATCGTATTTGTTGTGGCATTAAAGGCCGGTAATAATGTAGACAAACACAGTGGTATAATTAACAAAAGTGTATTAACAAAGTATGTTACAGAAAATACGCGTCTGATACTGGGGCAATAGCTGCTCCAATTGTTGCCACCACGTTTTTTTTTAACATACTTCACCCCAAACAAGGCAAGTTGGCACTTTAGACGTAAGGGGCTGATGAGAATTAGGGTGAAAGTTTAGGGGGTGATCCTATTTTTATGTTTCTATTGAATATTTTGACTCGAGCAAACTTCCATTTTCAATTTCGTCACATTTGGCGATTCTGATAAAACTCTTTCTTCTTTTATTTTTTGTTCTGCAATACGTACTTTTATGTCCGATGCATCGCATTTAAAGCATTGGACAATAGGGACAATCTCTGTATTTGTCTGAAACTGAAACACGATTTAAGGGCAGACTACTTGTTTTGACTATAAACTTTTACTGCTGAAGTCATTTGTTTTTGTTGCGGATTTTTCTGATGGTGGAAACTTCAGACTGTTCGATGTCCTATTATAATCTTGAAGCACGTTATAACCCGTTGGCAGTCCTCAGCTATTTGCTGGAGTTTTAGATCTGGCTCATTTTCCAGTTTGTTAAGCACTCTCCTTTTAATCTCCGAGTCTGTGTTTGACACCAATCCTTGTGCAAATACGAGACATTTAAAGTTATTAGCACTTAATTCAAATGACCTTAAATCATCACACTACTAATTTACTCTGCTTGCAAAGTCGTGTAGTCCTCATTATCCTTTCTTGTAAGGTGTTCTTAAAATTAAGCATATACAATTCCGTGCACATCTACCTATAGTTCCTTACATTTGTTGGTTCACATTTATAACAAGGTAAGAGAGTTGACTGGCCGATCAAGCCAACAGAAATCAACACGGATCGATATTCCTGAAATACTTCCGTACAATCTGCGCGTTGTGCCATAAAAATAATATTTCGAACTTAAGCTTAAAAATCTACATTGAAGCCTGATATACTGATCGGACTAAATATACTTCTCATTGCCAATCAATTTGTCTCTATATTTGCCTTTAGCCTAGATATTTTATTTAGTTTTCAAATATAAAATGCTGTATTCTGAGTCGTTTTCATACAGTCGTTTAAATATTTGAAATTAAAAATAGGGAAGTTAAAAATAGACTGACACGTAGCTATAAGGCATATTCCGACAACGTTCGTTGAATACTCTAGTCAGTCTTTCTAAATGTGCCTCCCTTCACATAAATAGAAATTAAATTCCTTGACGTGGTAATGTCTTGTGGCCGTATGGTGATGACACTTGCTTGTTGAGTCTAGGCTGATTCTGTAGCAGGGGTTCGAGCCTTGCGACCGTCTGAGATTATCATTCCCCTACACTGATGAGAGCGAGAGCTTGAAACTCTGGCGTATGTAGGTAAAAATAATTTAATATTATTTACTTAAAATTAATATATATATATATATATATATATATATATATATATATATATATAAGAATAATATTTTTTTTTTTGAAGGCGATAACAATGCGTTGTTAAAGTGACACATACGACAAGTGGAATCGTAAAAACAAAACAAAGTGACAATATTGAAAAGTCAATAATTTTCAAAAAAAAATTTTTTTTATTTACCAGTGTATCGTGACCGTGGTGTTGGGTTGGAGTGTGTCCTTTTCATTATTTTTTTTTTTTTTTTAATTTTCGATGGTATCCCTCATCCTCAGAATAAAATAAATACTACCACTCGTTGGAGTGTGTTTGTTTTTTTGCCAAAAATATAGAATCGAAAAAAATAAATAAATAAAATAAAATGAATAAAAAATAAAGAAAGAAATAAAGAAATAAAGAAATAAAATAAAGAAATTAATAAATAAATAAAATAAATATGTATGCATGTATGTATTTTACATATACGTATATATATACACATATATACATACACCAACACACACACGCACACACACACATATATATACCAAAGGCTCTATTAACGACGCCCCACCTCCATACCAGGATTCCTAACCCACCCAATCACATCTGCTACTACACACACACGGTAAACAAATTTATAGAACGAAATTATTAAAAACCCTAAGGGACATAACTCCCACAAACAAAGCTTGACTCACACGAGTTATCAGCCTCTACCACCGATATAATGATTATTCAGTATATTATTAACAAAACAAACAACGTTATATAAAAAAATAAAAATAAATAAATAAATAAATAAATTACTCAGTATATTTACTAACAAAATAAACAGCAACGGTTAAAATAGCAAATAATAATTTATAAAAAATAAATAAACAAGCTTCTGCGGACCTGCTACTAAAAACAAACCGACATTTCCGGCCCCGGCTTTTGGCAAAAAAAAAAAAAGAAACACACTCCAACGTGTGGTAGTATTTATTTTATTCTGAGGATGAGGGATACCCTCGAAAATTAAAAAAATAATAATAATAATGAAAAGGACACACTCCAACCCAACACCACGGTAACGATACACTGGTAAATAAATAAAAAAAAATTTGAAAATTATTGACTTTTTAATATTGTCACTTTGTTTTGTTTTTACGATTCCACGTGTCGTATGTGTCACTTTAACAACGCATTGTTATCGCCTTCAAAAAAAAAAATAATATTATTCTTACACTATACACAATGCTCCAAGCGAACTACAACATTCTTCTCATATATATATATATATATATATATATATATATATATATATATATATATATATATATATATATATAAAAATATAAAGGCAAAAATGCCTTTAAAAAAACATGTATTAGATGCGAGTAATTAAATCAAAAGAAAAATAAAAAATATTTCGAAACATTTATCAAAATATTTCAAAATACCTTCCGTTTTTTTTTTCTTCATCTTGCTTTTTTTTTAGCTAATATTTCGCTTGATAAAAACAAGCTTCGACAGAGCTAAGACAAATAAAGGTATAACCTTTTTTCCCATAATTTACTTCCTGGTGTTGGTGAAGTGTCTCGTCCGGTGTTGTGGACTATTGGTGAAAATGTCTGTTTTAAATAGAATAGAACTTGATTGCGCATGGTCGCTGCTAGTTATAAATTAGGATATATATATATATATATATATATATATATATATATATATATATATATATATATATATACAGGGTGGGCCAAAATAAGGGTCCTATCTTTAAATTTGAATAACTTGAATTTGAATAACTTCCACAAAATAAAAGTTAAACTCACCAAACTTTATGTGTGTGTAGACTGACCCTTCCGAGATTTTTTGAAATAAACAAAACAAATTTTAGCCGAAAAACACTTCTTAAAACTTACAAAAACTAAAGTATTGTTTTTTACACTGTTTTTAGTTTTTTAAGCAAAAATAATGTTTTCTAAATGAGGGTACGTTCCTTAGGGCTAATACGGCTCATGCTTGCTTCGGATGGGGTCCTTTACTTATTCTAAAAAAAAATTTTTTAGATCAATAAATAAAAAAGTTATGAATTTTTAAAAATAGGACCCTTATTTTTGCCCACCCTGTATATATATAACGATTTAAATAAATTTTGTAAATCTTATTCCAAATAAAAAGATATAAAATATATTATAGTTGTTTACAGCTGTTTCAAGGCAGTGTTTATTTCAAGTAATACAATAAAACATATTTTTAGACACTGGATTATCTTCAGAAGAAAATCTTCATAGGTACTTATCAAAAATACAAATCAACAATAATGTCCCAAATAGTTACAAAATCCAGAGAAAAATAGCCAAAAATCACAAGAATAGATTCATTGTCAAATTAATTCCTCATCAAAATGCAGATAATCATAATCCAAGAGAGAGATTTTAAAGGACGCAAAGACTCATCATTTTATTCTTTGGAAAAAGCTTTGTCATACAAGGGGGTAATTCTTGCTTAAAGAAAGGTAAATACTAATTTCAAATTTTTGTTTAATAACAAAGAAACTTTTTATATTTCTTAAATGTCAATATTATATATATATATATATCAGAGATGTACTATTGAACACACTCCGTTCGAAATGACTGAAATAATTATAGTTCGTCAGTATTTGATCTCGCTATTTATCTACATATATTACTAAAATATACATATAAAGTCATAGAATTATGTCAACAATTAAATTTTTCATATAGAAATTACTATTATCATTTCTGATTACATAATGAAAAAATACACACACCGTTGACTTTTAATTATAGGGTGGTGAATTCTGAAAATAAATTAATCGGGATCTGGGTACGGGAATGGATGGCGTTTTCCAAGATAATGTTGCCAAGGGTTTCATCAGCCGGGGACAAAATAAATATGTGGAGTGGGCATCTTTGGAAGCTCTCTAGGGCCGGCAAAAACAAAATCGGGACAGGACATCATTTATTCCTACTAGCTTATGATTCGACTAGGCTAATAAAAAACATTTTGTTTTATACTGGGCTGGGTTCCGTAGGACCCAGTACCGTCTGCGCCATGCTAAGGCGGGAAAACGTATTCAAACCTGGATCCTCGTCGGATGCACAAACTAGTGTTGCGCACCCATCTTCTATTGAACTTCATGCGATGTAGTAGTTTCCAATCGCATCTGATTTTCACTTTAAGCTGATGCTTAAAGTAAACAACCAGATCACGATCCGAAAAAGACCCAACCCCATGAACCTCATCTAGACGTGCAACCCACGTCACTAACCTCGCTATGGCTAGCCGTTACCTCTCTGACATACTCCCAGAGACGACGAACTTTGCTGCAAGTGAAGAAGGCGTGCTCGGCCGTTTCTTCCTCATTGTCCTCACAGCGTGGGCACAAGGGAACATCCCTTATGCCATCCCTGCATAATCTGCCATAGAGGGGCAGTGCATTTCGAACCAGTCGCCAGGTCAGAGAATACTCAGAATTGTTGAGATAACTCTGGCCTGGTGCCCAACTCCACTGGGAGCGAGCCTCCTCACTCGACAATCCAAGCCGCCTCCCAAGCGGATCCGAAGCGGACCCCTCCACTAAATGCCGATATAGTCTCTTCCTAGACCGGGCAAGGTCACTGGACCCCGGCAACGCCTTAAGCGCGGCTCGGCATCTGGCTAAACTAGTTTCTCTGCTAACTTTAGAGTCTAGTCTACCCACTGTATTCCCCAGAGTTAGGGGGCGATTGATTCGAACATTTCCAGATGATATGAGTGAAAGTGCATTCATAGATTAGACAGGGGTTGAACACGGAACTCCAATTCCAAAATCAGCTCTGTTACCTGTTACACAGTTTTCGCTTCCATGGTTGTGATTCTTAAAGCGCTGAGAATGGCGTGTACACGAGCTTATCGAAAGCCTAATCTGAATATAAAAGAGATAACAGTGGAAAAAGGATATTTATTAAGTAAAAAACAAATAATTAAAATTTAATTAATGTTATTTCCTATGAGTTAGTATAGTACGACTGTTTTGAGCGAATTGATTCTGTTATTGGCACTGGTTTCCCCGAATTTTCAGGTTCTTACAGCAGAGCCTAAGTGAAGTTTCCGACATTCAGAAGTGAATGGAACTGACTGGATTCGAACTTGTCACACCCAGCTCGTCAGTCCATGTCGTTATTCACATCACCACGGCGATTGAGGAGATATAAATAGTAGGATACTAAGGAAGGCGAATTCGTTGGTTGAATTCACTTTTGCTCACTGCGTGTTGCTTGGCAGTACGTTGATAAATTGAGAAGAGAACAGAAAAGAACGAAAGTAAAAAGGAAATAGTATTTGTTTAGTTTTGCTTGTTTCTTTTTGTTTTATTATAGAGCCATAGCTCTCGTTGATATTGTGTTGTTTTACTGTTTCTTTCTCTTCCCGTGTCTCTTCACCGTTTTTTTGCCATCGTCAGATAAGCGATAACGATTGCTACGAGAAAACGTCACCCGGCGGCGCGTGTTCTCATTTCTTCATTTATCGAACAGCAAAACAGACAAACCAAACCGGGAATCGCTGGTAAGATAATTTTAAATTCATCTCGTGGCAAGCATCTGGCTCGTGATGAGATATGTAAATGGTCTGATAAACTGGAAACGTGATGTAGACGTGATTAAAACTAACTGTGATCGATTTGAACGAATGGGCTTAACGCTTAAACACAGGCGAATTTACAATAAAGATATGTTTTACGATTTGCTACAGACGGTACAATTGTTCTGATAAAACATATCGGGTGGAAATGGCAAGAAATTTTCTGCGTTTTTGCCGCCATAATTGAGAAAGGATTATAAAGAACAAATGAACCGATTTACTTGTTCACCTACGAATCTATCCTGACTCTGTCAAATTGTACATTACAAAATGACAACGACGTTTTCAACGATTTCATTAAATTTCATAGTAAAAGAAAATAATGACAGCCTGCTTTTATATAACCGGAAGTGATAAATAAACTTAATGGCTACAATCGTAGGAAACAGAAAAAGTCAAACTGAGTGCAGTTGACAGTGCAATCGTCTTACACATAACGGCAAACAATAGAACATATTTTCGACATTATGTTGGACGAACAATCATGTTTGTATAAGTATTACAATTATTAAATGAAAAATTTAATTTATGAACGGGGCTGGGAACATAGAAAATCCACACAAAAGAAAAATGAGAGCGAAACAGGATTCGAACTTCTGCTCACAAAAAAGGACTGCATGTTTTTAAATAGAATTAATATATATATATATATATATATATATATGTGTGTGTGTGTGTGTGTGTGTGTGTGTGTGTGTGTGTGCACGTATGTGTGTATTATTGTGTATACTAGAAAAAAAAGTTACCCGTTAGGCCACCTATTGTGTTCGGTTTAGATTGTTTTAATCAGAAAAAACTTAGTCTTGCAAAGTCAGTTAAGTAAAAATAAAATAAAAAGACAAAATCCAAAAATTATTCGCTATCTGATCGCTATATCTCCCCCCTCAGCTGTCTCTCTTTATCTCTCTTTTTTCCTCTAGCTAAGGTGTAAATAGTATTAATACTTGTGGTGATATTCCCTATAGTTTATAATGGACTATTCTAATCTTCTAGTTTATAGTTAGTTTAATTACTTTTAACTGTTAATAGATAGAGAGAAACAGAGAGAGAATGAACATGAGAAAGAGAGATACACTAGACTGATAGAAACTGCATAAAACAAGAACGTATGGCAATAACATAGAGTGACAGAGGCTGCGAGTAATATACAAAAACTAAGAAATAGCTGGGTGAGTTAGTGAGTTAATTGCAAATTACGATTAATTATAACGATTATAATTGATTTTCTTTAAAACATAAGTCAATCCCCAAACTGTGAAATAGTTTAGTATGCATTTTGTGTGATTGATATATATATATATATATATATATATATATATATATATATATATATATATATATTTAGACAAACACTATTAAATAAAACGGAGTGTTTTTGCTTGATAAAGCTTTTTTTCAATTTTCCGAATGTTCCATTTTTCATATATTACCTAAGTCTTTATAATCGACACAAATACAGATGATTATTTGACAATAGCAATAAAAGTGATTAGAAAGGCGCCAAATAAAAAGAAATCTTCGTACACTTTGTTATCGTTTAGTTTATCTGATTATCGGGATATCCTTCTCGTCGTGCAGTATTTACCTTGGGCAGATCGAGCTGGTCTCCTCCTTCAAATTTACAAGTGATCCCAAGTCGCATGCATATCCCGGTCAGAGGATCTGATTTTGACGACGTTAGTTTTTGTATTTTTCAAAATGTAGATGACGCAGTTCTGCCACATATAGCACCTGGTATTCTCCAATAGTCACCGATCTGATACTTACTAGGCTCAGTGTCGCTTAACTTCGGCGATCTAACGATAACCAGTGTGTCAACGTGATCATGTCATATTCAACTACGTGTTATTTAATTCCAAAACACACAGCGTCTTTTCAAAACGATTCATTGTGAACAATACACTGAAGACGAACTGCAAATTTATTCACAGTTGACGGAAAACTAATCATCATGTCTCCCCCATAGATATGAGTGAATCAGAAAACATAATCGATCCGACCGGATTCGAACTAGTATAAAATTACAAGAGAGATAATAGAAAAAGTACAGCTGAGTTGTGAAAATATGTTTAATAATGCAATAGCTCATAGCTGGTGTGCACGCGGTTATAATTACATTTTCTAGGTGATGTGATTAATCAGAAGAATTGCCTTGGGACAGATTAACGCATCAATGGAAACAAAAGACAAAGCATGAAAAAATTGCAAATAAACTTTTGAAAACAAAATTAGTGCGTTATTTTGTAAAGCGAATTTATGATTTACTAGAGTGGCCCGTGGAAATTCCACACTTGTAACCTTCATCTATTCTATATTGCTGCCGTGCTTAAAAATATTTCCAATCTAGGGACGTCCGGCACGAACGCAGAACTCATTATATTATTTTTTAACCTTTTTTCAAACTGAGATACACTTATCTAAGTACTCTGGGTAATGTAGTTTCAGAATATATCTGATTATCGGGGTGGGGGGTCTACCTTTAAAACTCTTGTATAAGTTTGTGACATATTTCCATCCTGACACGAACGTAGATGCCACGATATTATTGTAAAAACCTTGTGACAGAACATATATAACACATTGATCCTAGTCCGAATACCAAGAAAGTGTATTTTAGTTTGAGTTTTACGTTCGACACAAGTGCGACATCAGATGGAACTTTTAAAATCGTACGTACGAACATGAAAGTAAAACAAAAACAAAAACAAATAAATGACGAAAAAACAGTTTTAGGTTCAGATAAAAGTATTAGTTTTATTTTCTCCATCGATTGTTTCTTTTCTTTTCATTTTTTATAGGATCTATCGGTGCGAAAACAATTTCGTTTATTCGATATCTAAATCGAATTGCAGCCATTTTGAAGATGAGATGCGAATGGCTGTTGTCCGGGGAAACTTCGATGTATGCTCGCTATCCGGTAGTAATAGTTATTTTTTAATGCTGTTGTCCTTGTTTTTATTTCTCTTATTCAACAAGTATAATAGCATTAGATCTAAATATAGCTGATTTGGCGCTTTCTTTTAATCAATAATTCCAGTAAAGAAGTCCAAGATATTGATCATTTAAAGATATGCAACAATGTGATAACAAGTCATACATAGGAGAGCTGTTTGTTGTCAGGAAATTGCATCACACAAAACAACGGTATGCTCTGGAATTTAAATAGTAAAATTTAATCGCATCTGGAATTCAAGGATTGTTTATTTTGACAGGCTTTGATAAAATCAGTTAGGTAAATTAATAAAAAAAAACGTTTGTTTTGTTGTTTAGGAAATAAATTTAAAAGAATAGAAAACACATTTGATGAATACAATTACGTTATAGAAAAAAGTGGGGAGTTTATTTGATTTAGACAAATGATGACGCGTCCTGTCCTTTGCTTGCCCAGTGAGACTTTTTTATGCGGTCTGCCGGGGAGGTGATAGATGCCTGTGAAAATAAAATAATGTCATCAATCAACAATAAAAAATTACAATGTTAATCTTTTAGTTTCGAGTCTACCCTGTGTTTTAAGCTGATGGAAAAAAGCAACCCTCTAAATGCTCAAATGATTGGCCTACGGAGAAACCAAGTAACTGCAGATCTTCAGTTTTTTTATGCGTGGCATCTTGACAATATAATCGCAACGTGACACAATAACCATAAGAAGTTCCGTTACCCACAACTATTTCGAACCCCAATAATAAAAATAGATAACAACGTCAGACTATAAACATTTGAAGCCACGTTACATAACATTATTTCCAATAACGAAGAGTTACGTTTACGTTACAGACTTTATATTTGAAGTCATGACCTTTTAATCAAAATAAAGGGTTATGTTAGATATACGAGAAAAAGAAATAAACGCATATTACAGGTAACATCTGGGCTGGAACATCAACAACTAGTCTCTCCCTATCAGACAGGGTCCAAAAAAAAGTCCCCGGTCTAGTAAGTCCCGCACTATTAACCAAGCTCCAGCCCCTGTCCCATGCCGCAATATTGCATCGCTGTCCTTGTTTTAGAAGTATTTTAACGAAATGTGCTCCAATGAACTCGCAACGCTGGTACCCCCTCGACGTAAATACTTCCGACCAAACCAACAGGCAGCAAAATTCCACCCCTTCACTGTAGAGGTCCCCACATGCCGGAAAGCTTTATACTCTAATAGTTTCTTCTCTCGAACTGCTAGCCTTTGGAATTCCCTCCCTGTTTACTGCTTCCCTGGCTGTTTAAATATAATGTGGACATACATCTCGCTGCTGAACTCCCTACTTATGATGTCCCTATAGGTATGGACCCTAATTCACAGTAGCCTTTTTACGTCCAAGTAGCAATATAGCTTGTTTGGGTTGAAATTTAAAAAATTAAAAACATATAACCCTTGATATATAACCTTGTATTATCATTTTTTTATTTTATTGTGTAAAAATATAATTTATATAATATATATTTATATATATATATAACAAATTAGTTGTGAAAATGTGTAAAACAAAAAAAAACACTGATTCTGAGAAATCTGCAAAGCTCCAGCCCCTATCGCATCGCCGCAATGTTTCATCCCTGTGCTTGTTTGACAAGTACTGCGCTTGTACCCCCTAAACAAAAATAACACCAACTAACCCGACTGTGTGTATATTATTATTATTATTATTATTATTATTATTATTATTATTATTATTATTATTATTATTATTATTTATTTATTTATTTATTTTGTGTACATAGTGAGTACACAAAACAAATAATAATAATAATAATAATAATAATAATAATAATAATAATAATAATAATAATAATAATAATAATAACAACAACAACAACAACAAGTCATCATCATTATGCTCCATATTCCTTTCAGTTCTCTGGCTAGTTTCGTGTATATGCTTCGTTTTTCCGTTTCTTTGAACTTCACTCTGTGGACTGCTGGAACGGCGAAGTCTACGATTTGACAAGATTTTTCCTTCTTGTTGTTTATTATAACATCCGGTCTTCTTACTTGTATGGGTTTGTCTGTTTGTATATCTATATTGCAGATGGTTTTGTGTTTTTCGTTTTCCAGTACTGTTTCTGGTTTATGTTTGCACTATTTGCCTGCGTATTCGAAATTCAATTGTTTGCACAGTTCCCGCTGTACTGCTTTCTCCACACAGTCATGTCTGTTCTTGTATTCTTTTTGGGCTAGTTTGCTACATTCACTTATTATATGGTTTACTGCTCCGTCTCTTTGTCCACACAGTCTGCATTTACTGTTTTCCTGTCTGCATTTGCTCGTTTGTGTTTTCTATACTTGCCAGTCCTCTACCCCTTCGTTTTTTCATGTAGAGTCTGTCCGTATTGTCTTTTGGATGTAGTGTGTTGTGCATTGTCATTAATTTTCTAGTCTTCTGGTATAGGTGCCTGAGGTCTTCTTTAGTCCAGCCTATGAATGGTCCAGAGTATATTATTAGTGCTACTGTCCAGGTGTGTATTCCTTTTACTAGATTCCTGCTATATAATTTCGTTTCTAGAAGTTTTTTGTGTTTCGTGAATATTATTTTCCAATCTTCTCTTTCATTTCTGTAGATTTTATGGTGTCTGCTTCCAGAACTCCAAGATATTTTTAGCGATCCTGTTCGCCTAGCGCCCTAATGTCTTCTTGGTTGGGAGTTCTATACCCTCTGTTGTCTCCAGTTTTCCTCTTTTTATTTCTAGTAGTGCACACATTTCCATTCCGAATTCAATTTGGATGTCCTGGCTAAACGTTCTGATCGTATTAATCAGCTTTTCCAGTTCATTTTTACTTATTGCAAATAGTTTCAGGTCGTCCATGTACATTAGGTTGTTTACTCTTGGTTCTGTGTCTGTCAACTTTTATCCGGCATCACATTTTCTGAGTATGTAGTTGAGTGGCATCATAGCTATTATAAACAGTAGTGATGATAAGGAGTCTCTTTGGAAAATGCCCCTCTCCCCGTTATTTTTATCTCAGTCAGGTGTTGTCCTCCGGCTGTCAGTTCCAGTCACCATGTTACCATTGCTTTCTTAATAAGATTAACTATCCTGTCGGGTATTTTGTATATTTTTAAACATTCAATTATGCATGCTTGAGGGATTCTGTTGTAAGATTTTTTTATACTCAATCCATGCCATGGATATGCTCGTTTTTCTGTTTTTTTACCTCTTTCAGGATCTTTTGATCGATATATAGCAGGTCATGCGTCCTTCTTTTCCTTTTACGGCATCCTTTTTGTTCTTGGGGGAGTAGTCCGCGTTTGTTTAGGGATTGGTAGATTTGTTCTCTCAGTTTTGGCGTCAGGATTTTCCACATTTTTGGTAAAATGGTTATTGGTTTGTAGTTGCTTGGGGTAGTTCCCTTTTTGGCATCTTTTTGTATAAGCGTTGTCCTTCCTTTGGTCATCCACTCTGGTAAGTCTGTTTTGTGGATACATCCTCTCAGTTTCTGCGATAGCCTTTCATGTAGGGTCGTTAATTTTAAAACTAGTATGCATGTATTCCATCGTGGCCTGGTTCTCTCCAGTTTAGCATTTTCCTTAGGGTGTCCTTAATGGTTTCTCCATTAATTTCCGTTTTTGTTCCTTCTTCAATTTTCTTTAGTTCATTTTTCATGTTTTTCAACCACTTGGCATTTTTGTTGTGTTTTTTAGACTTTTCACATATCTTGCTCCAGAGGTGTTTTGTCTCTGTCGGTCCGGTTTTTCTGTTGTTTTTGCTGTTCAGATTTGTATCTATATCGTCTCAGTCTTCCCTCTATTGCTGCTATCTTTTGTTTTAATTATTCATGTTTCTTATTCAGTATTTCCTTGTGACCTAGATGTTTGCTCTTTCATCCTTTCCTATTCTCTTTCATTCTGTTTACGGTGTTAGCTTCTTTTTGAAGTTTGGTAATATGGGTTTTAAGTCCGATTTCCCATCCAGGCTTTGTCGGTCCATTCTTTTGGCCAGTTTTCTCTTTTTAGTTTTATACTTACTGATTTTGGCCCCGCATATATAAAGTTATTTAGGTCTTTGGTAGTGTCTGTGATGATGTACGCGAGTACTTTGTTTACTGTCTCTGTTTCAACTTTTAACTTCTTCTAATCGTCGTTCCTTAGGGATGGGAGATTTGTTTTGTTCTCGGGCATGTGCCGTTTTCCACTTCTCTTGCTTCTTCTTCTGTGAATTATACTTCTGTGAGTTCTGTGATTTCGTAGTCTTCGACCTCTTCCGTTATAGAGTTTATGTCTTGTCCGTCTTCTTCCTGGGATATTTTGTCAAGTGGTGTTTCTTGCTCTGTTCCGCACTTTTGTTTGATTTCCGTCAGTTCCATCTCAGAAAACCATCCTCTCTTGAGGATCTGTTTTGCTTGGTCTGCTATCCTTTATTCCGTTATATGATAGTTAGTAGCAGTGTTCCATGGATGTTTCATTCGCTTCCGGTAGCCTCTTTCTGTGAGGTGGCGGCATTTCCAGTCTATGCTCCTTTGTAGTTTATTTCCTTCTATTTTTTTTGGTTTATTCTTTTCATTCCTGGTTTCTTGTGTTTGGGTTAATGTTGGTTGTCATACCTGGAATTGTTTTTGTCCGTAAATTATTATTATTATTATTATTATTATTATCATTAGAAGAAGAAGAAGAAGAAGAAGAAGAAGAAGAAGAAGAAGAAGAAGAAGAGGAGTAAGTAATTGGGGGGGGTAGATTGAAAATCAAAACATTCCTTCATCCGGGACATAAGGCTAGAAAATTAACAAAAGAAGGAATATAGTTTCATAAAAATGTTTTAAAAGGAATGTGATTTAAAATTACAACACACTGGCGTGTATAAACGTGGGTCAGTCAAAAAAGACGTAGATTTATGCAAGCAAATATTATATAAGAGCGCATACGGTGGATCCGGGGCAGACGGATTCTGACAGAGGCACAGATAGGACACACATAGTCAAAGGTTACGCAAAAGTCTAGGTACTATATGATCACTAGATGAGAAAAAAAAACAGAGAATAAAAAATTTATTTTGATACGAAATCGTTATCTCGTTCATTTCCTTTCGGGGGAATAACTTTGCCCATAACAGAAACGTAAAGGGGCTCGAGTTGCACGGAGAAAATCGGATTTATAATTTCTGGCAATTGGAATTTGACCCTCATTTTGAAACAACAACGAAGGAATCAATTGTACATTATTTGATAATGATAACAAAACCGATGATAAGAAAGTAAAAACTCAACAAAACATTTGTTAGTCGCGAACCCATCTGGGTTCGCTAGGAAATTGTGTTCATGAGAACGTGTTCATGAGAACGTGTATGTGGAACCATGTGTGCGTATCTGTGTAAGTAGAGAAAAGTCATACGTGCCAGAATAGTGTGCTTGTGTGTGTAAGCGCACATGGGGGCAAAGTGTCAATTGAGAATGTGTATAAGTCTATAAATGGTGTTTGTTATGAGAATTGAGTTCACGAGAATGTTTTCAACAAAGTCTTATTAAAAAGATGTGTGCATATATGTGTAAGTAGAAAAAGTCTTACTTACCAGAATAGTGTGTTTTGGTGTGAGCGCACACGTGCTGTTATTATAGCAGTCAGAAAACCGCGGAGGTTTGTGACTCGTGTGTCGAGAACGAAGAAAAAGAGAAAAAATGATGATTTTTTCCGTGCATTGCTTTTTATAGCATCTAATAGAAGATAACTCGTGTCTGAAAACGCCCTCTAGTGGTGAGTCTGTATAATTGTATTGAGAAAGGAAGATAATTCTATAACTCCGATGATCTAAGGTTTGTAAGCATATCTAGTAAAGCTTCTGAGTTTTAATCGAACATACACATCCGTACACAGAATTAGAACTTACTTTCATATAATAGATGATATATTTTCTATGGGATAGATTACATCCATGAAACGAGAAAAACCCGTCAACAAGTCATTTCTCACGGAAGAGTCTCCATGAAATAAAAATGTAGAGCGATTCGTTTTTCTGCTAACAAAGTGAAGCCTGCGTTTGCGCCTAACAATATAACTAATCAAATACGATGTTGAACAGGTATATCAATTTATGCTGTATATTTTATATGCATAATTTTGTGTTTGTGTGTGCATGTGTATGTGCGTGTAAGAAACAAAAGCTTAAAGGCAGACAATTGAAATAAGTTTATAATTTGAAATTGAAAAATGAGAAATAAGCAAAAGAGAGTGTTAATAATTTGCTCTGAAATGTTGGAGTTTATAGTCATGGCTCCCAAGCAACAACAAGCTTTTTTGGGGCAAATTTAAATTAAATAAGTGTGAAAGTCTTCTTAGAATATTTGATTTGAACTTAACGTCATTTTTTCATAGAGGCTTGACTGAATTTGGCATGGATATCCAGATACATCGTAGAATAATAAACATAATAAAGAAACTCTACATGTTTCCAACTAGGAGTGAGTCAGACCATGGTTTAAAGTGTATGAGTCCTAACTCCTAAATTTGGCACAGTTTTCAGAATACACCTCAAATTAATGCATAAATTTATACACGTCATCTCAACTAAAGTCAATGAGGTAACATTTGTTTCTACTCGGAGTATATATAAATTACAGATTTGCCGTTTTTGCTTTCACTCTTGAAAGCCTTTGTAAACAACGTTTTAAGATGCGAATATTTTTATTAAAAATTAGTCAGTTTTTTTCTTGATTTTTTTTCTTATTAATTTCGGGCAATAGCATTTGTAACTTGAAAGCCTTTGTAAACAACGTTTTAAGATGCGAATATTTTTATTAAAAATTAGTCAGTTTTTTTCTTGATTTTTTTTCTTATTAATTTCGGGCAATAGCATGTCCATCTTCTAAGAAAAGAGAGTCTTAATCAAAACAAAATTCACCTTTTTCACCTGACATTGCTCCATCCGACTACTATCTTTTTCGGTCGTTGCAGCATCACTTAAACAATAAAATTTATGAAAATGACGACCAACTCAAAAATTACCTAAATTTGTTTTTCTCTAAAAAATTAGAGAAATGTTTTGAAGAAGGCATCAATAAGCTAGTTGATCGTTGGACAGAAGTCATAGAAAATGAAGGAAATTATTGTAAAGATTAAAAATGCCTTAATGTGAATGTTTCAGATGAAATAAATGTGTTGGACAAAAACGAGATTACTTTCTTTCCAACCTGATAGTAACATTGAAGCGCATATGTGAAGGATAAAGTGGTTGAGAAGAAAAATATAATCGATAATTTTTATTCCGACTGCTTAAATAATCGATACTTAGGATTCGAATCTTTTGTAAGTATATTGATCTGATGGTTGTAGTGAAGAACTTTGCATTAGGTCAAACAATCGGGCTTCGCAACTATTGGAGAGGTTTGTGTTGATCTGCATGAGCTGCTAGGAAACGAACCGGTTATTGACCGTGGAGAGGCTGACACATCACTCAATAAGTCCTGGCCATAGATAATAATACAACAACGTTTAGGTAAAAGTAGACTTTATTCATCAACGTAGTCTCTTTCTAGGGTTATATACTGATTCAAAGGCTACTCTAACAACCCGATGCCTTTTTTGTGAAACAATTTGTCTTTTGTGAAACAATTTGTCTTTTGCCTTAAAATACGCCTTAGTTTCCAGTATCACTTCTTTATTAGAGCCAAATCTCTTCCTCTGGAGCATTCTTTTGGACTCCAAAACAGTTAGTCGTCGCTGTAGGACAAATATGGAGAATAGGGTTGATTCAGAAAGCAATTCAAATTGCAATGTAGTTTTGCTATCGTTGCGATTGACCTCTGACACAAGTAATTGTATTGGTCAAAAGAACACATTTTCTTCTTCATTTGTATCCGTTTGGGGCTATTTCTTTCCTTCAAACGAACCAATAAAGCTATATAATATTCGCCGTTGCGCGCTTACTTGGCCTTTTATCTTTTATCTGTTCAGATGGATACTACACCCTATAGACCGGTGTCGTCTTGGCGTTCGGGTCTTGATTCCGCCGGTTTGTGGGTTTATCCTGTGCAGTTCTAGGAAGTCCACCCGCCCAGGCTTTGCCTCCCCTCTTTGGGGTGGAGTAAGTTTATCGCTTACTGCCTGGGGCGCCCCTACCGGGGGATGCCGACGGAGCTGCCTAGGCATTTTTTGTAGGCCAGAGTGCTCACCTTCTCGGGCGCTGGCTTTTCAAATCCCACTTTCCCGACCTTGTGTCACATCTTACCGCTGTGGGAGTAAGATAAATAACATTCGCTATTGACGCTTCTTCTATTTTCAAGGTATTTGAACCGTTGTTTCTGACGGAATAGAGTCCGAATAATACTTATAACGCCATTGCTTTTCTTGAACAGTATTTCCCTTATTAGAAAGCAAAGCTTTATCAACACACGAAATTAAGATTTTTTTCATTGTTTTAAAACTTTGCAACAGTAGTTTCATTTAACTAACTGTAATTTGTAAACTAATAATCCGATTAGGCTTAAATTTTGACACGTGCCATTTTAAGGTTAGTACATCATAAAACCCATATGGATTTCTTTTTAGCGATGCTGTTTATATGTCAGGTCCGGAACTTATTGAATGATGTGTTATATTTGCC
The DNA here is from genome assembly GCA_963556195.1 of Sepiola atlantica. Taxonomy (NCBI): domain Eukaryota; kingdom Metazoa; phylum Mollusca; class Cephalopoda; order Sepiida; family Sepiolidae; genus Sepiola; species Sepiola atlantica. Next base: position 153,243,688 of record OY744523.1, read on the forward strand.
ATTGTTCAAGCAATATTTCGATAGTTTCTTTTTCCTTTTCTTTTTTAACAAGATATTTCACCCCAAATAAGGCAGGTCGTCACTGTAGACGTAAGGGACTAGTGAGAATTATAGAGTATGTTTTGGGTGTCATCCAAAGTTGGGAGTTGTGCAGCGAGATGTCTGTTTACGTTAGTTTTAAACCTCTGCATGTCGGTACAGTCGGGGAAACAAGGAGCAGGGAGAGGTTTCCAGAGGCCGGCAACACGAGGAAAGAATCTGCTGGAGTAGAAGGCTCTCCGGCATCTGGAGACCTCCACAGTGAATAGATGGAACCTAACTGATTGTCAAGTTGTTCAAGTGTATTTTCGTCGAGGGGGCGCTAGAGCAGCTAGTTAATCGGAGCACAATCCATTGAAGTATTTGGAAAACAAGCACAAGGATGCTATATTGCGGCGATGGGACAGAGGCTGGAACTTGGTAGATAGTGAGGGACCTATTAAGTTGATGATTCTTTTGGGGGCCTTGGTTAAGAGAGAGAGAGACTAGTAGATGATGCACCAGCCCAGATATGACAACAATACTCCATACATAGGCGAATGGTGGCTTTCTCTTCTTGCCTTCTTCAGGCGGGCAGTCATCCTTATATATATATATATATATATATATATATATATATATATATATATATATTTCACCTCTCCCACCCGTTAGACCATTTCAATCAAACTTAACCCAACTCCCAAATTGTAAGTGTCTCTCTTAGGCTATCTGGTTATTATATGGGTGATAAGTAACGTTGACTGTGCAGGCAAAAGGTGATCATTCTACATTATATCGTTTTTTTTATTTTATAATATAAATAATATAAATTATGTCGTTATCTTTTCATTTTAATTACTATTTTTCAAATAGTTTACAGGACTTTTTTCTAATCGACAAAAAAAACACAATCTCATTTTTAGTCTTCAGTTAAAAAGCGAATTTTCTCCATTTTTTTCACGTCGTCTAAAACAAGTATAACTTTTTACTATTTATCAAAGTGATTGAAAAAACATTTTTTTAAACCGATTTCCCTCCGGTTAAAAATAATTTTATATTACTATTTATTCAGCTTAAAATGTATGTAATTTGTATCTTAAATGTAGCGAAAGTATGCGACTATGGGAATCATGAAATTAAATCATAATCATTGTAATTAAAGGAAACACGAAGTTTTTAGTAAATACAATTGGATACATAATCACAGTAATTAGTCTCACTAAAAATTACTAATGCGTCACATTATTTAACTAGAAATTAATATTAGGATTCAGAGTCCGACTGAAATCTACAATTTTGGATATAGTATCTCACTTTTGATATATACCCTCACTAAAAGTTACAATTAGAATACACAGTGTCACTATAAATTATCGTGTTGATATTAAACTCAACCATAAATTACCATTGGGGTACATAGCCCGACGATAAATTTACATTCGGATACACGATACGAATATAAATAAAAATTGGAATACAGAGGACCACTATTAGAGGAGCCATTATATATCAATTACGTTTGTGATACATAGTACTACTATGAATTGCCATTTCAAAATAACGTGCCATATAAAATATCATTCAGATTGATAGTCTTAATATAAATTAACATAGGGGGATATAAACCAAATATAAATTAACATATTTGATACACACTGTCAATAGAATTTACCATTATTTATGCTTATACTAAATAGATTCCGTACTGTTTGCCAAGCTTCAGCCCCTGTTGCATAGCCGTAGTGTTACATCGCTCATCTTGTTTTACCAATACTTCCACTGAATGTGTTCCGATGAACTTACTGCACTTGTACCCCTTCAACGTAAATATCTCGACCCATTCGACTAGTAGCAAAATCCCACCCTTCAATGTAGAGGTTCCTAAAATCTGGAAGATTTCCTACTCTAATAGCTTCTTTTCTCGGACCGTTTACCTTTGGAATTCCTTCCCTGTTCCTTGTTTTCCCGACCGTATTATCATGCATAAATTTATATATATATATATATATATATATATATATATATATATATATATATATATATATATATATATATATATATAAACACGCATATTGCTGTCTCCGCGCAAGTGTTCACCCTTATAAACCTAGCCCTTATCACAGTAACATGTTACGCTTCGGTGGCAATATGTCTTGTTTGGGGCGAACAAAAGCTAAAAAAAGAGACACTTTATTTGTGAGTTATCGAAAACCATATTTGTGGAGGGAAAGTGTTAAATTTGTAAGATAGAAAGATGACAAACTCTCATTCTAACATTTAATAACGACTTTATTGGGTCGTCTTCGTTAGTACGTGAACAAAAAGGGAAAGAGGTTAGTATGTCCATAAGTATAGACGAAGGCAAAAGTAAGGAATTTCCAGTGAGGAAAAGAGAATTGTTCATATTGTTGAATGTTTGTACACCGGCTATGGTGTCAGAACGCGTCTATATGTGTATGCAAGTATGGGTGTCTGTAATATCAAGTCCACGTGTTGAGGCAGTAGCAATTTTGGTGTCTTGTAGAACCCAGAGCCAGTGGCTCGGGAAAATGTCTATTGCGTCCTCAGAGAGGAGGTACGTGTGTTTGGCAGTGCCAAAGAAGGAAAAAGAGAGAAGTGTCGTCTCGTGCCATCGAAGTAAAAGAGAACGGGCGGATGGCGGTCCAGTGTTTATATAATTATGCTAGCCATCCAAGATTCGCCTAAAAGAAGGCCACTGATTGGTCAAGCCAAGGAGGAAGTAGTTTTCCTGTACGAATCAGCAGGCAGCTAAGAAGTCATTGATATTTAAACAATATGGCGGCTTGTAGGAAACTGCTATAAAGTCACTCAGAACATGTTTTAAAAGTGAGAAGGCTCCTAGCGACAATCAATGAATTAGTCTGATAATTATAGAAAAAGGAAGATATTTTATAGCAAGCAATGGCGGCGTTTTACAACCTGATTCGTGATTAATTAAGCTAAAATATATAAGGATATTATCAAATCTAAAATATCGAACGGCGTTGTTTACGAGTAGGCTGATAATAAAAAAGGCGAAGTCACATGAGCAGAAAATGCTAGAGTTGCAAAGAGCGACAGAAACAATCTAGTCAGTCCAACCTCATATACTAGTTTTCTCTTAACCCTCTGCACCCAGGTTTAAACTTTTGACATTCAACTAAGATATAGGATTCTAGTCAAATCATGACCCGTTGGATCACTCATTGAGGTTAGATTGTTTGAATCAGGAAAACATTGATTTTTCAAAGGCAATTAAATCTTTAAAATTAAATACAACCGGAAAGAGAATTTCATAAACATTAAAACCATTTTCTAAGATTATAATTTAATAAACGAAAAAAAAAATGTAATTGGATAATAGCAGTCATCACTGCTGATTGTGCTGACTGCTGATTTTGGTGGGGGATAGGTGATAACCCCACGTAAAGAGAGTCTCAATTTTTCTCTGCAGTCTCAACGAGATCGTAAAACATAATATACATTTTATTTTCCAACATAACTCAATCCCAGAACTAAATAATGTATTTTCTGTTATTAATTAAATATGAAATTTCGACCATCCCATTAAAAATTTGTAAAAAAAAACTTAATTTATTTTGTTGATTGATACAAACGAATAAACTTTCTGAAAATACCCAAAATGTGTACTAAACACGCCCATATTTTAGTCAACACTACTTAATTTTTCCAATTAATTACTAATAATAAATATATTCCTCTCATGTGACTTCTGTCGCGGTAATATGCTTTAGCATTACAAATGGTAGATGTCAGTTAATTGTCAACTCTTAACCATCAACACATTCGCCGGTTAAAACATCCAAGGTGACCTTGCCAACCCCATGGCACATCTCACAACGTCATTTGCCAAACAGATAAAACCGATGTATCAAAATCGCTTTGTCTTCTTTCAAAGTATTAGTGTGGCCTTGTCCTTTCGTTTAGCAACCAGATATCGTCGGGTACTTTTCTGTCGTTCGAGTCTGTTAGCTTCGGTGTCGGTTAATGTGACGTCCTCACACTTATTGTTATTGGCTGGGAGGTAGTCCAGCAGATGTGATTCCTTCTTTCGGAACAAAGCGTCTTCGCAAGCCGGACAATACCTCTCTCCTCGATGTGATCCAATCTAGTTAAGGGGCATAAGTTGCCGCTGACATCGCTGCACATCAACTTGGAGATGCAGGCACAAAAAGAACAAGAAAATGGTCAATTCAAGCAGACAGTTCTAACAATTCAAAAACACAACAAAGCTCTCCGTTTGTGTTTATAATAATACTATGTATTCTCCCCCCCCCTTCCCTTTCGTATGCGTGTGGCTTCTACAGGTATCACTTATAACGAACGCTCCTCTTCGTCGCGGTCTATATTACCAGCTCGATAACCGACAAGACCTGGGCGACCGTACCGGTAGATTACTTGTTCTCACTCCCTGTTGCGGTTGATGTGCGTTCGAGTTTGGCCTGGTTTATGGAGTGTTGAAGTCAACGAATGGTTTCCGCTCTCCTGACAAAGACTAGTTGATCGATCCTGGCTTCGCCACGGTATGTTTTTTTTATCTAAAGTCAGGATTCCGCATCTGTTTCAGAAGATCGGCGTCGACTGAAATGAGAATGCACGGAACACACAGAGCAGACCAGAGAATGACAGAGAATGACAGAGCAGACCAGAGAATGACAGAGAATTGTCAGAAGACCGGAGATTGGTTGTAGATTGATCTGCCTTTGAGAAAATTGCCTAAGTTGAATTCTATAAGAACGGCTAAAGTGTCAGTCCAAATCCTATGTGTTAACCCCGCATATCCAACGAACATTATTGCGCTTGTAACACCGTCTTCATTTGTTTTCGATAATATATTCTTATTTTTATATTAAGAATATTCTTGTTGTGCCCCACTCCTCCAGCTCGCGACGCCACCAGTTCGCCCGTTCCGGGTTCGGTTGGTCGGGAGAAGTTGCCGTTCTGATGAAGTTGCCGATGTTCAAACGCCTGGCCCAGCGACTACTCACTCCCACGTTGTGTTTGTTTAGATCAGTGAGCACCCAACCGGGTTGATTCAGCAACCTTGTCTCGCTGTGAAGAGAAGGATCATTTCATGCAAAAGAGTTGAATGAAATGAATTAAGTTCGTAACGAAGAAGAATTATTTTAAAAATAATTAAAAAATAATGTACACTGGTTTGTTTACAAAGCCAGGCGCTCGATAATATAAAAGTTTAACTGCGCGTGTTAGTCAGATCGACGAGCGTTAATGATTTTGGGCGTCTGGATCGTCCTCAGTGAAAATCTGTTCGGGACGAGAAAAGAACATACATAACCTGATATGTCGAGTTTAGTAGAGAAGTACAGAGGCGAGTTCTTTCGTCCGATTCTCTCGTAACTGACGGCCTCTCACTAACTCCGACTGTCACTAAACTGTTCTTTGTTTGGCTTTTTATCGGGGCATACACCGCCTCTACCCCGGGGGGTCACGGTTGTCTCCGATTTTTCCTGAGAAATAAATTTTATAGCATTTATCCAGAGCTTCTAAAATCAATTTCGACACAGCTGCCAAATTCGTTTATGACCGTTTATTTCTGTTTTCGACAACAGCTGAGAGATATCAGGACTGTCGAGTAGGGTAATTAACCAGCGTCCATCTCGGAAGACCCACTTAAGACCAATTGTCCCGATTCTGATAGCTGCTAACCGACTGCAATTCTAACTCCCGCTGAGTTCACATGTCACTCTCATATCGACTTTGAGAAGTTAATTCTTTTTTTATCCTATCTTTTGATAAGCCCATAAAATAAAATAATTCGTTTTTCTTTTTGTCATTACCAACTGTGCAATACGTTCAGAGATTTTTATGGTTCTCTTTCTCTCTATCCGTACTAGCGCGGTAATTTTACCATCGACCTTCGTAGGCTCACGGTCAACTCATACTGGCGCTGTATCTTGGGCCTCCACCCTCTTCGTGGGGCTTCCCGACACTGTCACATTGTGATCTTTTTCTTTTCGTGAAATTACGATTTAAATCTTCTACTAATACTAGTGGCTTCAAAATTATGTAGGACCTTTTCCTAAGGCAGTCCACCATGTTACACAAGTCTTTTCGTGGGTAGAGGAAGTGGTATCTTGGCTTCTGGGTGGTATTTGGGGGGATTTTTCTTGAACTTGGCCACTTCTAAATGCTCTGTATGATTATTACATTTATATTTTTAATTTTCCATTATTATTATTAGAATTAGAATTAAAATACATTATTAATGTGGTCATTAATACTATTAATATTATTACCATTACTATCTATTAATAATGGAGTTTATGTATCTGTCCGTCTGAAGCCGAAACTCCACTAGAGTATTATGACTATTTATAAAGTCCGCCAGCTTCATTATATACTATTAAAAACACCGCCATAAACACTATGCGCATTTCCTAATTTACATAATCAATTGCTTTTGAACTTCTAATAAATTAGTATTCGCAAATATACACTCATGATTGTTCTCTTCAGATTTCAACATGTATTTACGCTATTTTGCTCGCTAATAATCTTACTTATAAATTATAAGTATTTCTTTTATTATTTATTTATAAAATGAGTTACGTAGTTATTTCCTCTACGTCCAACTGATTGAACAGCGTACCTTCCTCTGAACGGACGCGTTAATACTTTACTGATTTATTTTATTAAAACGTTCTGAGTTTGTTTATTTTCTTAATCTTATTAGCCATTATATTGTTTAATTAAAATAATAATTGATTTTAAAATTACTTTTTAAAAAACACACACACATTATAATGAATCAGTTACGTAGTTGCGTCTAATTGATTGAACAGCGTTCGTTAATCCATTGAAACGATTACCCCCCTCTGAACGGGCGCGTTATTTCAAATGAAAACAAACTGCTAGCATTTAACTGTGTTACTTTTTTTTATTAAAACGTTCTGAGTTTGTTTATTTTCTTAATCTTATTAGCCATTATGTTTTAAAACACAAATTTATTGAATCAAATTGTTTAATTAAAATAATAATTGATAAACACACACACATTATAATAAATTTAGTTTAGCTACACTTTTTTTTTCTAAAGTTATCGCGGTAAAAGAGTACCGATTTTTTTATTGATAATTTTCAGATGCACCTTTTTTTCGATTCGAAAATTAGTGTTTGCTGTATTCAGTTTTTTAAATTGTTGATTTTAACAAATTTAATGAATGACATTGTTTAATTAAAATAATAATTGATTGACAAATTACTATTTAAAAAACACACACACATTATAATGAATTTAGTTTTTTTGTCAACAAAAAAAAAACAACACATTGTACTGGAAAACTACATAACTGATTTTAGAATAGTGTTCGCTGTATTTTGTATTTTTTAATTGTTGATTTTAATATACGTACACCTTTTTTTCGGTTTGAAAGACATAAAATATTACTTATTATATTCTGACGTGGATTTGGCGCAAAACGATTGAGTGTAAAGAAAAGCGAGCGGACGATAACTTGGGGGGACACCTTTTACTGGGCAAGTAAATAACTGTTTTTAGAATCGTATTCGCTGTATTTTTTTATTGATAATTTTATTTTATGTACACTTTCCTTTTTCTCTTTGAAAAACTAAAACTATTATTATTATTTATTATTTTGTAAATTCTTACGTGGATTTGGCGCAAAACAATTGGGTGGAAAGAAAAGCGAGCAGACGATAACAATGCAAATTTATTTTTTATTTTTATTAATGTTGTTATTTATCATGTGCAATATATTATTTAAGTTAATTGTAGTGATAAAAAGCTCTACCCAAATTACATACTAGCCTCATTTCTGACGCGGCAGCCTAGCAAAAATATGCGACCGGAGGGAGCATATATTTGCTAGTTATTATAATGATAATAGTTATAATAATGATGATAAAAAAAATAAAAAATAATAATAATAATAATAATAATAATAATAATAATAATAATAATAATTAAAAAAATAATAATGATGATGATCATAATAATAATTCACAATTGGTAATGATTTTAATGGTAATAATATTAATAGTATTAATGACCACATTAATAATGTATTTTAATTATAATTCTAATAATAATAATGGAAAATTAAACATATAAATAAACATATTACTATTTGTACTCACTAGGAGTTCTCACACAGATCATCGTCAGTGATTACTCACCGACAACAACCAGTGGTATTTCCTGGAGTTTAAGTGACAACAAGCCTCCCCAGATTTCCAGTATTCTTCACCTCTTTTCGATAACGATGCCGTATCGCAACAGCCTCTTACCATTGATTTCTCGCTGGTAAGGACAATTACTACTACTATTATTATTATTAGTAGTAGTAGTAGTAGTAGTATTATTATTATACCATTACTACTATCATCGTTATTGTCATAATCATTTGTATTATTTGTACTCACTAGGAGTTATCATACAGATCATCAGTGATTACTCTATTATTATTACTATTAGTATTATTACTATTATTATTATTTGTTTTACTATTATTACTATTATTACTATTATTAGTAGTATTAGTAGTCGTATTATATACATACATATACATATACATACATAGTATTAGTTTGATTATTATCATTATTATTATTTATTGTGTTACCTTCTTAATTAAATAAATATTCTTATTGCCATTACTATAATCTTACCCTTATTCTATTTATTTTATTCGCTTATTCCTCACCCCTTAATGTGCCTATAAATACTATTAATACTATTATTAAAATTTTGTTATTATGTTTATTACCGATATCATTATTATCATTACTATTATCATTATTATTTTTTATATCATTATTATTAGTAGTAGTAGTATTAGTATTTGTATTATTTTATCACGGTTGCTGCTATCAACATCATGATATCATGGATAAAAAGATAACAAATAAATAATAAAAAAACTAATAAGATTAGATCTGAATAACTTAACACCTCACCACCGCCACTCACCTAATCTAAGCCAGACTTGAAAATGTGTCTTCCTGTTCATCTAAACATCAAGCACGTTATTGACACGTCGATGCTAGTCATCAAAACACATCAAGACATTAGATATGAGTTTTTCATTTCCCCCCTTCCTTATCTTATCTCCTTTTTTTCCTCTATTCTCAATGAGTATATTTCATTTTATTTTATTTTATCTTATTTTATTTTATTTTATATTATATTTGATCTTCAACGGTCTCAAATCTAACCACGTTACTTTCCAAATTTAAATTTTTCTAACAGCTGTTGATCGATAACATAGACATGCCAGTGTCACAGATTTTGTACATGTCTGTATAAATAAACAAAATAATCATATATGTAAAAGCTCTATTTGATATTGAGCACTTCTTATAAGCCCGGTTGAAATTCTTTTGAATTCCTATCCTGTGAATGTTTCCTTTACCTGGATTACTATATATATATATATATATATATATATATATATATATATATATATATATATATATATATATATATATATATATATATATATATATATATATATATAAAATTGCTAATTTACAATTTTGTCTTTTCATTTTTTGATATATTTTAATAATTAACTGGCTTCGAAACCTTACTTTGTCCTTTCTAACAATTTAACTTGAGCTCAATGAGTGATCAAACGGGTCATATTTTTCTCGTAATTTATATTTTGCTGTTTTAAAATATGTTCTAGATACTTAGTAAAGAGTAAAGAAAAATGGTGTTCACTTATGTTTGTTTTGCTCGTCGATTTCAAATGTTGTCTTGCATTTTACTCTAGAGCGTTCCTTTTTGGGAATATAAGACAACAGTCGCTCAGGCGAACATAAATACAACTTTAAATTATTTTAAAATATGGCGATCGAAAACAACGTAATTCTTGATCAATCAAGCTTAAATTAGCCGAAGACAAATTGAAATATTAGAAATTAGCAAAAAATAAAGAAAATATAACCATAATTTGAAAAATTTACAATTTACATGATCGGCGCACAATTATACTGAAACAGAAAATCGATTAAGAAAGAGAAAAGAGCATATACTTTATGCGCTGCAATCTATAGTGCCGTCCTGTGTCCCGGTTCGTTGAAGCGGAAGAAGTCGCCATTACATTGTACAATTTCTAAGAATGACTATGATGTGGCCAGTCCGACGTTTATCGATCTACCTTCCATACAATATTATCGCTGTGCATGTTGGATCTTGTTTAGCTAAATTAAAAAGTAAATATTGTTTACAGTGAACGGCTGGCCTTCATATTTCTCCGATAGCGACTGGTGTGAAGACCTAATCTGAATTGTGAAAGTCTCTCTGTTTAATGTATAATAAAGGGAGAATATTATTGACATGAAGCGAAACGAATATATGAAGACTTTCGGTAAGTTGCATTCATTAACCACTTGTTTAGCATTCAGCAGTTTATCATTTTTATTAAACCTCTTCGGGAATCGTTTATTTTAATTAACAATTGCATTTCAAACTTCAATAAGATTATATATATAAGTCAGGTTCATATTATATTCCAATAACCATGTTTTTATTTTTATTTTTTCCAACTTCAATAAGATTTTTTACTTATATATATATATATATATATATATATATATATATATATATATATAAGTCAGGTTCATATTATATTCCAATAATCATGTTTTTATTTTATTATTTTTATTTTTATTTTTTCACATTTCCAAAAAACATAACATTTCTGTGAGATATATTTTTTACGGTCCGTTTCATTTGTCTTGTGCCAAACAACATTTTTATGTTAATATCGTCTTTGCAACATTACAAAATCATCAGAAAAATTTACAAAGAGTAAAAGTTCTTGGATTAAAGTGTCTTGAAAAAACCTACGCTATACAGTGGTTCATTTTTGGGTGAAACCAAACAAAAAACAAAGAAAAGAGCAAACTCACACGTGGAGGAACCCACTAATACGCCATTTTTAATTTATATATATATATATATATATATATATATATATATATATATATATATATATATATAGTACTATTTCATATGTATAAACTTGTATTATAAAATAATAATTATGTTGATATTGCGAGTGTTTAGAAGAAGCCATCAGAAGAAGGAGCGAAGGTGATTGGTCATTCTGCTTAATATGATGATTTAATGCTGAAAGACATTACCTCTTATAAACGAGTCACTATATACGATTTATGGGGCATGTCCCTGTATAGCAATACGAGTTTATATCTTTCTTAACAATATGAGTGCGATAGGATTCGATAGGATTCGAACTCAGCACAGTTGATGATTAAATATGTCGCAACAGTGTCCATTAGACCAATCACGCATGAATTAACAAAAAGAAGAAAAATAGTGCGAAAATGAGCGAGTGAAAAACACTAAGAAAATATCATTGAGATAATACGTATATGTTATTTCCACTGTTGATTTGATCTTGTTAGACTGGAATAGTTTTCTAAAAAATTGAATAAACGTAAAATATTCTAAAATATTATAGCTTATTAGGCTTTTCCGTAACTACAAAGGTTGATTTTAATGAAACGTTCGTGAGTTAAGTTTTTGTGTTCTTTCAATGTTCTAGAATAATTTATTTCCAATAAAAGTAACACTTCTATTTTTCAAAATTTCAATAAATTCGTATTTGCTAAATCAAATAAACGCAAAGAAAATCTTTTCAATTAAATGATTTCATTGAAATAGTCCTTTCAAATGAACTCACTATAACATTTTTAATTCAAACTGCATCTGCGCATGTGCAAGATTTTAGCTTCATAAAAAGCGGCGTTTCTGTACAATACTCTTATTTTGAATCAAAATGCGAGCAGGACATAGCTCTCTTTTTTTTCTTTTTTAACGACTATAAGAAACTTTTTCAACCACCGATTGTCATCGCCGTTCAAACTCCTCGGCCTAACATTCACAGGCAACATGAATTTGAATAAATACATAGAAGATAGTGCCAAAACTGCTGCAAAGAAGTTGGTCTATCTCTACCGGACTAAAACACTCCTCACACCTGCCAGTATCATATATCTCTATAAAGACACCATTCGCCCGTGAATGAAATATTTTTACCACATCTGAGCTGGTACACAAACTTTCTGGATAGGGTGCTAAAAAACAGTTTCTAACCTTATAGGTCTCGCACTGGGTGCCAAACTCCAGCCCCTGTCACATCGCCACGGTGTTAGATACCTACAATGTTTTACAAGTACTTCCACTGTATGTGCTCGATGAACTCGCTGCAGTGTACCCTCTCAAAGAAAATACTCCGAACCATCCGACTAGCAGCAAAATCCCACCCTACACTGTAGAGAACCATAGATTCTGTAAGATCTTTTTCTCTAATAGCTTTATTCCGCAGACCGCTTGCCTTTGGAATTCTCTCTCTTCACGCGGACATCTAAATGTAATGCGAACAAACATCTTGCTGCTATTTACTATATATACTCATATGGGAGATGTATTTATGTCTGTATGCCGCCCTTGTGTGCGTTAACTAATTTTAAGCTCCTAGATTTAAGGACGATACCTTTTGTAGAAATGATTACACATCATGTGTATATTGAAACCAGAATAAAACATATATATGAAAACAAAAAACAAAGCATAACCATTATTCATATTTGCATTTCATTTAGAATAAGCATTCTATTACTGAGACCTTTAACTTAGCCTACATATATATATATATATATATATATATATATATATATATATATATATATATATATATATATATATATATATATATATATATATATATATATATGTGTGTGTGTGTGTGTGTGGGTGTGTGTGTGTGTGTGTCCACTGAATTTGGCATTTAGACGTTAATTTACTCTCCCATTACAACGGCAATGCGTGTTGGCCGCAACGGTTAACGCTCCGACTATTGAGTCAAGATTGACTTTCGTACTGTGGTTCAAATCCTGCGACTGATAGGAATTGTTTCCTTCCGTACTTATGATTGCAGGTTCGGCATGAAACACATGTGTATATGGGTCAATTTGAAAATTTTATTTATTTATAAATATTTGTTCAAAGCTCTCGCTCGATGGAACACATTAAGTAGGTTGACGACAAGCAGTTTTTATAGCGTAATATAATACTCTAGGCCCCGACTATTAAGTTCTGTTTGACAGCTTGCTAACATGCCCGCTGAATTTGGGATTTAGATGTAATTTACCTTCCTATTTCAACGGCAATGCGTGTTGGTCTCAACGGTGAACGCTCTGACTACTGCGTTCAGATTGACTTTCGTATTAGGATTCGAATTGTGCGACCGGCAGTCATTGTTTCCTTCCATACTGATGATTGTCGGTTTTGCATGAAACACATATGTATATGGGTCAATTTGAAAATAATATATATTTATGAATAATATATATATATATATATATATAGAGAGAGAGAGAGAGAGAGAGAGAGAGATATGAGAGAATAAATAATAATAAAACATTAACACATATCAGACAATAATTATTTCGATGTTAAAGAACAAAATAATTAAATGATTTCTTTTAGATCTGGAAGAGCTGAACGAGAGCGTTTAATGTCGAACTAATTATTGTCTGGTATATGTTAAGCTTTTTTTTATTTTTCATTCTTAAATATTTGCTCTGTACGTTAAATTCATATATATGTATATTTTTTACTTTAATTCACCCAAGACACGGCATATTATCACTGAGACGTAAATGACTGTTGTGGATTAGGGGACAGAATTATAGGGGGCATCCTAAGTGAGGAGTTGCGTAGCGAGATGATTGCTTACGTCACATTTAAATTTCTGCATGTTAGTACAGTCAGGGAAACAGGAGGTAGGGAGGGAGTTACAAAGGTTGCCAGCTCGTGGAAAGAAGATATTAGAGTAGATAGCTTTCCGGTGTCTTGTGACCTCCACAGTGAATGAATGGGATTTAACTGATTGTCGGGTTATTCGGGTGTATTAACGGCTAGGGGTCATCAGAGAAGCGAGTTCATCGGAGCACATTCCATTGAAGTATTTGTACAACAAGCACATAGATGCAACATTGTGTCGACGTGACAACGGCTTGAGCTTGGTGGATAGTGAAAGACACATATATATATATATATATATATATATATATATATATATATATATATATATATATATATATATATATATATATGAAAGGATATATGGAAACGATCGTACGCCTAATAACAGTTGGTTTTGAATTCTTGGAACAATGTTAAAAAAAAATAACGCATAGAATAACGTACAATTTAGGTTAAATATATATGAAACTGATCCATCACTCTAAATCTTAAAATATGTTTTCCTTCTTTCCATTTTCCACAGTGTTCACACGTAATCACCTAAAAAGCAGAATATATATTTAGGGGGGAGGGGGTTAGCGGAGTGTGTTCATCTGTAAATTTACCCATATTTTATTTTTAAATCTTATATTTTTTAACTGTACGTCCCTTTTTTATTTTAATTTTAAGCAATTGAGTTTCGTGGTGTTATTTTTTCGCATAAAAAATGAATAAATAGCTTCTTTAAAATTATCTAAATAATTAAATACCTTATTTTTATGTATAAATAAAAAATATTAACAGTTTTGGTATTATTGTAAATTGACACCCTCAGCTCCTCCCCCCATCCCTGAAAAAATACTATTCTACTTTTTTAGGCGATTACGTGTGGATTTTCAGAAAATCCTGGCGGCAGTAGAAAACAACAACAAAAATATTTTAGAATGTAGAGTTGGGCATCAGTGTCGCATATACATTTAACTTAAAATGATCCTCTATATCCGGGCCATTCTATGGTTTTATGGCAGTTAACAATTTTTTTTTTTTTGCTTTTGGAAATAAATTCTGTGCGTTATTTTTTGGAGGGAGGGGGCAGGGTCCACTCTTTTCGGCGATTACGTGTGGTTTTACGACCTTGCCAGTCGGACTTAGGGGTAGTGTTACAAATGTATTAGTTAATTGTCCTAATAAGTTAGAATGACGGTAAAAAGTAGAATCACATTGTTTAAACTTAGCTGAGGGTGTTAATCTATAACATTTTCAAAGTGTGTTGTTAAATTTATGGAAGTCTGAGTAAAAACATTGTTTTAACTATACCCATCCCCAATTAATTGGTGTTTTGATGTAAATAGTTTGGATGAATGGAAAAAGAACTTTCGCATTTATTCATTTAGAAGACAGAAAAAAAATGAGTTTTAAAAAAATATGAATCTATTTTTTTTATTATTTAAAAAGCTGAGAGGGGTGAGGGTGTTTTCTTTTTTCTTAATCATATTCAATAGTTGTCGTTGTCGTATTCGTCGTCAAAAACAACAACTAATTTAGTTTTAAAGATAAAGTATATATCTAAAGAAACCCTTTGTTAGTTATTGCGTTCAATGCGGAGTGTAATTTTTTTAAATAAATTATTCCAGGTAATCTAAGTTGTTGATTCGTGTAAACACACGCATGCTTAAAATGTGACCGGAAGTTATTCGAATTTCAAAATAATCATTTCAAACGTTAAATGTTTTTCATAAAATCGTTGAAATTAATATAACTACTACTAATAATAATAACATTAATATTAACAAAACTTTTGAATATATATAAGAAAACTGTAAAATGAAAATTCAAATGAATTGTTCAGAATATTAATTTATTAGAAGGTGTTTATAATAGTATTATGCTAACGAAGCATCGGGATGAATGTGTTTACGCAGCGTTCTCTTGGCCTTTTGGCTAATATCAAAGTGTAGTATCTGTTCCGATGGATACTACACCCCATAGACTGGTATTGTCTTGGCCTTCGGAGCTTGATTTACGCCGGTCTATGGGTCTGTCCTGTGCAGTTCTATGAGGTCCACCCTCCCAGGCTTCGTCTTCCCTCTTTAGGGAGGAGTAAGTTTATTGCTTACTGCCTGAGGCGCCCCTACCGGGAATGCCGACGGGGCTGCTCAGGCAATTTTTAATGGCCAGAGTGCTCACCACTCGGCGCTGGCTTTTCAAACCCCACTTTCCCGACCCGACCTTGGGTCACATCTTACTTGTGGGAGTAAGATAAAACTGGCCTTATGCCTAACTCCTGGAGAGGAGTAAATAAATAAATACAACTATTATTGAATTAAATAAACGTAACATGTTTTGATATAAACATGGTTAGGATAAATGGAAAAACATTTCGCATTTATTCATTTATATATATATATATATATATATATATATATATATATATATATATATATATATATATATATATATATATATATATATATTATGTTAACGATGATAAAATGCGTATTCTTATGAAAGGGTATATTGGGAGCAATAAATACTCAACTGAAATCTAATTTTAATGGAATTTAAGCTTCAATCAATTTACATAAAATTATACGAACTCGTGAACTTTGAGCTATTTTCAGTCATTTTAGATCGCGTTAATAGAAGGTTGAGTTCACAATATTAAAATAGAAGTATGTTTCTTGTGTTAAATATGTTATGTCAAACTTTTTTACATTTATGAAGTATTTCAAGAATATATATCGTCAATGCACGTAATTCAGTGATTAATATAAACCACAAAACCCCAACATAATATTAGCTACATTAAAATCGACCCAAGGGCGGGTAATTTGAAATACAATAACAAGAATACCTGATTTTAACACAATTATAAAATTTGGGACATTTCAAATGAAAATTGTAATACTAATTGATAAATGAATCGAGTACAACAGCCGAAACGTTGTTCATATAACAAATAGAGTGAGAATAATTGTAACATAAATAACAACGATACCTGATCTTTACTGTAAGACCTGATCCTGTTCAACCAATCAGATTTTTATATTCATCAGTCCCTTCCTCATACTCTTACAGATTAATTGTCTTATCGCGAGTTGAGAGTCAAGTTTACTATTTCACCTAGAGATAGATTCATATTTTCCCCCAAAGGCATTAGTGAAATAGTTTTTATTTCTTTGATCATAGAAAAGGAAAAAATAAATAAATTGTTAAAAGTGTGAACCTTTTCGGCCACCCCATTAGTCATCGCCCGGATTTCGTCGTTGGTTCTTGTATTTAATTCATTGTGTTTCATTCTTGTCTTCTTGTCAACTTATCATCTTTTCAACGTCACCAATGATAATTTCCTTGTCTAGTATTTTTGTTTGAGCAATTGATCATTTCCTCTGACCCTATCAACGCGACCCGGCATCTAAACTATTGTCTTTTCTAAACTCCCAAATAAAAAAATGGCATTTAATATTTATCTTTCTTTTGTTTCAACTATAATTACTTCTTAACAATTATTTATGTTGCGAATGGCAATTTTAATTCTGACATTTTCTCCTGGATTTGAAGAAAATAACAGAAGATGTGGACATCATTCCGGCATTTTCAATCCCCGTCATAGCTATACTCGCTCGGTGAAAAGAAAAAAAAATGGATTCTATCATTTTGAGTGATAATTTTAATTGTCGAAACTATTTCATTATGTTTTCCATTTTTAGTATCCAGAGAGAGAGAGAGAGAAAAAATAGGCCGTTTTTTATCTTAATTATTTTAACCTGAATCAGCCATTTATTTAAAAAAAATAAAAATTCAAACAAATTTTACTTGAATGCCATTACCAAGAATATCAATATAAATACGAATGTTGTACTTAAAAAAAAAAGATCATATAGATATATGAAGAATTAGTTCCCAAAATGTTATCAATTATTTTTCACGTTTTCGTTCTTCTTTTTTCTTTTTCTCTCTCTCTCTCTCTCTCTCTCTCTCTCTCTCTCTCTCTTAATCCAAGTTTGGCGTTCTTGTTTCGATCCCTGCTCTGAGCATGTCGATTTCCTTTGCTTATTATCATTGAGATTATGTTTTCCTTTTAAGCATAATATATGTAAGTTATTAATTTCATCCAATCTCACACAGTGTCACAAAAATAAACACTTTATAAATAAACATATTTTATTGCGAATTCAACCTGGACAGGTTGATACTCTGAATATGCATTTGCTATATTTTAGAGGTTTTGTTAAACAGACATTTCGTATGAATCAGATGATTCTATTGTTGGCATTGGTTTCCCCGATATCTTTCGAGTTAGAATTATTTCTAGAAAGATATTGTGTACTTACAAGAGCGATAACGTGAAGGTTTCCAACATCCTAAGTGAAAGTGTTTCTGTGGAACGAACTGGATTCGAACTTGGAACACCAAGATCGTCAGTTCGTGCGTTTACAACTTAACGACCATCACCACCACCCCGTATTGTTATTAATAAAATGGTTGAAGTTCAAGCCATTCTAGTTCATCAACAACAACAAAAAACATAAATAACATTAAAGTAGAAATGGAATACCAAACAATTATATTCATGTAACCGCGATAAATCCGTGTTTCTCACAATTCTGATCCACCTGATTTTAAAACAAGATGAATATCCGCCCCAAGACGAGTAAAATGATTTCCCCCGAACAGAAAAGTTTTGCGCCATCTTATAAAGATTAAAATCAATATTTCATTATATGAAACCGTATCTCTAGAATTCTTATTCCAATTTTGATAAGAATCCATTACATAATTTTGATTCTTAAATATGTCTAAAACATAAAACTTAAGATTAGGAAGTAATTGAAATTCAGAGAATCTTGATTAAGTTGTGTCTAAATACTTGATAAAATTATATGGGAATGTGAGATATTTGAATTGTCAAATAATAGGTTGTGTCCATATTATACACCCTACTCCCAAATCTTTCAAAATACGCATGGAATTTGGTGAATCCTATTTTGGAAAAGTAACTTTGCATCTTATAAAGAAGAGGTTGGTAGTTGGGCGAGTGATAAGAAAGAGCATTGCTATTTAAGATTCTAGATCTTAACTCTTCCAAGACCCCAGCATGTCTCTTTTGGTTTTCTTCCATTTATAATTTCCATTTAACACTTTTAAATCCCATTAGAAGTTGAGATTTAAGAAAGTTACTATTTTGTACACGAATAGAAACTCTGAAATTTCTAGCTTTTAACAGAAGTCGTTTTTTAGTGAAGAGAGCGTTGCCAAGTTATAAACAAATATTGCATAATCTGTCAATATTTTGTTCTTTCCATTTGTGTTTGCTCGTTACGTAATATATATATATATATATATGTGTGTGTGTGTGTGTGTGTGTGTGTATAACTCAATGTCTGTATGTATGTGTGTTAGTGGGTGTGTGTGTGTGCTCTATAGAAATAGTTAGCGAATCTAAATAAAATCTAAAAGTGTATTCTAATGTTGTTACATACCCGAGTTTGTGCACGGTGAAGGTTATTGAAAACAGATGCACCTGGCGATTGTCAGTTGATAATTGCCGGATGACCAAAAAGTTGTTTGAAAATAAAACAAAAAACTCACAACCAGACAAACACCTGCACAGAAGAAAACAATATTATCGATTGTCAAAAGATAAGTTTCTTCCGACGAAATAAAAAGGGCACCTGCAAGAATCACTTAAACAGTGATGTCAGAAGAAAACAGAAATGTCGGAAAGGTTAAAAGATCATATTGCCAGGTGCGGTTGGTCATGCCAGGAAAGAGAGACAGATTTGTTGAATTGTCAAATGAGTGCAGGCTGTCACCGGGTACAAACTCGGAGGTCGTCGAGGTGGCCATGAAATTGTTATATAATTCAAACCGAAAATCGAAAGAGTGAGTTGACGATCGAAGTTCGGAGAGAATCAGCCATCGAATTCCCTGTGCACAAAGCCTCTCCAACCACCACCACCATCGTCACCAAGTAATCGTCATCGACAAATAAATATACATGTTATATTTTCCGAAAAAAAAATGATGTAGAGTTTGAGATTGGTGATTTAGTATACTACAAAAATCACCAAAAGAGGGGGAAGTTGGACATGCGCTGGCGCCCCTATTATGTGGTGGTCGAAAAGACTGGCCCTGTCTCTTACAGAATTAGAGACCAGTTGACGGGCTCTGTCACGAAGACACATGCCGAGCATCTACGGGCAGCATCTATCGAGGAATGGGAAATTCCAACGACAGAGAGGCCATTACGGAAAATCGCATTGGCTGCCCCGGTGGAATCCAGCGATTCGGATAGCGATTCGGTGGCAGATCCTGCCGACTTCCCTATGCGAAAGTGTCGACATGAACGGGAGAACTCAGACGATGAGTCTAACATCCCATTGGTGGAGCGCCGTATCATGACACGTCGTAGAAAGGCACTGAAAGGCGTTACATACATAGATGCCGATAGTTGTGTGGAGGGCACAGTGGATAGATCATCCACTAGTAAGAATGACTCCTCAGAGAAGTTATCACCTCAAACTACAGAGATAATGGGGGTACCAACCGGATCATTTAGTAGGACATTAAACGATGATGTCCAGATAGTCCAAACGCCCAGTGAGACGGAGGAAATTAGTGCGCCTTCAGGTCCTATGGATCAAAACTGTTGCTGAAACAGCTGTAACAGATGCTAGCGCCGATGCTCAAAAAGTAAAGAAGGAGCAATTGAAAAGTCTTGTGGACTTGCTAGCGGATATGCTGTAAGATAAAGTAAACGCCTATGGTTTTTTTTCTTTCTCTTTTGGTCAGACTGTGAACGACATTTGTTGCATATAATAGCAACTTCCTATAATCAAACATAGTATGTTTGAAATTAAGAGTTAAAATTACTTAAGAATTAGACTCGAGCACACATGGTGTATTTGAATGTCATTTACCCGATGTCAGTTTTTAAAAATTGAGGCGTGGTTACCGCCAATTGATCGGATGGTCATGCATCGGGATGTCAACCTGTACCTTGAGAAGAACTAAACTTTCTGAACTGGAAACCAAAATTACTTTTAATTTACCCTCTCTACTGTTGTCTTCCCTCTTGGACGTGAGGAGGAAATGAAAAGACTGAAAGAACTGTTGATAAACTTGCCTATTTTATTTTATTTTTATTTTATTCTATTTTTTTTGTTTATTTGTTTTAATCAAATTCCATCATAGGACATGCAATTGTGAAAATTATTTTGTTTATTGTTGTTGTTTGTTGTTGTTAGTGATCATTGTACATTATGCGGTGATGACGATGTGTCGGTGAGTGGTAGGGAGAGAGATGCAGTTAAAAATGTTGTCGTGAACATTTTGAAAAATAGGATAGTGAGGAATGTTACATACCCGAGTCGGTGCACAGTGAAGGTTGTTGAAAACAGATGCACCTGGCAGTTGTCAGTTGATAAGATAATTGCCGGATGACCAAAAAGTTGTTTGAAAATAAAACAAAAAACTCACAACCAGACAAACACCTGCACAGAAGAAAACAATGTGATCGATTGTCAAAAGATAAGTTTCTTCCGACCAAATAAAAAGGGCACCTGCAAGAATCACTTAAACAGTGATTTCAGAAGAAAACAGAAATGTCGGAAAGGTTAAAAGATCATATTGCCAGGTGCGGTTGGTCATGCCAGGAAAGAGAGACAGATTTGTTGAATTGTCAAATGAGGGCAGGCTGTCACCGGGTGCAAACTCGGAGGTCGTCGAGGTGGTCATGAAATTGTTATATAATTCAAACCGAAAATCGAAAGAGTGAGTTGACGATCGAAATTCGGAGAGAACCAGCCATCGAATTCCCTGTGCACAAAGCCTCTCCAACCACCACCACCATCGTCACCAAGTAATCGTCATCGACAAATAAATATACATGTTATATTTTCCGAAGATACCTGTGTTGTCATTTTATTAAGCCACGCACAATACTACAATGTAAAATTCACCGAGAAAGTTAATGGGCGTATTCCCAATCTCTAAATTCACTCCTAAGGTGGCTATGGGCAGATTTTGTCTGGGGGACGATTATTTCAGCTATTTTCAGCTTAATTTCAATTTAATTATGTTATAATTAAAATAGAAAACAATTATATCATGTAGTCTTTTTTAAAAAACAAATTGCAAGTCATTCCCCCCCCCCAAAAAAAAATAAATGCAAGTCCTTTCCTTAAATTAAACCGGAAATGACATCATAGGGAGAATGCGGTGTGGAGGGGGGAATTAAAAATTCTAATACGATAATTCTAGAAAGAAAGAGAGTGACTAACCCAGGCTTTACTTAGCCAACTCATAATTCAAAACAAGAAATAAGATTGTACATTTTTGTGGACACTGCCCACAAGTACACGGTGTCCGCCAGTGTCCGCCGGTATCCGCTATTGGCAGCCCCATAAAGTAATCGCCTACTCATGTTGAATAATGGCCCTATGGGAATGGACGTATCTGTTGGAAATCGTTGGTTTGACTTGCGCGAATTAGCGCGGGTGGACCCGTACAGTCGACTGCAAAATATGGCCTGTTCTCACAGTCGGAGCTCACAGACGTGACAAGATCACCGCATGACGAAACCTCGCATCAGTGTCAATGTGCACCTGTGAGAGGCTCTGTGACGTCACGGTCTTTGCGTGGGAAGCACAGGGATCCGTGACGTCACTCGTTCTTCGTGAGAAACGAGTTTTAGCAGTCTTGGTTTTGAAGGCGAACCTATCAGACGCGATTGTTACCATGTAGTCTACAACAGATTAGGGGAATTGATTCCCTAAGAAAATACAGGCGGGGGATCTCTTCCCCCCTCCACGAATGATTAAGGACTTAGTTGCTAAGTAAATACGAAAGCAGTAATTTGCGCTCTCTCTCCTACTCTCTCTCTCTCTCTCTCTCTCTCTCTCTCTCTCTCTCTCTCTCTCTCGGCGTTTGGTGAATATCTCCAAGCCGATAGATAACTAACGACTGTAATAAAAAGAATTGAAAGTTAAAAAGATTGTTGTTTAGTGAGTCGGTTAGGAAGCTTTTGTTGCAGACAACGGACGGCGTGGTTCACGGCGAAAAGAGAGAAGAAAGAATTCAACCACTAGACGACATCGAGACGCGAATGCAATGATTTATGCGTTTAAAAATGACAAGTGATTAAATGAGAACTGCCACGGCCGTTCCGAGACGAGTGTGCGGAGCGAGAACCGCCGCGACCCAAGTGAGGGGCTATGCAACAAATACCATTTTGGTTTCTGTGACTGGGAATTTCTAAAAAAACAAATTTTGAACTTGGGTTATCACAGAACGTTTGAAATCCTAAATGATAATGGAACGCACAGCACGTGTTCGGCGAAGACGGGGACAGAGAACTTCAAAACAGTAAGTAAAGGGTCGTTGTTTTGTTTTGAGAGACTGCGTCTTAAAAATTGAGTTCAAGAAAAAAAAAGTCTGATGTGCCGTAAAAGTAAAAACAGTGAAGGTGATGGAGGCAGGACTGAATAGAAAACAAACAAACACACGCACACACAAAAATCAAATATTAAAAAAAAGTAATAACACATACAAAAAAATGAATAAATAATAATAATAATAATAATAATAATAATAATAATAATAATAATAATAATAATAATAATAATAATAATAATAATAATTCGTGACACACACACACATGAATTTAGAACTAAAAATTGTGTACCATTGCACACACGCAGTTTTAAATGTTGTAGAAACAAAGAGAAATAACGAAAAAAGACAGAAGAACAAAAAGACAATGACGAATTTACACACATGAGCAGCACACTTTCTGTCGATGTTTAAAAAGATGCATTCAGTGGGTTGAGGAATTGATTTCTTGGTTGTTTATGTTCGGGTGGGGGTGTTTTTCACTCAAATTGTATTGTTTTGAATCATTTTGTTTGATTTAAATGTATCGTCGAGAGAGAGAGACTCATTGAATTAATTTTCCTTGTTTCCGGGTTGGCCGAGAACATTGTTTTGTTTTTAATTTTTTGTTCTTTGGTCCTCCTCATATTAAAATATTAGTATATAAAAAAACAGTAACTAATAAAAATTAAGTAGAGGTCAGTCAATTAAACAGAGTTAAAATGAGAGAATGCACCTTTTAGCGGTGCGGTAAGAATGTTGGCGGGGTCCGATATGGAGGCCTGTATGGCCGTGTCTCTTCCAACTGACGGGTTGGGATTGAGTTATGTTCTCTACGCGTGACCCGTTGAGGTAGCCGGTGAGCTTACGATTATACGGACAAAGAGTTTTTTTCGGTGCCACACGCGTGAAAAAGAAGCTATTTTGTAGCCATGAAAAGATTGGCATGATATTTTGGGGGGAAGACCTCGAAGTTGCCGCATCGGTATGGGTCATTGTTGTTTAGTGGGTCGGTGGGGCCGACGAGAGCACCGTGGCGGTGTGGCGAGTCTGGATGATTGTGAAATTAGGTTCGTGTGAGTGAATTTGGTTCGGCCCGAAACAGATTAATATTGCGCCAGAGCGATGGACATGTCGGAATTAGTTAGGCAGAGTGGGTGGGATCAGTGTGGAATGAGTTAGGCCCCTTAGATGTAGGATATTGAAAGGCGAGTCGCCGGCCCTGAAATTATTGTGAGTCCCCTTGGAAGGAATAAACAAAGTGCAGCGAGCCGGCTCAGAGGAAATTGGACGGATCATCTTGGGTAGGGAGTGTAGGGGTCGCTCTGGTCCATGTTAAAAAAGGGAGCGGTCGAATGGTATGATAAGACATAGCTTACAGAGAAATTAGATGGCTGACCAGAAACGGATTATAAGAATTTTAAAATGGGTGTTTTTAATGGATGGAGGTGGTGAAATGTGTGACTAGGTATCGCGTGCAGATGCCCGGGGGATCAAGTGGTCAAGAACCCTTGCGACAGGGGAACACCCAGCGTGTCCTATTATCGATTGTGACAAGGATTGGGCATAGAGCCGATATCGATCGTAAGAGGAATTTCCTTACATCCCAGGAAAGGTCATAAGGCCGATTTATGGTAGCCGGGTCAAGAGCGTGGAACTGAGATATCCAGCCGTGCTAACCCCTGGTCTTGACCAGACCCTGTGAAGCGGTGTGTAAAAATAAAAATCTTAGGATTGGTTTTTTTGTATAGGGAGGGGAGGAATGTTGGGTAATGGCCCTATGGGAATGGACGTATCTGTTGGAAATCGTTGGTTTGACTTGCGCGAATTAACGCGGATGGACCCGTGCAGTTGAGTGTAGAATAGGGCCTGTTCTCACAGTCGGAGCTCACAGACGTGACAAGGTCACCGCGTGACGAGACCTCGCATTAGGGGTCAATATGCACCAGCGAGAGGATCTGTGGCGTCAGGGGCCTTTGCGTGGGAAGCAGAGGGATCCGTGACGTCACTCGTTCTTCGTGAGAAACGAGTTTTAGCAGTCTGGGTTTTGAGGGCGAACCTATCAGACGTGATTGTTACCATGTAGTCTACAACAGATTAGGGGAATTGATTCCCTAAGAAAATACAGGCGAAATATCTATTTCCCCCCTCCACGAATGATTAAGGGCGTAGTTGCTAAGTAAATACGAAAGCAGTAATTTGCGCCCGCTCTCTCTCTCTCTCTCTCTCTCTCTCTCTCTCTCTCTCTCTCTCTCTCTCTCTCTCTCTCTCTCTCTCGACGTTTGGTGAATATCTCCAAGCCGATAGATAACTAACACCTGTAATAAAAAGAATTGAAAGTTAAAAAGATTGTTGTTTAGTGAGTCGGTCAGGAAGCTTTTGTTGCAGACAACGGACGGCGTGGTTCACGGCAGAAAGAGAGAAGAAAGAATTCAACCACTAGACGACACGCACCCTCTACGCGACGAGGGAGAAATTTAAAGGTATGCAAACTATATGATTTATGTGTTTAAAAATGACGATTGATTAAATGAGAACTGCCGCGACCGTTCCGGGACGAGTGTACAAAACGAGAAATGCCGCGGCTCAAGTAGGGGGCTATGCAACACTCATAATTCAAAACACGAAATGAGTGAGCATTTATTAGATTTTACATTTTAGTGGATACTGCCCGCCAGTGCCCGTCAGTGCCCGCCACTGCTCACCTGTCCCCGTCACTGTCCGCCACTGTCCGCCACTGTCCGCCACTGTCAGCTCTATAAAGAAATCGCCAACTCATAATTCAAAACAGGAAATGAGTCAGCACTTTTTAGATTTTACATGTTAGTGGACACTGCCCGCCAGTGTCCGTAAGTGTTAGCCAGTGTCCGACACTGTGAGCCGTATAAAAATATCGCCAACTTATGATTCAAAAGAAGAAATAAGTCAGCATGATTTTAGAGCTCACATTTTAGTGGGCACTGCCCGCAAGTGCCCGTCAGTGTCCTCCATTGTCCGCCATTATCAGCCCTATAAAGAAAAGGGCAACTCATAATTCAAAACAGGAAATGAGTCCGCATTTATTAGATTTTATATTTTAGTCGACACTGCCCACCAGTGTCCGCCAGTGTCATGTAAATATATATATATATATATATATATTCATGTATAAAAAATCCCTTCCACCTGTACATAGAACAAGCTATACTAATCTTACTATTGAGTTATGAGATTGTAATCTACTTTTTCGTGTGTGCACTACCTCAACTATTGCAAATATTAGGTGATAAGAGTTTTTAAGAGTATAAAAATAAGTGATCTGAGAACAGTGATTTAAGTGATAACTTAATCTCTGCCAACCGATTGAGTATACAAATATTGCTTTTTAATTCTGCACCCGGGCATCGCCGTGTAGCCTTGCTAGTATATATATACGAGGCCTGTCTAAAAGTTATCCGACCTTAAGCCAGAAAAATATTTCAAATACGTGATGGGGTTGGAACCCGAATCCCCGTCAAAGTGGGCTAAGGGCACACACTTAGCCCACTGATCCATCCACTGCCGGAAACACATATTGAAATCTTCTTTTGGAATTGTGTTCATCTCCGCCGTCGCGTTCCACGTTATCTCTTTTTTGCACCCTCTCAACAGCAGCTGCACTCAGAGCAGTTTAGGGCCTGCTAGAACGCTGGTCACTCTCCGCTGATGTGCGGCCATTTTTGAATTGGTTGAACTACTTCTTAATTTGTGTTACACCCGTCGCATCTTCTCCAAACATCTGTTGGATCTTACATGACGGCATTGCATTAAAGTTCGAATTTCAAGTATTAAAAAACTAAATCAGAATTATATTTCGGGATAAAAAATGCAATTTTAGACTAATTAATAAATTTCGTCCGAAATGTGTGCGAAAATCCAACGAAATAAGCAAGATATTCAAATAATATGGAAATAAACTGTCCGTTTGGAAACAAAATTCCCTCCCATGACTGTTCTAATTGATTACAAATTCTTACTATATTATAAATAAACTGTTCGTTTTGTAAAACACACACATATTTTAACTTATCTCAATAAATGTTCTATTAATTAATTAATATTTTGAATTATTGATTTTGTTTTACTTCATTGAATTCGTAATCTTTGTTGTTTGATTTACTTTTACAATCAAGAAAAAACATTTTTTTCGAAATGAGAGCAACTATTATCAATTTATTCATAAAAAACTTAAGATAATGAAATGTTAATATAAAGAATAACACTTTCTACGAATAGAGATGTGTCTTCTTCTTGTGTTTACAAACCAAGAGATATTTCCATGCAGCATAACTCATACTAGTCGTTTCATTCGTGTAGACCGGAAAGAATGAACTTATTTAAAGAATGAATATTAAATCAGACAAATTATTTTTCAAAGAAAAGTTTTCATGTTTAAAAAATCCAAAGATGTATGACAACACTATTTTATTATTAAGTATTAATTTAATGTGATCTACCTAGCCTACGCAAATTACACAAAATAATACATTTGCACTAAGATTTCTAATAAAGTAAGGGGTTAATTATATTCCGTGATCATTAATTAATAAATACTGAAAAATTCATTAAAATTGGTTGATTTCCAGAATTTTGATTAATTTTTAAGTGAAAGGAGGGGTCAAAATGCCCATCGTCTGGCTGTTCGACAGTTAGTCTATAGTATTACGTTATTTTCCAGCTCTCTGGCCTCTCTTATTACGATGGCCGTAGTTGATCCGGTTTCCTTACTTGAGGAAGTTTCTAGAGAATATTAAATTCACAAGCGGTTTTCTATCACATGTGTATCCCGTTCAGGCGAGTTTTTTTTGCGTTTGTTTACAGTGAGATGTCGCTATCCTGATATTCCCAAATGGTAACCCATCTGGTATAAAGCTGGATCAACATTATTTAACTTCGGTGATGCCAACAGTGGAACTCCAGGTTACAATAATTGGCAAAATGCCTCAAATTGCATGAGTTATAAATTATTTGTTTAAAATATCATTTCTTTATCATAGCTCATGAAAAAAATTCAATGCTGACCTCTGAAAATCCGAAGATGCGCACCATTCATTTCTCCAAATTAAAAGGTTTTTTAAGTATTCTATAGTATGTTTCCTCGTGAGAACGTTGGCAGGCAAAGCGTTAACGTTATTATATGTATTTTATACAACTTTAATGTTGCGATGGATAATTTATAATTACCTGGTTTGAGGTTTACACTGCAATCCTTACAAACAGACTGCTTTTATCGCATTGATACATGTTTTATTTTAAATGTTCAACTTTTTTCTGCAATTGATTTTCATCTTGTTTAACTTTTTATGGATTCAAATGAAAAATATTGCTTGTATAATAATTTATATAAATACATTTCTTTTTATATAATGGCAATTTATTTTTCTAGTCTTCGTCCTATTGGTATGTGGCGGAAGTTGCAGTGTCTACCTGTATTACGATAAATTTATTGACGGTCACAAGGCCCGGACTATCTGCGAGAATAACTGCGGCACACTTCCGGTTTTTAACTCAAGCAATTTACTTGATAAACCGTAAGACTCCTTTGATTTTTCACTTTTAACAAAATATCAGGAATATTAAACTTCGTAAAAGGGAATTAAGTACAGCATATTATTCACTAAATGAAACTTTCTGCACCAATCGTATGATAATATAGACATATAGAGTTGATTTTAAATATTACTAGATCATCCGTGGCACCTTGGGTCAGTATTTGTTATATATATTATTAACTATGTTTCTTCACTCTCTCCCGTCCCATCTTATTCTTTTTTCTTTCCCTTTGTATTATTTCTCTCTCCTTTCTCTCCTTCTATCTCTCGGCCTTTTGGTCGGGATCAAAGTGTAGTATCTGTTCCGGTATCGTCTTGGCCTTCGGGGCTTGATGTACGCCGGTCTGTCGGTTTGTCCTGTGAAGTTCTAGGAGGTCCACCCTCCCAGGCTTTGCAATCTCGCCCTTTGAGAAGGGGTTAGTTTATTGCTAATCGCCTAAGGCGCCCCTACCGGGGAATACCGACGGGGCTGCCCGGGCATTTTTTGACGGTCATAAGTGCTCTTCCTCTAGAGTGCTGACTTATCAAACCCCACTTTCCGACCTTGTGTCACATTTTACTTTGTGGGAAGTAGATAAAAACCATATATTATCAAGAAAGGAATCTATATATATTTGAAAATTGATGACGTCATAAAAGATGATTTGAATTTTATGATGACATCCATCTATTTGTGACGTCATACAGTGTGTACGGGGGCACGATGCAAACAAGCAAGCAACGTCATTTATCTGTTGTTTGATTTCCGTTAATTTCATCTCCAAGAATCACCCTCTCTCGCGGATCTGTCTTAATGGATCTACTATCCTTTGTTCCGTTGTAGGGGTTTTTACCCCGCCTAATAAACCGGTATCGTCCGGGCCTTTGGGGCTGGATTTAGGCCGGTCTATTGGGGGTTGCTGGTCCTGTGCAGTTCTAGGAAGTGCACCCTCCCAGGCTTTGCCTCCCCTCTTTGGGACGGAGTAAGTTTATTGCTTACTGTCTGAGGCGCTCCTAACGGTGAAAGCCGACGGGGCTGCCTAAGCAATTTTTAAATGGCCAGAGTGCTCACCTCTCGAGCGCTGGCTTATCTAATCCCATTTTCCCGACCTTATGTCACATCTTACCTTGTGGCAGGTAGATAAATAAAATTAATCAATAGAAATGTCTCATCTTTCATTCGTTTCCGGTAGCCTCTGTCTGTGGGGTGTTGGCTTTTGTAGTAGCATTCCATTACTGGTCTGTTCTCTTTTGCGGTCCATTGCTTTCTATAGCTTTTCTGGTTGTTCTTTTCATTACTGCTTTCTTGTGTTTCGTCCGTGTTCTAGTCATACCTGGAATTAAAGAGGTTACCTACCTGTTTTTGTCAGTGATCTTGTTCCTGAAATTAAAGGAGCCAACATTCGCAGAGTGCGGATCGGATCCCCCATGTTGGCCATCGAGGAAGTACCTGCCCATCATAACACTCAGATCTTTCTGCTAAGTCCCACAGCTTGTATTGTTATTATGTCGCATTATTCATATTTTTGTGTATGTGGAAAAAACAGGCCCAGGTTTATTTGCATATGATCTTGTGACAGGGATAGTGTTTGTCTCATTTTCATGAAAGAAAAAGTCCACTATCACACATACATGAAGGGACATATACGATAGCCAATATATATATATATATATATATATATATATATATATATATATATATATATATATACATATATATATGTATATATATAGTTAGTGCTTTTATTCGAACATGTACAAGGTCTGCTACACTGGCATGTCGATGTTATCGATCTACAGCTATCAAGAGCTGAGGTATAAAAGCATTCACAATACAGCTCTATATCTTTATTGAGCACTCTTTTATAAGCCCGGCTTGATTCCCTTTGGATTTCTACCCTGTGGATTTTTACTCTACCTGGATTACTATATATATATATATATATATATATATATATATATATATATATATATATATATGAAATGAAAAAGGTAAAACCAAGAGATATTTTTATATATTCATCAACGTGGCTACTGAGAGTGTTGAACCAAGGTCCGGGCTGAGAGAAGTCAGTGGCAGAGAGTCTCGAATGAAAGATGGGACATTTCTCTGCCACTGACTTCTCTCAGCCCGGACCTTGGTCTAACGCTCTCAGTAGCAACGGCTACTACTTTTTCTCATCAACCCATCATGTCAACCCAATATTTCGATGTACTTGCATGACATTTTTCTTAAAATTATCATCCTGAGGAAGTCTTACAAATAAAGACGAAACGTTGATGAATATATAAAAAAAAATATCTCTTGGTTTTTCCTTTATCATTTTCCATTACGTCGGATTACTTCTTTTCTCATATATATATATATATATATATATATATATATATATATATATATATATATATATATATATATGTGTGTATTGTGTGTATTTAGGCAGCATATTTTCATTTAGGCAAATATTATTAAATAACACGAAGTGTTTTTGCTTGATAAGACTTTTTCTTATTTTTTCAATTTTCCGAATGGTCCATTTAGTGTGTTCTATCAAATTGCTGTATGTAAGCTCCATGTGTTTCTTGTTCCATTTTATTTTATTTTTTTGTGAGTATTTTCGATTTGATTCATCAAAGAGATGTAAGGTTAATATTCATACTGGGTTTTAACACACAAGGTGTACCAAATATGCGAAAGGAACGTCTTCAACGTGAGAAAATTTTTCATTCCTGGTTTAAATGAAAAATAGTTCAACCATGAAAAAAACAACAACAAAAACAACACATTTTCTTCGTTTTTTTTTTATTGTTTAATAAAATACATTTGAGCAATTTACTTTTTTCTCTCGCTAAGAAATTAAAACGTCGGTAACCTTTTTTAAGTGACAAAAATGGAGGAATTTAAACATCAAAAAGAACAACAACTCCGACTAAAAGAGAAATTTCACGAAAAACGACTGAAGTAAATGAATATATTTGAGAAAATGTTTCTTGATAGCCAACAAGAACAGAAAAAATTATAGTAATTATCGAATAGGGGTCAAAATGTTTAAGATAAAAGTGCATTATCACAAAACACTTTCGATAATTTTCCTTACAAAATTACGTTTTCTTTGTATTTTAGACGATACTATAATTTTTATCGATTTTAAAAACGTCCTTTTACTATTATGATGATTGGGTACAGTTTAACCTACCAAATTCGTCGATTATATATTGCTACAAAAACAGCAATCTTACATTTGTGTAAGCGGTACATTTATTAACTAAATTGTTTAGCCCTAAAACGTTTCCTTTTTAGAAAAAGTGGAAATGTATGAATCTCACAAAGAAAGAAGACGAGGAGTACACTACTTTCATTGGCGTAGTTAAAAAATACTGCAATGATTTCAAATTGTCGGAGTTGAACGCTAACAATTTTAAATGCTTAATCTTCGCACAGGTTTTTGTATCAAATTCAAATACAGAAATCAGACAAAGAGTTTTTTAATCAACTCGAGAATTAACCTAATTTCAACATATCACAGAGGATTTCCAACGTTATATAAGTGTTCGGCAAGAGACATTGAGCAAAGGGGAGTGTCACATATTAGAAAAATCTATAATAAAAGAACAATGATTCACAAACTAAATTTGATAAACCAAAGCAAAATAATTTTCTTTCTAAACCATGTGTTTTTTGTTGCGAACAATTGCATTAGTACAAAGATTG
Source organism: Sepiola atlantica (assembly GCA_963556195.1). Classification (NCBI taxonomy): domain Eukaryota; kingdom Metazoa; phylum Mollusca; class Cephalopoda; order Sepiida; family Sepiolidae; genus Sepiola; species Sepiola atlantica. The sequence continues at coordinate 153,276,119 of OY744523.1, forward strand.
TCGATATTAAATGAAAAAGTGCAGGTGAAAATATTAAATTAAAAAATCAAGTTAAAACTTGATTACGGCTCAGATCTGTGAATAATAAATCTTCAAACGTGAAAAAGAATTGGAAACCCAATTTTGATAGGAACGAGCAAAATAGCTAAAAGCGCCACTGGTGAACAAATAAATTTCCAAGCACTAAGGTTACATGAAAATTAAAAACTTTGAAATTAAGAATGTTCGTAATGGACATCTTAAACAATCTCTTAAACACTCGACTGGATGGGAAATTTAAAATAATTGAATATGCCTATTAATTATTTCTGTCAAAATATTGAAGCAGAAAGACTCAATAAATACAAAGAGGCCCGTGTTTCTGCAGTTTTATCCATAGGATTGTCACTACCCTCTGCTTAGTGAAGAAGACATTTTCGCTAAAATCAACAAGGAAGTTTTTCAACGGTTGATTCAAGTGATGCTTATCTACAAATACCTGTGAACGTGAAGTGATCAAAGCTAATTTGTATAAATACCCATAGGGGTCTGTACAACTTCGAACGATTACTATTTGGGGTTAAGGTTGCATCAGCTATTAGTAACAAGAAATAGACACATTGCTTAGCGGACTGAAATTTGGGAGAGCCTACCGAAGTAACATTCTAGTGATCAGTAGAAGCACCAAGCAACACATATCACATGTACACGAAGTTTAAACACACAAGGACTATGGATTTATTCCAAACATGCACAATTTTCGAGTTCCTCTAAATGAGCTATTAAACAAAGAAAAGATTGGATCTGCACGACAGAATGCCAGGTTGCGTTTGAAAAAATAAAAAGTGTAATTACATTAGAATTATTTTTGACGCACTACACTCTAGATCTCGAAATCATTGTAGCTACTGATGATAGCTCGTATGGCATTAGAGCCTGCATATTACACAAAATGGAAGACGGATCGCTAAAACCTATTGCCCACGGGTCTCGTATGTTACTCACAGAAAAAGTTACTCACAAATTGAGAAGGAAGCATTGGGTATTATTTTTGCAGTTACTAAATTTCATCGATTTGTTCATGGAAGATATTTGGTGTTGCAAACTTAACATAACGATTTAAGGGTCGTAAAAAGGATTACCAACGCATACTTCAAACACTGCAGAGATTGGGGACCATTCTCCCCAATTATAATTATAAAATGGAGTTTCTTTCATCGTCAAAAAATAGTTATGTAGATAAATTATCTAAACTCATCCCAAAATATGCTGAACCCCTTGAAGACACGGTGATTGCTTCCCGACAATCTGAGGCAAAAGTGAAAATACATTGTGTAATGCCACTAGAGAGCTTCCGGTAACACTCGGGCAAATAAAAGAAAAAAACATAAAAAAGAAAAAAAGTAAAACACCGACAAATCTCGGAAGTGTATGATGAAGCAGTTATGTACGCCGATCAAGTGGTTATACCTGCAGCATTATAGAACAAAAATGCTAAAAGAATTTCATGTCGGGAATTTTGACAGTGAAAACTCTCATAAAAAGCTATGTGTATTGGACTAGTATGGACAAAACTAGACAAAAGTGGTGCTTTGGCAGCGAAGACACCTTCTATAAAGTTCAAACCTTGACCGAAAACTGACCGATCGTGGTCTAGGATCCACATAGATTTTGCTGTCCCATTGTATGGTTTCTATTACCGAATACTGGTGGACAGCTTCTCAAAATAGCTGGAAATATGAAAATGTAAAAAAAAAACAACCACGGAAATAACCATTAGTGTTGTACATGAATTGTTCGCTCGGCTCCGAGCCGTTTACTGTATTGTATATACAACGAAACGTAATTCACGTCTAGTTCATTTATACTATTCTGTCAAACGTTTGTAGTGGAGCATATTACGATCGCGCCGTCTCATGCAAGGAGCAATGTTCAGGTAGAACGGCTTGTGGACACGTTCAAAAGAACGTTTACGAAAGCGAGGGGAACACCTACCGAAAGGCCAGGCAATAATTTTTGCATATATATATATGATGATTCCAAATAACAATGTTCCATCTTCTGTGACGCCAGCAGAAGCAATATTTGCAAGGAAGATTAAAACAGTGTTTGATAGATTATTGTCAACCCATACGAAACCAGGGAGTGAAAGAAATATCACGAAAGGATGATTCTAAGTTGGCGAAAAAGGTTTTTTTTGGATGTTCACGATCAATACTTATAGGAAAACAGGGATTGTTGATAAACGGATTGAGAACATGCTTTATATGGTAACGGGACCCAAGTTTATCCACAAAAGACACATGAACCAGATTAGGAAACGATATTCAGACGCTATCGAGAATAATACTCCAGAAGATGAACTAATGGATGTCGTGTTCGACACATTTGAGATACAAATCCCGCAAACAGGTTCTGAACAGCGAAGACAAAAAAGAAAACGTAAGATTATAGACTTGTAATAAACCTTAAAGGGAAAAAGTATTGACTCTATACGAAGCAAAGATCAAAATTGGGTGTTATTGTGTGATGATGACTATATTGTGACTATATGAACTCTTTTAGACATTGTGTATAGAGGAGCCTACGAGAAAGGACGAGTAGTTTTTTTCTGTAACATACTATTTTGTACATTTGTAAATACACACTCTTGTATACCACCGTGTTGTCTTATTTATTATTGGCCCTTCAATGTCACAATAATTAGTAGTATTATTATTTAATTATTATTATTATAGGTATAGTTGGAAGTCATATTACTGTACTTCCCTACGGCCTTGTCAATATAAAACTCGGAGTAGTTTTTCAGTAATAGTAATATCATTCGATTTATGTTAAGGACAAAAACAAACACAATCGGTTACATGTCACAATCAAACGGCCATTCTTATTTCTAACGGGATAGATAAGTCATTAATTAATGCCAGAGCATTGTAATCGCTGTGATGAGGATCAGAATTTGTAATGAGGCTTTTATCTATAGCTAATCAAACATAGGTAATTGAACTCATCCTTATTTGCCAATCGCTATTGTGAACTATTCTTTGTATATTATGAAATAAAAAAAAGACAAGTTACTATTTTTGTCCGTCCTTTAATAAATACCTTTCATGTAATTATTAGCATATAAATAACCGCTGCGGATCTTATGACTTTGAAGTCGGTATATACGTCGACGGTAGCCATTGGGCAAATCATGCTTCCCCTTAAGAGCTTATAAAACATAATGATTTTGTTGCGAGATCTGATTCATGGTGATTCGTCTTCTAACTTTATATGCAACGTTCTGGCCTCTATCCTCTTTTACAGAAGGCGCATACGACAGTCTATAAAGTTTCTCAAATGGTTATGCGTTGCGTTACTTCTTATTGCTATGTGTTATGTAGCCATTATCTTCGTTAAGGATGCCACGTTACATAAAATTGAAAATGAGAACCTGTTTTCTTTCTTTGTCGGTTAATTCATCAATGATTTAGAGAAATTCAATCACAAATGAAGACTCGAAACAATTTAAGGTTGCATACTTTTATTCTTGATGTTAACATGCTCCCGTTCTCGCATTTATTTCTATATATGCCATCGATTTCGATCCGGGCGCGGGGAATAAAAAACAGGATGTAATCGCATCTCAGTTACAATCTTTGTTTTAACGTTTTTCGATCGCTGATAGTATTTTTTTTTCACGCAGTCCTTTTTAAAGAACAAATGACAGATGTTTATTTTTCAGTTCAACTCAAAAATCACTATATCTTAAAATAACACATGAATTTTAAAAAGCGCACACAGAATTACATTCCTATCTTAACCTATATTTTATCAGCTAACTTTTTAAACAAAAATCGTCATGGCTTAGTATCATCATTATTATTATTATTAATAGTACTAGTAGAAGTAGTAGTAGTAGTAGTAGTAGTAGTAGTAGTAGTACCCTCTCCGCCCTCATTACATATAGACACAATGATAAAAATAAGTCCTCCCCAGTTTGTGTTGAGTTAACTCCAAAACTAATTAATCGATCATTATGAATGCTGGAACACAGCTTTTAGGCGTTAATGTGGACTATATTTAATTTAATGTATTATTATGCAAAATGGAAAAAGGGGACTTTGATTCCTTCATGAAATTTCAGATAACTCTTATTTTTATGAAATTTTAATTAATAAATATTATACAAAAATTGAGTTTATTAGGAGTATTTTAATGGGTGGTCAAGGGATCTAATATCGGCATAACCTCCCATATAAAAATTAAAATATTTCCGATTTGCATGAAATGTGATCCACAGTTATTAGACAACAATTAAGAACGATTATTTGTATTCTAATTTGTTCTTAATGCTCCATAAATTTTAAACATTTTCCTAGAATCAAAATTATTTAATGGATTTTTATTAAAATTGAACAAGAATTTTAGACAAAGATTTATCTTCGTAAAGGGACGTACAAATGGATCAAAACTGTACTCTTCGGTAAATTAATTGTATAAGAAACCAGCAGAATACTCGTCCTGGAATACGTATTCTGCTAGTTTCTTATAAAATATATGATTTTTGTGCAAGCTTTTCGTTATTATTTTTCAGTCATTGGGTGGACAATGATGTCTGTAATATAAGTGGATGTGCTGTTGAAAAGAATGGAACTTGTCAGTCGAAAAGTTGCAAGGAAACACAGAAGCTTTTTTGTCTAGTAGGTATGTAAACATGAAGGTATTTAAAAATGCAGTTATGTGAAAATGTAGGTATGTAAATGTTGTGGGTCTGTAAAGGGGCCGGAAGGAAAACACGAATTCGAAGTTTAGAGAAAACAAGTTTATTGAAAAAAAGTGTAATACAACAGAAAACGAGTGGTTTTACGTCAGTATTGACTGCAAGTATAGACTCGTGTGGTTCCAGGTAATTACTTCCTTTTCACTGCAGGAATATGTGGCACAAGGTCGGAAGATTGGAAGAGTCAAGGAAGTGCCTCTAAAAAATTGCCTAGGCAGCCCGTCGGCATTCCTCTGTCGGGACGCCTCAAGAAGTAATCAATAAACTCACTCAACCCCAAAAAAGAGAGGCAAGTCCTGGGAAGGTTGACCTCCTAACGACTAATCAGGACTAATGCCTCATCCCGACATCTAAAAAGCCACCGAAATTGCCCAGTTCCTGCCGAGCTGAGGTGGATTCAACACTGAGAAGCATGAGTTCCCAGTATGATGAGTAGAAGAGTTCAAGTAGTCCGTATAGGTAAGGTACCATAACACCCCCTCCTAAGCCTTACCCCTCAGTAGTCACAATATCGTTTCCTTTTGGATTGACGCTATTCTGAGGCTGCTTGGAGTAGCTGTATGTCTAAAGTGACGTATCTTGTAACCAAAACATCTTCCCTGGGAGTGCTGTCGGTGTCTTCCGATAGTCGTTATCTAATTTGATTTATCTGTCTCTTATAAGAGAACTGTATGCCTCTATCAAAATAACATTTGATATCCTCCAACTTTTGAATTCTAGACTTCTGATTTTAGAGCACATCATTAAATTTAAACAAATGTCTTCTTTGCTTCGACATTAAACTTCAAGACCAGCCATCTTATCTTTTATAGTCTTTAGCTCTTCTAAGACATCTTTGACTTGCAACTTTAGCGATTCCAGCTCTGGAACCATGAGTGTACTCTCTTTAACCTTCAACTAGTTATCCAAAGAATTTGACATCATTTCTTTCAGTTTAGTGTTAGCTAATTTCAGCGTGAATTTTGTCTTTGTGTGCTTTAATTTATACAAACAATTTATTTTGAGTCCATTTCATACGATTTTTGATGGTTGAAACAAATTCCTTCCTTCGTTTTTTCTGACTCGGTCGTCAGATTTTTTATTTTCTGGCCAAAAATGTTGGTTGGTAACACCCATAGGTTGAATGACTGCATTAAGTCTGTGCTAAATAAATTGTTGGTATTTTTTTAATATAAACATTTTTACTTTTGTGCTCGTTTTGTCTAAAGTAATGTCCGTAATAATTCCACACTTGAATTCATTTTTTTCACCAGTCACCGTTCTGGATATTTTGTTGGTTCTTAGCATGTTGAATGTTGATAATCGACACGTCTGAATCAGAATCTAATTGTGATTTTGCATGTTAATTCAGGATCTTTACCTGTGGATTTTTTCTTATAATTCTACCGCCGTGCTCGTTCGTTTTTGTGGATTTAACCCGAGTTTTATTTCCTCAATTCTTTCTGCAATGTGAACTCTTGTGTCCAACTTTATTACAAGTTAGACAGGTTCTAAAACAGTATGGGCAATCCGTTACGCAATAGAAAACATGTGCTCAGTGGTAATTTATCCTTGTTTTTTGTAGAAGCGTGAAAATAATCGCTCTTTGTGTTTTGCATTATTTTTGAAAATGAGTTGAATTGTGTTTTACTGACGTACCTTTCTTATGTGCGCAATGCCAGACTCTTCAATGTTTTTTAATCTTGTTTAACACTTATAAATCTCTGGCAGTCTTCGGCTAATTTCTGTAATGTTAAATTGTGTTAACTTTCTAACTTGTTTAGAACTCTACGTCTGATTCCTGCGTCTTTTCCTGGTACGAGTCCTTGCACGAAAATTAAACATTTAAAGTTATCCACGTTAACTTCAGGTAATTTAAAATCGTAACAGTGTTTATTAACGATTGACGCGAATGTTGCGTAAACGTCGCCATCTTTTTTTTTTTACTTAATTCAAACACTTCCACCGTTTGTGGAATAGAGAAGTTTTTGGGCTGAATAATTCTATAAAAGTTTAACAGCTTCAGACGAAGTCAAGTTGCTCGTTTTTCGGGGTAAAATAAAGTCTACTAATTTAGTATGTTCGGTGATACATAATTTTCGGAGCAGTAAGCGAAGTCTTTTAGAGTATGCCCAACTTTCACAATCTATTTTGTATAGATCCTCATACCTTCTTAAATATGAAGCAAAGGTTGTATACTCGTCTAGGAAATAAGTGAAATTGTCAATTGAACTCCAAACGGCATTCTGCAAAAAAGCATTTTTGTTTCCGTTACTTTGACACCTATGCAATATTGTTTGCATTAATACTTCAATGTTTTTATAGGTTTCTTTTTGTTTTTTCGTTGTAGATGTCTTTCTTCCTTTTTTGTAACTTTTCGTTTGCTTCTTTTCTTTGTTCTAGTAGTTTTTCGTCGGATTTTTGCTGTAATTCCAGTAGAAGCTTTTGGAAATTTTCTTCATTATTTAGTTGTCTTTTTTCAGTTTCGTCGGCTTCCATATTGTTCCAGAAGTTTTACTTCGGCTTATTTTTTGTTTTAGTTGCTGTTGCATTTGATACTTCACGGGTTCTGTCGCTTTAAAATGTCCCATTTTTTAAATGTGTCTTTATGGAATATGGCTTTTATATTACGCTGCTAAATCAATTTTGGTTGTAAAAAAGAGAAAGGGTGTAAAACTTTTTTTCTTTGACCAACAAAGAAATCACTTTTTAATACACTTTTCACATAACCTGTAGGATTTTCGGTCAGAACTTTTGTCAACAGAAAAAAAAGGTTGTTTTTTTTCTTCCGGCGGCAGGACTTTTATCTTTTGCAGAGAAAAGAAAATATCATGTATTCCCTTTTTGTTAAAAATTCACACTGCCGTAATAGCAATAAAAAAATCACTGGCCTTTCTTCTTTGAGAGAAAATAAGTTGGTCTTTTACGTGGTTTTTGGGGGGGCGGTAAGGCCAGTTGTTAGAACTAGGACGTTTGTCCTTTTTTAAAGCTCTAAAGAAATCCATAACATACTTCGTCGCCAGTTGTGGCGTCTATTTTAAGGTTCTCAAGAATCCCTTATTATATCTCGTCGCCAGCTATTGTGGCGGTGTAAGTTCGAAATTCAATGTGTCCAGTTTTCGTGCCGTCCTTTTTAAGGTTCTCAAGCATCTTTTAATGTACCTCGTCGCCAGTTGTTGCGGGCCTGTAAAGAGGCTGTAAGGAAAACACGAACTAGGAGTTTAGAGAAAACAAGTATATTGAAAATAGTATAATACAACAGAGAACATGAGTAGATGTACGTCTATCTTGACTGTGGTTCCAACACTAAGAAGAATGGCCTTCCAGTATTTACGGTGAGTGGAAGAGTTCGGGTAGCCCGTATAGGTAAGGTACCATAACAGTGAAAATGCAATTATGTGAAAATGTAGGTATGTAGAAAGTGTAAGTATTTAGAAAATGTATGGAAAAATGTAGGTCTGAAATTGTATGTATGCTTATAGTGTAAGTATTTAGAAAAGTTATGTATGTAAAAAATATAGGCATGTATAAATGTAGATATGTGCAAAAGTAGCTATGTAAAAAATGTAGGTATCTAAAACATTTAAGTATGTAACAAATGTAGGTATGTAAAAATGTACGCATGTAAAAATATAAGTTTGTAGACAATCTAGGTGTGTAAAAATGCAGTTATGAATATAATTGAAGTATATAAAAAATTAGGTATGTAAAAATGTCGGTACGTTGAAAATGTGGGTATGTAAAAAATTTAGGTATGTAAAAAATAAGGTATTTAAAAATGCTGTTTTGTAAAAAATGCAGTAATGTAAAAAAAATACAGGCATATAAAAAACGTAGCTATGTAATAAATGTAGGTCTCTAAAAATTAAAGAATGAAGCATGTAGGTAAGAAATGTAGCTATATAATTATGTATGTATGTATGTATGTATGTATGTATGTAGAACATGTAAGTATACGAAAAATTACCTCATGTAAAAATGTATGTAAGAATGTAGATATGTTAAATATGTATGTATGTACAAATGTAAGTATTTGAAAAATTAATTATGTAAAAAATGAAGGTATATTAAAATGTAGATATTAGAAAATGTAGTTATGTAATTTTTTGTAAGTAACATGTGTAGGTATTTAAAAAATGTATGCATGTACAAAACTTGGGTATATAATAAATGTAGATATGTAAAAATGTATGTATATAGAAAATATAGGTATATATAAATACAGTTATGAAACTAATGTAGGTCAGTCAAAATGTATGTATGTATATAATGTATGCATAAAATGTAGGTATGTAAATAATAGAGATGTGTTAAATTATAGGCATGCAAGAAATGTAGGTATGTAAAAAAACGTAGACATAAAAATGTATGTAATAAATGTAGGTATGTAAAAATGTATGTATGTAAATATTTTAGGCATGTAAATTTGTTCGTGTGTACAGTAATTTAGGTATGTAAAAATGTAGGTATTTACAAATGTAAAATATGTTGTCAGGTAAACATGTAGGTATGTAGAAAATGTAAGTATGTATAAATGTGGGTATGAAAATGCAAGTTTGTATAAATGTGGGAATGCAAAATATCTATCTATGTAAAAAATACGTATTTAGAAGTGCAGTGATGTAAAGAATTTAAGTATGTAAAAAATGAAGTATGTAAAATGTTTACGTATGCAAAAATGTATTCATGTAAAGAAACGTAGGCGTGTAACAATGCAGTTATGTAGAAAATGGAGATATGTAAAATTCAAGGAAATTAAAACATACAAGGATGTATAAATGTATTATGAAAAACATGTAGGTATGTAAAAATGTAGGTGTGTACCAATGCAGTTATGTAAAATAATGTAGGTATATAAGAAAATTGGCATGTCAAAATATATGTAAGCAATGTATCTATGTAAAAAATGTACTTATGTAAGAAATGCAATTATGTAAAAAGATTATGTAGAATATGTACGTATGTACAAATGTTGGTATGTAAAAATGTACGCATGTAAAATTAGGTATTCAAAAAATGTAAAAATGATTGTATGTAAAAATTTAAGTATTCAAAATGTGTGTGTAAGTAAGTAAGTATGTAAAATGTAGATATGTAAATATGCAGTTGTGTAAAAATGTACATACGTAAAAATGTAGGTATGTAAAACATGTAGATATTTTAAAATGCAGTTATGAAATATTATGTAAAACATTAAGGAAAATAAAAAAATATAGGAATAGAAATAGGTATGCAAAAGTGTACGTATGTAAAAGGTTTGGGTGTGTAAAACATGTAGGTAAGTAGAATATGTATGTAAGAAATCTATGTATGTGAACATGTATGTATGTTATAGGTTTAAGCATGTAAAAATCTAGTTATGTAAAAAATCTAAATGTGTAAAAATATACATATGAATAAATGCAGTTGTAAAAAATGAAGGCATTGAAGAATTGCAGCCATGTAAAAATGTAGGTATGTAGAAAATGTGTGTGTATATAAAAGTCAAGATATGTAAAAAATATAGGTATGTAAAAAGGCAGTTATGCATACAAATGTAGGTATGTAAAAAAACAATATGTAGAAAATGTAGGTATGTACGAAATTCAGGTATGTAAAAAATATGTAAAAGATGTAGGTATGTAAAAATGTATTAATGGTAAAAATGTAGGAACGTAAAACATGCAGTTATGTAAAAAATGAGGTATTTAAAAATAGAGGTAGGTAAAAAAAAATATACGTATGTATAAATGTAGGTATGTTAAAGATCTAGGTATGTACAAAGTAAGATATGTAAGCGATATATGATAATTAGGGATGTAAAATATATGTAAGAAATGTACGTATGTAAAGATCTATGTATATAAAAATCTACGTATGTAAAATGTATAAGTATGTAAATATGTACGTATATAGAACATGTATGTATGTAAGTATGTAAGTATGTAGAAAATGTAGGTATGTAAAATTGTAGGTATATAGAAAATGTAGATATGTAAGAATATGTAGGTACGTATAAAGGTAAGTATGTAAATAATATAGGCATGTAATAAATGTAGATATGTAAAAATGTAGGTATTTAACAATGTGTAACTGCAAAAAGTAAGTATGCAAAAATGTAAATATGCAGTTAAGTAAAGACTCCATGTATGTAAAAAGTGTAGGTATTTAGTAAGTGTAGTTATGTAAAAAGTAGGTATGTAGAAAATATAAGTATATAAAAATACAGTTATCAAATAAATGTAATTATGTAAAAAGTGTAGGTATATAAAAAAAACTTGTGTACGTAGAAATTGATGGTATGTAAAAATCTAGATATGTAAAAATTAAAGTATGTAAAAATTCAGTTATATAAAAAATGTAGTCATGCAAAAATATAGGCATGACAAAAAATATAGATATATAAAAAATGTAGGTAAACATTTCAGTATGTAGAATATATATGTACTTACAAATGTAGGTATGTAAAATTGTAAGTATATAAAAATGTATGCATGTAAAAATATAAGCATATTAAAAAGAAATTTAGGTATGTAAAAAATGCAGTTATGTAAAAAATATAAGCATGTAAAAATGTAGGTATACAAAATATAAGTATGTAGACTATCAATGTATGTAAAAATGTAGATATGTAAAAGTGTAGATATGTAAAAATGCAGTTATGTAATAAATGTAGGTATGTAGAAAATGTAGTTTTGTCAAAATGTAGAAAATTTAAGTATTTTGAAAATGCAAATATGTAAAAATGTAGGTAAAGAATAATTTTACACACCGAAATTGTTATATACCTCTACATTTTTAAGTATATAAAAAAGTAGATCATGTAAAAATTTCAGTGTATAAAAATATAGGTATGTAAAAATTTATGGAATGTAGAAAATATAAGTATGTAAAAATACAGTTATGTAGAAAATGTAGGCATGTAGAAAATTGGAGTATGTAGAAAATGCAGGTATGTAAAAATGCAGTTATGTAAAAAAAATAGTACGTAAAATATTTATGTATGTAGAAAATGTAGGTATGTAATAATATAGCTATGTAAAAATGCAGTTATGTAAACTCGTAGGTATATAGAAAATGCAGTTATGTAAAAAATGTAGGTATGTAAAAATGTAGGTATGTAAAAATAAGGTATATAAAAATTTAAGTATATGGAAAATGTAGGTATACTACAGTGCTCTTATGTAAAAAATGTTAGTACATAAAAGCTTCAGGCATGTAGATAATGTAGGTATGTAAAAATATAAGTATGTAAAAAATGTAGATATGTAAAAAATGCAGTTCTGTAAAGCCCGTTAGTACGTAACAATTAGCTGTGTAGAAAATGTAGATATTTAAAAATGTAGGCCTGTAAAAATTCAGTTATGTAAACATGTAGGTATGTAAAAAATGCAGGCATGTAAAAATGTAGATACTTTAAATATGTACGTATGTAGAAAATATAGTAATGTAAAAACGCAGTTATGTAAAAATAATGTAGATATTAAGAAAATGCAGTTGTGTTAAAATGTCGATATGTAAAAAATGTAGGTAAGTTGAAAATGTAGGTATGTAAAAAATGTAGGTATTTATAATGTAGAAGCATGTTAAATATAGGTATGTTAAAATGTATGTATGTAAATATGTAAGTATGTAGAGATTGTAGGTATGTAAAAATGTAGAGATGTGTTAATTAAAGGTATGTTAAAATGTAGGTATGTAAATAGTTAAGTATATATAAAATGTAGGTATGTAAAAAGCAGTTATTAAAAAAATGTAAGCATTTAGAAAATTGACGTATGTCGGTATGTACAAATGCAGTTATGTAAAAAAACGTAAGTACGTAATTTTTTAGATATGTAGAAAATGTAGCCATGTAGAAAATATAGGCATGTAAAAATGCAGTTATGTAAAAAATGTTGGTATGTAAAAAATGTTGGTATGTAAAAAATGTAGTTATGTAAAAAATCTAGTTATGTAAAAAATGTAGGTATATTAAAATGTAGGTATGTAAAATTTAAGTATGTAAAAACATATATTTATTAAAAACTGTTTAACAATAGTAATGCAATTAGGTATATAAATAGCTGTGTGTGGGTATTTGCTCACTACTATATATACCACATCTTACAAGAATATGTTGGATTATTGATTTAAATAACAGTAAGCTGTGTTGATAGTTATGTAACTGTGATAAATGAAAACGCCTTTCTCATTTAATTACATATATACAGAATAAATTGATAGCTCATAATGCAGGTATATACCAATAAACTGTGGTACTTTTAATTGCAAGTTTCATTTTCTTTTATAATTTTAGATGACATGTGTATTGCGCACAACCTAAGTCGACAAAACGTTTCGGCGATGAACTCCAGCATTTTCGAAACGGACATAATAAACTGCGAAGAAGATTGTTGCGACGTCGAAAGTTGTCTTGGTATTAACTACGAAAATGGTACCTGTTTTATGTACGAGGAAGGATTCACCGAGAAAGAAATATTCATAAAGATGAACAGTAATATCTTTTTCATTTGAATGTTTTAGATGAAAATTGATAATTTGTACTATTTGGATTATTCCGACTTCTGTTCTAATCTTAGTTATGTCTTTTTCACAGAGTTTCCGCCGATTTAATCTCCGGCCTTTTCATGTGCATTTTTTAAACTTAGGAATCTTTCAGTTGAACACGGAAACCAACACAGGACTTCAGAAAGAACCCCTTATTCAGTCCACGGGGGCTGACAGAACGATAAAAATCTCTACCTGTCGACTAAATAAAGAGTTCGGTTCGAGGTTCAGTGCGTGCTCCAGATTTCGACTGTAAGATTCCTAAATTCAAACGAAATGCACCTGGAGAAAGCCGAAGGTTATATGCGCCTGAGATGTGGAAAAAAAGCCAGGATTAAAATAGTAGTCTGGATAATCTAAATAATACAAGTAATATATATGTTTACTGTTCTTTTATTATATACAATTGGGACCGCGAATGTTGAACAGAACACGTGTGATTGGAACTTCACACGAGAATTAAGAGATAAACTTTTCCACGTAGCAAAGATTTTAAAAGCGTCAAACTGGGTTCTCTCTCGATCAACCCGTCTACAGGCGGAGTGTTCAGATATAAAAGATGTCCAAGGGGGAATTCTAGTCTACGATTTTGAACTTGGAATCAAAACCCTTAAAATACATTTAAACTTCAGCTCATCCTGTAGCGTATTCCATCCCAGATAAAAGAATCTCACTTCAATGTTTCCTTGAGAAATAGCGTCTCCGTAATGGGTCTATCTAAGTAACAACATTGGGTCAATTGGGTACTCAACTGTTTTTCAGACGTAAATCCGGGTAAGACGAATGACCATAGCCCACTCAGGAATGCTGATCACCTGGTGATAATGGTATATATAACCCTAAACTTTCGACCCTAAGCTGAAGAGCTGTTGACGAGATACTTCAAAAGAGCTGATTGGATTCCATCAAAGATCACATCAGAGACGCACCATGAAGTAAAATATTTTTTCTCCCTGTTGAATAGTGTACAAATGAGGCAACTGAATGGATCAAAGCAGGCATTCAAACACATGCCCCCATGCAGAAATTCTATAGCAAGTCCCATTCTCACCAATGGTTCACTTCAACCTGTGCAGCTGCTATTGCGCATTTGGTAGACATTTGGTAGCATCTACAAATCATTGTAAGAGTGAAATATCTGCAGCCAATATAAGGTATACCAATATGACAAGAAAACGAATTGTCTCGCAGAAATGTGGAACTCGCGATTTCTAGAAAATGTACAATAGTTTGGTGACCGAGATAGAAAATTTCTCACACCTGCTAGTATCCTATATGTCTACAAAGTCACCATTCGCCGATGTATGGAGTATTGTTGTCACATCAGGGCTGGTGTACCAACCACTAGCCTCTGCCTCTTAGATAGGTCCCACACTATCTAACAAGCTCCAGCTTCTGTCATACTGCTGGAATGTTGCATCCTTGTGCTTGTTTTACAAGTACTTTAATGGGATGTGCTTTAACGAATGTTCTGTGCAGCTGCTCCCTCTAGGTAAATACCTCCGATCAACCGGTTAGTCAGCAAGATCCCACCCCCTCACTGTTGAGGTCCCCAGATGCCGGAGGGTTTTCTACTCTAATAGCTCCTTTACTCGAACTGGTAGCTTATGGAATTTCCTTCCTGCTTCCTGTTTCCTTTACCTTACTGACACGCAAAGTGTAAGTATAATTTGAACTAGTAGCTCGCTGCACAACTCCCCACGTAGGATGCCCCTAATTCCCAGTAGCCACCTACGCCTCAGTAGTATTGTGCCTTTTGGGGGTTGAACTAAAGTAAAGAGAAAAGAAGAATAAGAATGAGCAATCAAAATCCCCCTACCATGAGGTAGCTTGCACGGCAACTGAGAAGGTTGAACTGCTTGCCTAGATGAGCCTTGAACTCTACTCTAGACCTCAAAAATCACTCGCTCCTAAATGTCCCGCTGCGGACAGAAGCCACACTCGATGATCTGATCATCACCCCTTTCCAAGTCCGCAATATGATAAAAAATACCTAGATACCTTCAAGGCGTGTGAGCCTGATTTCATTCCTTAAAGAAATGCTCTGCTAGGCTAGCCCCTGTTCTCTTCAAACTCTACAACAAATGCCTTTCCGAATCTTGCTTCCCGGGTAGCTGGAAAATAACTTCTGTGCTACAAATGTTCAAAAGAACTGACCTACTTAATTATAGCCCCATCAGTTATCTTCATTAAAATATTTGAATCATTAATCTTTCTAGTAATATTTCACTAACTCGTAAATGCTAAACTTCTTTCTAACAGACAGTATGGATTTAAGTATCCCGCTATATCCACAGTAGAGCGTACTGTGGACATCCTAACGATCATCTCTGAACGCATATACCATGCACTGGAGAAAACAGGTGAAGCTACGGGGGACAGACCTTGATATATTCAAGGCTTTTGGCACGGTCTGGCATGAAGGTCTTCCCATGATAATTAAATCGTACGGTATTACTGGACTAATATTTAATATAATAAGATCCTTCTTAGCTAAAAAAAAATCCAGATTTTCCTCGATGGCCATACATCTAAACAACATAATCTTAATGCGAGTGTGCCCTAGGTGTCGATCATTGAACCTTTATTATTCCTGATGTTAATAAACGACCTTCCTGATGAATTTGTGTAGGAAATGGGTATATTTACTGATAACACCAAACTATATCCAAGACATGTCGGCAAAATGAACTCACACATATACCTGCTAATGTCTGAATCATCAGAAAATTATTCCCAGTATGAAGTGGAATGTGGACGTACATGGATGGTAAAATGTAATGCTACTAAGACAAAGCTCTTTTCCCTTGAACAATTATAAGAAACCTTTTCAGCCACTGATTTCTATGGCTAATAGCACCCTACCTTAGAGTTCATCAAACTACTCAGCCTAATGTTTACAGGCAACGTGAATTGGAACAAATAAATAGAAGGCATTGCCAAGGCTGCTGCAAAGAAGGTGGGTTCCTTCTACCGAGCTAGAAAACTTCTAACACATGTATCTCTATAAAGCCACCATTCGCTCATGCATGGAGTATTGTTGCCACATCTGCGCTGGAGCATCAACCACTAGTCTCTCCCTATTAGATAGGGTCAAAAGAGAGTCTCCGAACTAATAGGTTCCGCACTGTCAACCAAGCTCCAACTCCTGTCCAATCGCTGAAATGTTGCATCCCTGTGCTTATTTTACAAGTACTTCAATATAATGTTATCCAATTAATTCGCAGCACTGGTGTCTACTCGGTGTAAATACCTGCAACCCATCCGACAGCCGGCAAAATACCACCCATTCACTGTAGAAGTCCCCAGATGTCGGAATGCTAATAGTTTCTTTCCTCATACTGCTAGCCTTTGGAATTCCCTCTCTCTACCGTGCTTCCCTGACTGTACTAACATGTAGAAATCTAAATGTAATGTGAACAGACACCTCGCTGCATAACTCCCCACTTAGGATGTTCCTGTAGGAATGGTACCTAATACACAGTATGCCGTTACATCTCAGATGCAACCCTTGTGTGGGATGAATTAAAGTAAAAAAAGACCGGGGTGAATAAAAGTTTTAATTTAAAAAAGCAAAGTAATCACGTTCATCTCCGAACGTTTTTCAAGTATAACCTTAACATGGGCAATGTCACAATTAATTTAAAATGAGATTAAAATGAGTTTTATCAAATAAAATTACATTAATATCTGACAGGCGGAATATAAGTCGACACCTTTTGTAATATAGTAAATTGGCCAGCCATTTTTACTTACATATATTTATATGTATTAATGTTGATAGATATAAGGTAATAAGCAAAGAACAGACTACACGCATTAGTCACTCGCATGTTAACTAAAAACTACGAAGTTAATGTCCAAAAATCTTCTATAAGCAAACATGCACACGAAACTAAACTAAGACAACTCATCGAATCTAGCCTCATTTTCTATTAAATAAATACAGACTAAAGATTGAGCTTCTTCAAATAGCACCATCCTTATGTTTGCGGTAAATTATTTTAATTAAGAAACTTCCGAATAAAACTCTGCATGACTATGTGGTTTTTCTCACTTTTGAAGGAGTTCATAGACGCTTGGGCAACATCTCTTTTTTATACATGTTCTTGTACAGCAAATACAATGATGCAAAGCAATGAAACGGAAGCGATTATATAACATGTATTTATCGTAACCCAATATGTGTGCGTAAAAACGCGTCATAATTTCAAGGAATATCCTAAAAGGATGGGTGCAAATGTGTGAGCGTGTGTGTGTGCGTGTTTGTGGAGAAGTTAGGACGAAATGTTTCCCATACCTTACATTTTTATGCGTGTGTTAAGCGCATGTGTTTTCGTGCAAAGCGAAGCAGGAACGAAAAGGGTTTTTTCTTCGTGTGTACCTTTTTATATCAATCGATTTTAGCGCAACCTACTACCGCGAATAAGGAGATGATTAGGTCTGAAACTCCCTCTGGTGAATGTATGCGTAAATGAGTGTATAAAGGGTAGGTAATGTTCTCAAAGAAATATCTTTTTTTTCCTTTTTATTAAAATATCCTGCTGATGAGGTTGTAGTCGTGGCAATTGTTATGATGTTTAGGTGTTTCGGTTTATATTGTCTTATTTTATTTTATTGATTGATTTTTTTGCTGTTGATGAGTTTTTGAATTTTTGTTGTGTTTGTCAATTTTGTTATTTTGATTTTAAAATGCTGTGCCGCGTTTTCTAAACAAATAGTTTGAAATGCAGTGGATGAATTTTTGTTGTTGTCGTTCTTTGGAGATTGTGATGTTTAAGATTCCGTTTTTTTTTTTCTTTTTTCTTTCATTAGCTGTCATAAAAATGAAATACGAGGAGAATACAGCATCAGAAACGATCTATACTTGTCTGACATCATCAACATCCGGTAGGACGAAAACAATCAGCTCATCTTACTCAGGTAATTATCCCTACTTGAGTGAGGAGGGGGGCGTAGTGTTATGATGAACGATATCGAGAAGTCGAGTTCATGTTTGTTTAAGTCTATTAAATATCCCGGGCGAGTACTCCAAATATGTAGCGCCCCGTGCGAGTCTTTCAATTATGTGACGGATACTATTATTATCGGCACGACACTTATTAACATTTATATTTTGCCGGAATTTGTCTCGGGGGTATGTTCCATGAATTCTGTAATGGTATCTAAAGTAAAACACACGAGATGAGACAATTGGCAAATGAAATACAAACACACATGGAAGTAGTTAAAATGAATCTAACTCAATAAAAATAATGATGAAACATGTTTTCTTTTATCGGAGTTTGACATCGTGCGTAACACTTAAAACATATTCCTATTTGCCAACAGTTCATAGTTAAAAAAAATCACTTATTGGTTTATATATTGTTTCTGCTGACGGGACATCATATATTTCTCAATCATGTTTTTTTCTTAATTATCTTTTTTCTCGTTAAATCATCTTTTTTCTCAGGTCCAAAACTCAAAATCCAACTCCTCGAAAATATCCGCCAAAAAACAAAAGTCGCTGGCTCCCTTCCAGTTTTCTTTCTCCCCCTTCATAACACCACACGCTCGCCCTCTCCCCTTCTTACTCCAATTAAGCTCCCGGTTACGTTAAGGAAGAAAGAAGGAAGCAGACAGCCAAACACGCTGTCATTCGTCTAGCATTTCTCTTCTCTTACTACTGTAAGCTAAGTGACACGCGAGTGCGCGCGTTTCTGTTTATTATCTTTACCGATCTCTTTATTAAGAGTCCAAGATAACAAAAAAATGGAATAGTACATTATAAACAATAGGGAATATGATCACAATATTTATACTATTTTTAACCAACTACTGGGGAAAAAATGAGAAATAGAGAAAGAGCGATCTAACCCAAGCCTAATTAGTGGTTGACCCAACGGGTCACATTTTTTTTCCAAGTAATTTTAGAAATGTATAGTTTTTTTAATTCTAACGTAATTAGTCCAATTTGACCATTTTCCATGTTTCTTTATCTGCAAATCGAATACGAAGGGTTTTGTTTAAGGTCCGTGTATTTGCTTCTCCAACAAGCTATTAAAATATATGGCCCTCCTCTCCCCCCTTCTATTCACAAACCACGGAATTATAATATAAAAATTGCCAAAAGTGTCCTATTTTCATTAAATTAACATCACTAACCAACTCACTTCTAAACAGATGTGTTTTAAGCAATTATAATCTAAAAATCAGATGCTTAATCTATAGTATTTAAAAAATTTCAAAATTCAGTAATAACAAATTTAGCGGAAGAAGACTCTGCGTCGTACATAATCGCCATTTTTTTTAATAATGTTATCCTTCATTAAATCAATTTGCAGCCAGCAGTTCGGGTCAAGGTAGGCTTACTGAGACAGGCTCCGAGTTCAAAGTATTTAATGTATTTATTATTATTTTTTTTTTAATTTGTGTCCGTTAATATTATTTGTTTTCTTGTTTATTATTATGTGCTCACTAGGAGTTATCGCACAAGTCATAGTCAGCGATTGTTCCCTGACAACAGCTGGTGGTTTCCTTAGAGTCTGAGTGACAACAAATCTCCTCAGATTTCCAGGACTCTCAACCTCTTTCCGATGATTACTGCAAATGACCTTGTGGTGTCGTAACAGCCGCATACCATTGATTTATCACTGGCAACGACCATTGGTCTTCTCTGTGATTTGGGTCGCAATAAGCCTTCCCCAGGGTTCAGCACTCTCCGCACTTTTACAGTGGAGGTCTGGTTAGTGCTCTCCCTCCTCGATCTTCCCATCCTTCTTGACCCTTCAAGACAATTTTGTGTGGTATCAGCCAAGGCTTGTGGCATCACTGTTTTATTTGGGGGGGGGGGGGGGGGATTTATGAGATTTCTTGCAGTTTCTGTTCGTTGGTACCTGTAGATTTTTTTATTGTAACTTCCATGTGACTGGTTACTGCTCATAGCTTATGCGGGTTGGTTTCTGCATTCGAGGATTTTCCTTAAGATTGCAGTTTTTGATCATTGCCGACCTTTGTATTGTTTCAGTGATCCCGTTGATTTGATTTCTCCTAGTCTTTTTTCGAGCTTGTTGGGGACTGTATCTAGTGTTCCTACGATTATTGGTATTGACTTTCTCATGCTCCATATCCCTTTCAGTTATCTGGCAAGTTCCGTGTATTTGCTTCGTTTTTAAGTCTCCTTGATCTTCACTCTGTTATCTGCTGGTGTTGCATACTTTAGATTTCTCCCTCGCCGTGTAGAGGTTGGTCGTGTCGTCTAGTTGATGAATTATTTCTTCTTTCCTTCCTGCCGCGAACCACGCCGTCCGTTGTCTGCAACAAAAGCCTCATGGCGCACTCCGACGATAAACTCTTCTTTAAATTTAATTCATTTTATTACAAGCGTTGTTATTTCAACTGGGAGTCATTCATTACGTCGAGAGAGAGAGAGAGAAAATCACTACTTTATCGTAGTTAGTTAATAATTTTCTTAATCATTCATAGAGAGGGGGGAAAAGGATCTCTCGCTTGTATTCCCTTAAGGGAAATATTTCCCTTATCTGTTGTAAATTACATTTTAACAATCACGTCTCATCGGTTTGCTTCCAAAAACCTAGACTGACGAAAACTCGCTTCTCACGAGAACGAGTGACGTCACAGAACCTCTCGCAGGTGCAGACTGACCCTTGATCTGGGGTCTCGTCACACGGTAACCTTGTAACATCTGTAAGCTCTGACTGTGAGAACAAGCCCTATTCTGCACCCGACTGCACCCGTGTTAATTCGCGCAAGTCAAACCAACGACTTCCAACAGATACGTCCATTCCCATGAGGCCATTATCCAACATTCCTCCCCTCCCTATAAAAAAAAAACAATCCTAAGATTTTGATTTTTACACACCCCTCCGCAGGGTCTGGTCAGAACCAGGGGTCAGCGCAGCTGGACATCTCAGTTTCACCCTCTTGACCCGGCTGCCATAAATCGGCCTTATGACCCTTCCTCGGATGTAAGGAAATTCTCCTTACGATCGATATCGGCTCTCTGGCAATCCCTTTCACAATCGATTATAGGACACGCTGGATGTTCACCTGTCGCAAGGTTGCTTGACCACTTGACCCCACGGGCATCCGCACACAATACCTAGTCACACAGTTCACCACACCCATCAAGTAAATTCTAACAGAAAACAGGGCAAAACAGAAACCCCCATTTTAAAATTCTGATAATCCCTTACTGGTCAGCCATCTAATTTCTCTAATGTCTTATCATAATATTCGACCACTATGCTTTTCAACACGGACCAGAGCGACACTTAACTCCCAACCCAGGATGATCCGTCAATTCCTCCGAGCCGGCTCGCTTCACTTTGTCTATCCCTTCCAAGGGGGCCCAATAACTTCATGGCCGGCGACTCGTCTTTCAATATCCTACATGTAAGGGGCCCAACATTCCACATTGACCCTACCCACTCCTTCCTAACTAATTCTGACATGTCAATCGCTCTGGCGCCATATCAAACCGTTTCGGGCCGAACCAAGTTCCTACACGAACCTAATTTCACAATCATCCAGACCCGCCATACTGTCGCGGTGCCCTCGTGGGCCCTACCGACCCACTAAACAACAATGACCCATACCGATGCGATAACTCTGAGGTCCCCCCCCCAAATATAGCATGCCAATCTTTTAATGGCTACAAAATCGCTTTTTCACGCATGTGCACCGAAACAACTCTTTGTCCGTATCATCGCAAGCTCACCGACTTCATCAACGGGGCACGCGTAGCGAACATAACTCAATCCCAACCCGTCAGTTGGAAGAGACACGGCCCTACGGCCTCCCCATCGGATCCTCGCTAAAACCCTTACCGCACCGTCAAAGGGCCAACTCTCT
This sequence comes from Sepiola atlantica, assembly GCA_963556195.1. Classification (NCBI taxonomy): domain Eukaryota; kingdom Metazoa; phylum Mollusca; class Cephalopoda; order Sepiida; family Sepiolidae; genus Sepiola; species Sepiola atlantica. Next base: position 153,298,227 of record OY744523.1, read on the forward strand.
CATCCTAACTCCCTTTAATTGGCTGACCTCAACTTAGTCTTAATTAGTCACTGTTTTTTTTTCTTTTATATACTAAAATTTTAATATGAGGAGGGCAAAAAAATTATTAAAAAAATAAAATAAAAACAATGCTCTCGGCTAAACAAAAAAAAACAAGGAAAATTAATTCAATGAGTTTCTCTCTCGACGATACATTTAAATCAAACAACAAAAATAAGATTAAAACAATACAATTTGATGACAAACACCCCACTCGACAAAATAACAATCAAGATATCAGTTTCCCCACTCATTGAATGCATTTTTATAAAACGTGGACCGAATATGTTCTGCTTGTGTGTATTTGTGGAAGTTCGTTACCGTCTCTTTTTTTTCTTTTTACAAAAGTTAAAACTGCTGTGTGCAATATTACTTTGTTTTTTAGTTCCAAATTCATGTGTGCTGTGTCACGAATTATTATTATCATTATTATTATTATCATTATTATTATTATTATTATTATTATTATTATTATTATTATTTATTCACTTTTTTTAAATATTTGATTTTTGTGTGTGCGTGTGTTTGTTAGTTTTCTATTCAGTTTTGTTTCCATTCTTCTTTTATATTTGATTTTGTGTGTGCGTGTGTCTATTTTTCCTGTCTTTACTTTTACGGCACATCGCGCCTTTTTCTCTCAAACAAGACAACGATTTTCTACTTACTGTTTGTAGTTCTCGCTCTGTCTTCCGACCCGTCCGTGCGTTCATTTCATTTAGGACTTCTACATTATTTGAACCCTAGTTCAAAAAATTTCTCTTTTATTTTCTTTTAAGAAAGTCCCGGTTACAGCAACGAAAAAAGGTGTATGTTGAATACCTTAGATTTCTCCCTCGCCGTGTAGAGGTTGGTCGGATCGTCTAGTGGATGAATTCTTTCTTCTTTCCTTCCTGCCGCGAACCACGCCGTCTGTTGTCTGCAATAAAAGCCTCATGACGCACTCCGAAGATAAACTCTTCTTTAAATTTAATTCATTTTATT
>OY744523.1:153304246-153319246 GCA_963556195.1 Sepiola atlantica
CGATATACTTTTAAAGGAGATAAAATTATAAAATTTAAAAACATTTTCTGTAATTGACCGTGGAATTTCGACTGGTCACGCTAGTTATTATTATTATTTACTCACTTGAACTTCGCACATCGGTAATTACCAATGATAACTCACTGATAGAAACAGGTGGTATTCCCTGATGTCTGAGTGACAACAAGTCTCCCCAGATTTGTTGTACTCTTCGCTTCACCATCACAACTAGCTTTGCATACTCTCAACAGCCGTTAACCATTGAGTTCTAGCTGATAGCTGTCTTTGGAAGTATTCTAGAACTCTTCGTGCCCTTCCAGTAAACGTCTGGATTGTGTTATCCCTATTTCTTTCTATTCTCTCTTTCGGACCCACCATGGCATTTTCTGTGGTAGCAAACGATGCCACTGCGTTTTTAGGGAGTATCAGATTATTTTAGGGAGTATCAGATGATCGTATTTTCCTTATATATCTACCTGGCCAGTCTCAGTTTCCTTGTGTTCGTCTTAGTATATTCCATTTATATTTCTGAAATCTGAGTGACAATAATCAAGCTTTTCATTCTCTTAGAACCTCAATGGCCACATTCCGTAGTACCAAACGACGTTTATACCACTGTGGTTATAATTTTTAAATATGGGGTGTCAGTTTATAGTATTTTGATAAAACACATCACTCAATAAGTCCGGAGCCTAACTGATAAAACAACAACATTAAGACAAAATTCGACTTTATTCATCAACATAGTTTTCTTCTGATTCCAATGCTTCTCTTACAATTCGATACCTTTTTTGGCCTCAAGATATGCCTCAGTTTCCAATATCACTTGTTCATTGGAGCCAAATATCGGAGCATGCTTTTGAGACCTTCACGCAGCTAGTAGCCGCTGGGGGCCACATTTATTCAAAATGGTGAATACACTGCCTTTTGATATCTTTTGCTATCTCAGGAAGCTTCAATTTACGATCGACCAAAACGAGTTTGTGTATTTTTTTTCTTCAGAACCTAAGCGTTCAGCATCATTTGTGTCTGTATGACCGCGTTTAAAGTGAGCATACAACCTCTTAACCATTGTTTACGACGGAGCAGAGTCCGACTACCACTTATCAAGTATTAAAAATTATTTGTCACTTTCAGAAAGCAATGCTTTGTCAACACACAAATTCAAATGTTTCCATTGTTTTGAAAATTTGCAACAGTAGCTTCACTTAAATAACTGTAATTTGTAAACTAATAATCCGATTGGGCTCAAATTTTGGCACGTGCCATTTGTCAGCTAGTATTTTATAAAAATCTAATAGATATTTTATTATTATCGCGTTCTATATGTCATGCCCAGGAATTATTGATTGATGTGTTATTTATCCATGTTGTTAGCTTCATTATGTTCGTCTTACCAATCTCTCCTTGTTGTTCCATTTTAGTTCAACTCATCTGTAGGTTTAAATATACCATTGATCTTTCGCTGGCAACGACCGTTGGTCTTTTCTGAAATTTGAATGGCAACAAACCTTCCCAAGGTTCTAGTCATCTCCAGACTTTTCCAGTGGAATTCTAAACGATGTTCTCTTTCTCTCTCTATCTATCTATCTCTCTCTATCTCTCTCTCTCTCTCTCTCTCTCTCTATCTATCTATCTATCTATCTATCTATCTTTCTTGTATTTTATACTTCTTGACCTTTTACGATCACTTTCCGTATTATCAGTCGAAGCTGGTGCCCACCACATGTGTGTTTGATTTTGTGTGTGGAGGCGGGATTCGGATTATTGGATTTTTTTAAAGTTTTCAGTTTAAGTTCTCTTTAGTTAGCGTAGTTCTTCTTTTAATTATTATTATTATTATTATTTATAATAATAATAATAATAATAATAATAATAATAATAATAATAATAATAATAATAATAATAATAATAATAATAATAATAATAATAATAATAATAATTTGTCAGCGTTGGAAGGGTCATTTGCAAAAGTAGCCTACCAAAAGAAAAAAATCCCACCGACTTGACTGAAAAACCCCTCGAATTATCAGTTAAGTTTTTTCTTTTTCACCGTTTTAAATGTATCTGGCATTTCTACTAATCGCAATGCTAGGCTTCTCTGGGGTTTTTTCTCTTTTCTTTATGCATTTTTATTTTCTTTATTTAAATTTTTTAATTCTATTCCCCCTGCCTTCTTGTTACTTTAAGCCATACAAGATAAGTTGAAACTCAATCTATAAATAGCACGCTAACTGTAATTCTCGGTGCCCCCCCCCAAACCAATGCTCCAAAAGCTCCCACTTCCATTTCCTAAGAAGTACTTCATTTGTCAGCGTTGGAAGGGTCATTTGCAAAAGTAGACTACCAAAAGAAAAAAATCCCACCGACTTGACTGAAAACCCCCTCGAATTATCAGTTAAGTTTTTCTTTTTCACCGTTTTAAATGTATCTGGCATTTCTACTAATCGCAATGCTACCAAACGAGCTAGTATTAACCCTGTCAAACTTTGGGTTTTATATGTCCTAGTGTCTTCCTATCGAGCTCCGAATGAATAAATTTTTGAACTCTCATGCAGGCCTGAAATTTAGCCTTCTTATTTCTATTATTTATGCTAACTCGGTAGAGGGAAACCTATCTTCAACTTTCTGTCCCCTTTTCGTATACAATGAACTTTACTATATCCTTATATAATATATATATATATATATATATATATATATATATATATATATATATATATATATATATATATATATATATTATTTTTAATTTTTTAAATTTTTTTTTATTGATTTATTTATTTATTTATTTTTTTTATTTATTTATTCATTTTATTTATTTATTTTTTTTATACATTTATTTATTTATTATTTTTTAGTTATTTTTTTATTCATTTATTTATTTATTTGTTTTAATTTTTTAATTTTTTAATTTTTAATTTTTAATTTTTTTATTATTTTTTTATTTTTTTTTTTGTGGTAGTGCACAATATCACTCATTAAAATGAATGAGACAATCACTATCCCTGTGACAGGACCACAGGCAGAATATGCCTGGGCCTGGTGTGGCCACACACACCAAAAATATGAATAATGCACAATAATATCAATACAAGCCGTGGGACTCAGGAGAAAGACCTGAGTGTCATGATGGGGAGGTTCTCCCTCGTTAGCCAACATGGGGGACCCGGTCCGCATCCTGCGAATGTTGCCCCTTCTCATTTCAGAAACAAGACAACGGACAAGAACCAGGTAAGTAACCTCTCTGATTCCAGGTACGACAAGGACACAGACCAAAGACAGGAAAACCAGAGCGAAAACAACAAACTGAAAGAATATAGAAAGAAATGGACCACGAAAGAGAACAGACTGGTGATGGAGTGCTATTATAAAAGCCGCTACCCTACAGAAAGAGGCTACCGAAAACGAATGAAACATCTCTGGGACATTGCTAGTGACTACCATACAACGGAACAAAGGATAGCAGAGCAAGCAAGACAGATCCTCAAGCGAGGATGGTTCTCGGAGATGGAACTGACGGAAATCAGACAGAAGGCTAATGGCGAAACGGAGCAAGAAACACCACCAAAGAAGAGACCACAGAAAGAGGACGGGCAAAACATACACACTGAAACTGAAGAGATGGAAGACCACGGAATCACAGAACCAGGGGAGATAGAAGACTGCGGAACCACAGAACCTGCTGAGATAGAACTCAACGAAAAAGAAGCAAGTGAAGTGGAGAACATTAGACGATACATGTTAGAAAACAAAACAAAACTCCCATCTCTCAGGAATGAAGTAGCGAAGAAGTTACAAGCAGAAACAGAAAGAGTAAACAGACTCCTCACACACATCCCAACAGAAACTATTACAGACCTAAACAACCTGATATATGCAGGGGCAAAATAGGTAAGTATGAAACTAAGAAACGAAGAGAATGGACAAAAGAGAGGACCGACAAAACCTGGATGGGAAATCAGACTGGAAACCCAGATCACCAAACTTCGCAAAGAAGCTAAAACCGTGAACAGAAGGAAGGAGGACATGAAACGATTAAGAAGCAAAAATCAGAAACGCAAGGAAAAACTAAATGAGAAACATTAAGAAATAAAACAAAGGATAGCAGCAATAGAAGGAAGACTGAGACGATACAGGTACAAATCAGAACAGAGCAAACAGAACAGGACCTTTGAAAACAATGAAAGCCAGTTCTACAAAAACGTAAATGGAGAAAAAACCACAACAGAGCAACCGAACCCAACAGAAACAAAACAATTCTGGAGCAAGATATGGGAAGTACCAAAAAAGCACAACAAGAATGCCCAATGGTTGAAAAACATGAGAGATGAACTGCAGGAAATCGAAGAAGGAACCGAAACAGAAATCAACAAAGAAACGATCAAGAAAACCCTAAAAAAAATGGCAAACTGGAGAGCACCAGGCCACGATGGAATACATGCATACTGGTTTAAAAAATTCACAAACCTGCATGAAAGAATAGCGCAGAAACTGAGCGGATGTATCCGCAAAACAGAAGTACCAGAATGGATGACGGAAGGAAGAACAACACTAATACAAAAAGACCCCAAAAAGGGAACGACCCCCAGCAACTACAGACCGATAACATGTCTACAAATAATGTGGAAAATTCTCACAGCACAACTGAGAGAACAAATCTACCAATCCCTGGACAATCGTGGACTGCTCCCCGAGGAACAAAAAGGATGCCGGAAAGGACAAAGAGGGGCACATGATCTATTATACATTGATCAAAAGACCCTGAAGGAGGTGAAGAGCAGACAAAAGAACATAACCATGGCATGGATTGACTACAAGAAAGCCTACGACAGAATCCCCCAAACATGGATAATTGAATACTTAAAGATATACAAGATACCAGACAGGATTATTAATCTCATCCAGAAAGCGATGGAAACATGGAGACTAAAACTGACAGCCGGAGGACAACACCTGTCTGAGATAAAAATACAGAGAGGCATTTTTCAAGGAGACTCTCAATCACCACTACTGTTTATAATAGCCATGATGCCACTCAACTACATACTCAGAAAGTGTGATGCCGGATACAGGTTTACGGATACAGAACAAAGAATAAACCACCTGATGTACATGGATGACCTTAAACTGTTTGCAAAAAACAAAAAAGAACTGGAAAAGCTGATAAACACAACCAGGATATTCAGCCAAGATATCCAAATGGAGTTTGGAATAGAAAAATGTGCACTGCTAGAGATCAAAAAAGGAAAACTGGAGACGACAGAAGGTATAGAACTCCCCAACCAAGAGGAGATGAGGGCGCTAGGAGAACAAGATAGTTATAAATACCTGGGAATTCTGGAAGCAGACACAATCAAATATACAGAAATAAAAGAGAAGATTGGAAAAGAATATCTACGAAGAACAAGGAAACTCTTAGAAACTAAACTATATAGCAGAAACCTAGTAAAAGGGATAAACACATGGGCTGTATCACTAATAAGATACTCTGGACCATTCATAGGCTGGACCAAAGAAGAACTCAGGCACCTTGACCAAAGAACTAGAAAACTAATGACTATGCACAATGCATTGCACCCAAAAGACGACACGGACAGACTCTACGTGAAAAGAAATGAAGGAGGTAGAGGACTGGTAAGTATAGAAGACTGTGTGGAAGACACCAAAAAAGAGATGGAGGAATATGTAACCCAGAACACGGAAAGACTGATCAGCACAGCAAGAGACACCAGCCCAACAAACAACCCCGGAAGTACTGAACCCAGAAACAAAAAGACAAGAAAGGAAAAGTGGGAAGAAAAACAACTACATGGACGCTTTATAAGACTCACAAGCGATGAAGCCAATGAAAACAGCTGGGCATGGCTAAGAAAAGGACACCTGAACAGAGAAACGGAAACTCTGCTGACGGCCGCACAGAACAATGCGATTAGGACAAACTTTATTAAAGCAAAGATAGATAAAACCCAGGAAAACAGCAAATGTCGACTGTGTGGACAAAGAGACGAAACGATAAATCATATAATAAGTGAATGCAGCAAGCTAGCACAAAGGGAATACAAGAACAGACATGACAGCATGGGGAAAGAAGTACACCGGGAAATTTGCAAACAACTGAATTTCGAATATGCAAAAAAATGGTACAAACACAAACCAGAAACTGTACTAGAAAACGAAAAACACAAAATCATATGGGATATGAATGTACAAACAGACAAACCCATAACAGCAAGGAGACCGGATATGATAATAATCAACAAGAAAGAAAAATCCTGCAAAATCGTGGACTTTGCCGTTCCAGCAGACCACAGAGTTAAGATCAAAGAGACGGAAAAAAGAAGCAAATATACTGAACTTGCCAGAGAATTGAAAGGAATATGGAACATGAAGAAAGTCAGTATAACACCAATAATCATAGGAGCACTAGGAACAGTCCCCAAAAACATGGAGAAAAAACTAGGAGAAATAGGAATCAAAGGGATAACTGAGACCATACAAAGGACAGTAATGATCAAAACAGCTACAATCCTGAGAAATGTCCTCGAATGCGGAAACCAACCCACATAAGCAACGAATTGAGAACAAACACATGGAAGCACAAAACAACAGAACCGGGGAAAATACAACCGCACGAATGAGGCGCAAGCATAGGCTGACGCCACAAAAATTATGGACAGAGGGTCGAGGAGGGAAAGCGCAAACCAGACCTCCACTGGAAGAGCGCGGACAGCTCTGGGACCTTGGGAAGGCTTGTTGCCACTCGGGCCCCAGAGGGGACCGATGGCCCTTATCAGCGGGAAATCGTTGGTAGGTGGCTGTTGCGATTACCGCAAGGTCATCAGCGGTGATAAACGAAAAGAGGTGGAGCATACTGGAGGCCTGAGGAGACTTGTTGTCACTCGGACTCCAGGGAATACCACAGGTTGCCGGCAGTGGGCGACCACTGACGATGACCAGTGTGATAACTCCTAGTGAGTAAATAATAATAATAATAATAATAATAATAATAATAATAATAATAATAATAATAATAATAATAATAATAATGATAATATTAATGATAATGATAATAATAATAATGATAATAATAACAATGATAATGATGATAATAATGATAATAATAATTATAATATTATCAATAATAATAATAATAATAATAATAATAATAATAATAAGCATAGGCTGACGCCACGAAAATTATGGACAGAGGGTTGAGGAGGGAAAGCGCAAACCAGACCTCCACTGGAAGAGCGCGGACAGCTCTGGGACCTTGGGGAGGCTTGTTGCCACTCGGGCCCCAGAGGGGACCAATGGCCCTTATCAGCGGGAAATCGGTGGTAGGTGGCTGTTGCGATACCGCAAGGTCATCAGCGGTGATGAACGAAAAGAGGTGGAGCATACTGGAAGTCTGAGGAGACTTGTTGTCACTCAGACTCCAGGGAATACCACAGGTTGTTGGCAGTGGGCGATCACTGACGATGACCAGTGTGATAACTCCTAGTGAGTAAATAATAATAATAATATTAATATTAATAATAATATTAATAATAATACTAATACTAATACTAATACTAATAATAATACTAATAATAATAATAATAATAATAATAATAATAATAATAATAATAATAATAATAATAATAATAATGGTGATAATAATGATAATAATAAGTATAATATTATGAATAATAATAATAATATTAATAATAATAATATAAATATTATTAATAATAATATTAATATTGATGATGATGATGATGATGATGATGATGATGATGATGATGATGATGATGATGATGATGATGATGATGATGATGATGATGATGATGATGATGATGATGTAGTAGTAGTAGTAAATATTCGAATAACTTTAATCCTTAAGACAAAAACATTCTACTTTGGTGTCGTTTTCTTTTCTAAAATGTTATTGCAGGCTCCATTAATCCGACTAAAGCTTACACAACCAGCTATTCCACTTTGAAGAGCACAAGATCTTACAGTCTAGCTACGTCTGAATTCACCAGCGAAAGTTCAATGTCTACTTACTCTTCGGTCAGTAGCAGCAGTGTGACTTACTACCTAACCACCGAGCCGTTGAGTAGTGTGATTAACAGTGCCAGCTCGGCCGATCTGTCAACCAAGTCCAGCGTGGACCTCACATCGTCCCTTACACCGTCATTCAGCAGTGAGTTCACGTGCAAGTGCTTCGGCCCAACGACCAGCCTCAGCGAGGAGGAGAGCAAAAGCAAAATGAGCAAGCTGAGGGAAGAGTTGACCATTCCGAAAAAGGATCTCAGCTCAACCATCCGGAAAAAGACCAGCGCGCCGGACTACAGGGTGTCCGCTACGAGCATTGGACTGGTTGGTGTCGGTATCATGTGCGTCGTGTTCGGCACCATTATCGTCATGGATATAGGGGTAATGGCCAGCCACTTGGGCATTCTTTACAAAAATGTGTGTGGGCGTTGGCGAGAGTGATTGTTTAGTCACATCTGAAGACAATATTCCTATCCTCATGCACTCAAATATAAAACACTTAATTAGATACATATAAACTATCATTTAAGGTATACCGTAAAACCATCCACAGAAGCGACTATATACATTTTTTATTCACACCATAATAACAAAATAAAAACAGGTATGATAATTGGCTTTTTATTACGTGCGCTCAGGATCTGTATTCCTCAATACTTAGATGATGAAATTAAATATATTACTAACTCGCTTAAGACATTTCAATACCTCATACACTTCATATTAAATGTCAATAAAAAAGCCCTACACATATTCTCTAAAAACAACACACAAAATTCTGAAACACCTAATATTTCTCTCATGAATAAACATCTACTTTTACCCACTCATTCCAATAACACATTTATTTGCAAAACGCTCAATAAACTTGGAATCCCGACAATTAAAACCTTTTCACAAACTATTAAACATACACTAAATACAACTAAACAATCTCGAAATAAAACCACTTCTCGCGCTGGTACATACCCTATCCCATGTAATAATTGTCATCAAACATACATAGGTGAAACTCAACGGGAATTGATTAAGAGACTTGGGGAACACAAAAGAGATATAAGAAATAACAATTCTTTGAAGGCACTTTTCTCCCACGTAGCACTCTTTTGATTTTGAACAGGCTAAAATTATTAAATTCGTCTCTAATAAGCCGAAACGTAGACTCCTGGCATCAGCACGAATTACAAATTCTAATACTATCAAACAGCGTAACAGTTTCTATAATCTGTCCCCTTTAATTAGCAAACTTATTTTATCGGAGCATAAATTTATCTCTGACCATGGATAACCATCTCTTATCATATCCTTCACTTGCGTTTTTCCGCATTATATCTACTCTAATTTCGTTACACTTATAAATATCTTTAACTTAGTTAAATCACCCTTTCTTCCCGTGTTTCCTACAACTTGTCTTTCAAATGTATTATAATTTGCATCTACTCAATATTAATTATACATTGTTTAATTAGCTCATAAACATAATAGATAAAAAATATTTTAACTATACTTATGCATATTTATATAATACAGTATATAAATAATTACAATTAGCTATTATCTAATTAAATAGATGCTGTTACATACTTATTTGAACACATTGATACATAATAAAATTACATTTAAATAGCTTACATTTATTGATACATACATTTTATGAATTTACTTTTAGTCAACAAAATTATATATAAATTATTAAGAACAGCAACTACATAATAAAATAAATACATTTACATAATTTTTTGCAACACAATGATACATAATTACAAAAACGTCTATATTTATATCTTTTCTCTTCTGTGATCCATACTTTTATTATTTTTCTCTTTTTTTTACTGTTCCCCCCTCTTCCTTATTTATTTTTCTAATGTTCTATAGAACGTTATATAAACCATTGACTTCTGAACGCTCACTTTTAAAAACTGTTATCGGTTGTAATGTTCTATGGAACGTTATATATACCGTTGACTTCTGAATGCTCACTTTTCAAACTTTTATCAGCTGTTCTGCCTTAGCACATTTCTCAGCGTTTCAACTGCTGAGCGCTTCCTCACATTTATTTTTCAGACTTTGGTGCTTGTTGCTGTATTTTTTCTTTTTCTTCAATCTCCCGTCCCGATGGAACCTTCTAATAAAGGTGAAACGTAGATGGATATATAATTAATATTTTGGTGTTCCTTATTTCATTTTCCATATATATATATATATATATATATATATATATATATATATATATATATATATATATATATATATTAGACTAAAAAATGCAGACGCATGTGTATTAATATTCTTAAATATAAACCTGACAAAGTACAAGACAACTGGAATTAACTCTTAAAATATTGAAGCTAGAATTGAGATTTGAAGAATTAAATTAACAATAAAATCAAACTTAATCACAAGGTTGCTAAAATGGCAGACATATGCAATGGTTTTTCTTAGCTCTTTCTTTGATATTGGTATCTTGATTAACACAAGAATCACATAAATCACCGTGAATATTTTTTCTTTAATTATACAGTAGATTTCGTCTAAATACTCATCTCAATTAAACAGAAAATGTGATGACTTAGACACATTCACAAGTAAGGCAAACTGATTTTGAAATATTTTGAAATTTTTGTCACTTTAAATAAATACAAACATCACTGCAATTAGTAAAAGTTTTTAAAAATAGAATTTGGAACAAAATAGTGCTGACAATTAGAGAGAGTTAACTATTAGGAAGGGTTGAATGTAAGTCAATTATGTCAAAGCTTGGTTTAAATTTATTTTTGATTAAAATAAAAAAAGATATCTGTATTGCATATAACACAAAAAAATCAAAATTGTCTGACCTTGCAGTATAACTACATTGTTAACAGCAGTCCGATTCCATAGCTGAGAAGAGTCAGCCACAGAATACACTCCACTCGAGGTAATGTGCTAAAGAGAAATCGCTCATGGATTCTTCACATTTTGGATGATGCTTTAAGCAAATAAAACTTTATTCAATGAATCACCTAATTCATTATTGTTTATTATTCTCTTTACATTGCTAATTTTACTCTACATTTAATTCTTCAAATCTCAATTCCAGCTTCAATATTTTAAAAGTTAATTCCACTTGTTCTGTACTTTTCCAAGTTTATATTTAAGAATATTAATGCACATGCGTACGCATTTTTCAATCTACTCCACGTTTTTACGGTATTGCAGTTTGAGATTGTACAATTTTTTTTTATTATGATTTAAAAATGGAATAAATAACAAGCATCAGTGACTAGGTTTACCTTGAGTCACCTAGACTTTAAGTTGGTAGAAATATTAGTAACAATTGCTAATTGAGTTGAACCAATAATCAAAGCATCTTATATACTAGTGAACTAGTCTTGCATTTATTACTTCTTATCCGCTGAAAAAAATTAATTAAATTCATTCATTTACATTAATAAATTCAGAAAATCTTTAATTTTCAGAATAAGATCAGAATAAGTTTCAGAATAATAAGAATAAATTTCAATTTCTGAGTTTTAAATAAGTTCAAAAAAGTTTAAATTATTTCAGAATAAATTCAAATAGTATAAGTCATTTAGTATTGCCTTCAGTATAAATTCTATTTTAGAATTGTAATTTTTAGAATAAAGTAAAATAAGATAAGAATATGTTGAATATTTGAATATGTTGAATATTTAAATTTGAAATATTCAATAAATTCAGAAAAACTTTGATTTTCATAATAAGTTTCAGAATAATAAGAATAAATTTCAATTGTAAATTATTTCAGAAAAAATTCAAAGTAAGTTCCCAAAAAATAATGTAATCATTTTAAAAATCAATTATTAATTTAAAAATAAGATTTCATTTTCAGAGTTTCTATTAAGTTTTTAACTTATTAGGAAAATATAAGAATAAATTATATATTTCAAGAATCATTCTTAAAATTTCAGAATAAATTCTAATATTTTATTTCAGTAAAATTATAAATATTATTTTTTGGAATAAATTTAAAAATATATTTTCAATTTCAAGTTTATATTTTTTTTCCATGAATAATACAACCACATTAGGTAATTTGGGAGGAAATGTATTGTGTCTTTTCTTAATAATATTATCACTAATATCATCTCAATTTTCAGTGTCATTTTTGACGACAAATATAATGACCTTCTATTGGTCATGCTTCCTAATAAAGAATGGAAGCTTTTAATGTAAAATTAGTTCCATATATTTGCTGCTTTTTAGAACTAAATTTGATGATATCACAATTAATTCTTCATTCTCTTTCATTATTAATCAAAAATCTATTAATTGAGATGACTAGATATTGGAAATCATTAGTGAATTCAATTCTTGAAGTTAACCGATGCTCATTATTTTCTGAACTAGTATCACAGTATTTAATAAAAGTAGTTGTTGAAAGCAAATATTTAAATTGTTGTGTTAAATATTAACTCTTCTTTTATTTCAAAAGTGTTCAAAAGAATCAGAAGTTTACGGACGCGCCTCTGGTGTACGAAAGAATCGAAAGTTCAGAGATGCGCCTATGTTGTACAAAAGAATCTAAAGTTTAATCAAAAATTTCCGGACGCGCCTATGCTGCAAAACAGAATTGAAAGTTTACGGACGCGCCTCTCGTGTACAAAAGTATTGAAAGTTTAATGGAAAGTTTCCGGGCGCGCCTCTGATGTACAAAATAATCGAAATATTACACGAACACGCTTCTGGTGTACAAAAAAGAATCGAAAGTTTACGGACGCGCCTCTGGTGTACAAAAGAATCGAAAGTTCAGAGACGGGCTTCTTTTGTACAAAAAAATCGAAAGTTTAATCGAAAGTTTCCGGACGCGCCGCTTGTGTACAAAAGAATCGAAAGTTTACGGACGTGCCTCTGGTGTACAAAAGAACGAAAGTTTACGGACGTGCCTCTGGTGTACAAAAGAATCGAAAGTTTCCGGAAAGTTTCCGGGCGTGCCTCTGATTTACCAAAGAATCGAAAGTTCATCATCAACATACCCTATAGTTAATATCTTTAATATAGTCATTTTTCTCTTTCTTTCTTCTAAGTGTGAATTCAGTTTTCAATTTGGTCTTTTGCCTTTTTTCCTGACAAATTTGGCTTTAAAAGTCAATTATCACTTTTATTTATTGTTCTACTAAAAGTCACACAACTCGGTTTCTATGGCCCAAAACCTTTGTATACTAACATATATTTCGAATTAGCTCATTGAGTTCTATCATTCTATTTTTCCATCATTAAATTACATTTATAATTTCAAAAGTTATGTCGAGTTAAAGGGCATGAGGAGCGTTACTCAATAGGAATTTTTGTCCGTTTAAACTGCTCAACCCTTCCATATCTTAAACCCCTTTCCAGATATCTATGTTTTTAGATTCCTTGTACTGTTTGCTATAGTTATGGTATAAACAAAATAAATATTTGTTTTAAATTAAAAAGTTATGGTTATTCAAAGTCAATGGGGGGGGCGTTATCCTACATAATGATGACCACACATATTTTGAATAACTTTTTTTCTACTAGACCAAATTTTAATTTCTTTATGTTAAAAACGGTTTGGGACGAGTCAATTCTAATGCAAAAAACGAATCCAGTTTGGATGAAAACTGAATTAATGACAAGCCCAAGAATTGGTTACGATTATGTAAATGTTGACCATAAGCATATCATTCACACACTGCTGTGTGTGAATGATAGTAATATTTACAAAAAAAGTATTTATTGCTACATACACCGGCGTTTCGAGCTTACGCTCTCATCAGTGTAGGAAACGATAATTTCAGACGGTAACAAGGCGCGAACCCGGTTCACAAAGTCAACCAAGACTCTGTACGCTTTCGCTCTATCCTCTGGCCCCCCGCTCGGAAATCCGAAAACTTTTAGTAGAAAATACCAATATGTTATAATATAGTCCTAACAAACAAAAACTCCATATATTAGAAGCTCTATTCATAAAAAACGTAATTAACAAAATTAACTTCAATACCAGCAATAATAAACTAAAATGTCTATAATGTTAACTATAGTTTCGCACTTATTATATAATTCCCGCCCAAATCACCTATAATATGAACACATGGTCTTTAGTTTATTTACCTCATTCCCCTAAAGACGAATCTGGATGGGCCTGAAAGTACTTGGGACACAAATGAAAACTTTGGCAGATTTATCGGCCAATTTCCCTCCGAAATTAAGATTCTGATTCGGACAATGGAAAGGATCAACGAAAAGATATCCAGACATAAGTTGTCAGTTATATTTAACAACAGTTGACTCAAGAAAAGATACTGCCTATATATATATATATATATATATATATATATATATATATATATATATATATATATATATATATTAATACGATAGCGTGTGTGTTCGTGTGTCACGCTTCCGCTAAAAGCTCTGTGCATGCGTGCCGCACCTAGCTTTTGAAAAATATTCACCTCGCATAAAGTTCAGAACATCTTCAAGTATTTCCCTTTGGCGCAACGGTTAGCGACGTAGTATTTTTGACTTCGACCCGACTGGTTTATAGTTCGATCCCAACCAACCTCTAAGATTTTTTTCTACATTTCGAGGGGAAGGGGAAGAGAGGTAGGGAGGGGACGACCGGGAAGACACATCTTAATACAATAGCGTGTGTGATTTTGTGTGTCATGCTTACATTAAAAGCAACGACCTTCCGAATCTTTGTATGCTACTCATGAATTGGCTTGGCTTTTTGGCTAAGATCAAAGTGTAGTATCTGTTCCGATGGATACTGTACTCCATAGACTGGTATTGTCTTTGCCTTCGAGGCTTGATTTACGCCGGTCTATGGGTCTGTCCTGTGCAGTTCTAGGAGGGCCACCCTCCCAGGCTTCGCCTCACCTCTTTGTGGAGGAATAAGTTTATTGCTTACTGGCTGGGGCGCCCCTACCGGGGAATGCCAATAGGGCTGCCCAGGCAATTTTTAATGGCCAG
>OY744523.1:153324246-153346746 GCA_963556195.1 Sepiola atlantica
TTTTAGGTGAAAAGAGTCTTTCCGGTCAAATGGTGACGTCGATTCTTCTTGTTTGTTTGTTTTTTAATTTTCCCGGGCAACGGCGGGACATGGGAACTGCTTGTTTATTAAAAAGATTGATTTATTGACTACAAATAGCTTGAGAAAATATATATTTCCCAGATTTATACAGCGTTCTTTTTTTGTTGTTATTTCAAATAAATTTGTTTGTGAAAAGATCTGTTAAAGAAAATTGATAATCGCTTTGAAGGTTTCTTTCTTTACAGCTTTAGACGACGACGACAACGACGACGACGACGACGACGGTGACGGTGACGACGACGACGACGACGACGACGACGACGACGGTGACGACGACGACGACGGTGACGACGACGACGACGGTGACGACGACGACGACGACGACGGTGACGACGACGACGACGGTGACGACGACAACGACAGGTGTCAATGGAGGCGCAAACGAATCGATCGATTGATATATTTATGTCATCTTCCTTCCTATTATCTACGTGTAGACAATATTTGCTTTCATAAAAGACCGTGTCTATAAATATATGAATTTAATGTTCCTGTCTGAGAAGGAAATAAAAAGAGTTAGAATGACAGTAGATGTATACGTGTATTTTTTATATACCCAATACTCTACAGTTTATTAAAACAAAAAATAAAAATATTTCTTTCTTCGCTGTAGTTGTACTAATACCAAATAAAGTTATATTATTGAAGATTTCGTCACTAGACGTCTTTAAAGTTAAGAAGGAATGTGAAAAGAAATCTAACTTCATACGTTGGTATTGGCTGGATTGTGAATCCCACTAAATACGTCCTCTCGCTTCTGGTGTGTTCCCTTATGTGCCTTCGTTCCTTAATTTTATGGATAAGTCACGACCACGCTTAAGCGTCACTCAGCTTTATCTTTATGCCAATGATTGATTTTTCTCTTATTAATATTTTTATGTATTTTTCTTATTATGTCCATATCTCTCTAGTTTCATCCGAGAAAACACAATGTGTTTCAAGTACTTTTGTTCATCCTCGTTAGGCTGTGCTTTTCTACTAATGAGAAATAAGTTTTTAAATCCATTAAGTGTATGGCTGCCCTTGGCCTTTAGATGAAGATAGCCCCCCCCCCCCACTTTCAATTCGACAAATCTTCATATATATTTTTATCAAACTTCTTTTTTATCCAAATTTCGGTCAGCTCATAATTCGACAATCAATTTCCGTTTATCGTTAACTACTTTATATTTTAATGCCATCTTTTTTATAACAATTCTGTCACCGCTCATAAATTTGTGCCTGATAATATTTAAACTTATGAACCTATTCTGATTGCTGTCCAGAGCCAGTTAAGATTCATAAATGACTTTTCCGAAATATGTAATCTTTCACCTCCACAGTTTTCGCAGTTAAGGGACATCTGTTCTAAATTATTATATCAGGAACAGTAAACCCCGTGGATTTTTACTTATCTTTGTCAGGCGAATATCTGACGAGATTTGAGTGTGTAGAGGAGCAGGGGTAAAATTCGCTATCTCCAATTCCCTTACTTTTCAATATAATTTTAACAGTCTATTTTCCGAGTGCGATTCTTACTGAATCCTTCACAATTCTTCATTTATATTTTAAATATCATTTTCTCTTATCACTTTGAAGTACGATTTATCACACAGTGTCATATAAGGACCATTGTATATTTTAAATAATTACAACATTTTCCGAAACAAATCTCAGGGCTAGTGTCAATATTGACACACATTTGCAGAAGCTTAGCCATGAAACGCAAAATAAAAACTAGACTAAGCCGAACAGGATAGTGGCAATCGTATCTTCTAAATTACATTTAAAATGTTGAGTATTTCTTATATAAATTTTCGCTATATATTCAGGGCTAGTGTTAGAATAGACAAACACAGGTTCAGAACTACGGCTATTTATTTTAGTTTTAATATATTTAGATGTATAAAATGTAGGCAAATTTAAACTAAACCTAAGCTTGATGGGATGATAGGTGTTTCTTAAATGACTTTAAAATGTTGGTTATTTCCAAGAAAAGCTTTCAGCATTGTAGGGATTATGTCACAATCGACACATCGATTTTCAGAAGCGCTTCAGTAGTATTAGAGATCTATAGATTCATTAAAAGTACGCTAAATAAAAACTACACTCAATATAAATAGGACAGTGATGATCGTATTTATCAAATAGCTATAACATTTTTCGGTAATTCCGACCCAAATTTAAGGCTCGTGTTAAGAGCTAGTATCACAATCAACGCCGCACTAATTTCCACAAGCTTCTCAGCCATTGTAATTTAAATACAATAATACAACTAAAACCTACTGAACTTAAATCGTACAGGATGACGACAATCGTATTTCTGCAATATTTTGAGTAATTCCGAACATATTTCTAGACAATAGTATCACAGTCAGCACATTGAGTTTAAAGGCATTTCAGCTATTGCAGTTTTTATATATAACATAAATTAGCTAACCCTATCCAGCGTTGCCCGAGATTAAACAATGTATTTATATTAAATTATGGCTTTTCTAAAACAGAGAAAAACAGATGGCTAGAGATGACGTTGAAAATGTGACCCTAAGATGTTTAGTCTGATTCGCTACCATGTGATCTCTATACAGGAGGTTTGTTATATGATCAAGCCAAAGTTTAATAAATGCTGCTTCTATTGCTTTATGTCATTGTTGAATTATGTCATCATTGTAAAATAATTTCGAGTGGGATACAATTTTATTTGACAGTAAGTGAATAGAAATGCAGCTGAGGAACCAGAATCAAATATTGAGTTTGTAGACAATATCAATAGACCATATGCTATCGATGACAATATATGTGTTATAAAGAGGCTCTTAGAGAGATAAAAAAAAATAATTACTCTTCGCACTTTTTCTGAATGAATGATTTTATAATCTTACGTGCATTAATAAACTCCTCAACATTTTATACATTTGAGATGCATACACATTTTTTTAACATAGTTCACCCCAAACAAGGCAGGCCGCCACTGTAGAAGTAAAGGGCTACGGAGAAAAAGGGTGTAAGTTTTTTTTAGGGGTCAACCTAAATTGGGAGCTGCGCAGCGAGATGTCCTTTTACATTAGTTTTAAATTTCTGCATGTCAGTACCGTCAGGAAAACAGGGTCAGAGAGGGAGTTCCCGGGTCCAGCAGCACGTCGAAAGAAGCTTTTGGAGTAGAAAGTTCTTCGGCATCTAGGGACCTCCACAGTGAATGGATGGGATTTAGCATATTGTCGGGTTGGTCTAATGAATTTACGTCGTGGGGGAACCAGAGAAGCAAGCTCATCAGAGCACAATTCATTGAAGTACTTGTAACACAGGCACAAAGATGCAACATTGCGGCGATGGGATAGGGGCTGGAGCTTGGTGGATAGTGAGGTACCTATCAAGTTGGCAACTCTCTTTTGGACCTTGTCTAAGAGATGGAGACTAGTGGATGATGCCCCAGCCCAAATGTGGCAACAATACTCCATGCATAGGCGGATGGTGGCTTTGTATGTCAATTGTGAGGTGTTTACTGACACGGTAGAGAGAGCCCACCTTCTTTTCAGCAGCGATGGCAATGTTTTCAATGTATTTATTCCAATTCATGTTATCTGTGAAAGTTTGACCGAGGAGTTTGAATGATGAATTCTCAGGTAGGGTATTATTTGCCATGACAATCGGTGGTTGAAGAGGTTTCTTGTAGTTATTGAAGGTAAGGAGCTTTGTCTTTGCGGCATTAAAAGTTACCAACCATTTATGACCCCATTCCACCACAGCCTGGAGGTCATTTTCTAAGGATTAAGCCATTGCCTCAGATATATGCGCGTCGGCTTTGCCAACATGACGAGAGTAGAGCGTGGTTTCGTCAGCAAATATTCCTATTTCAGTCTCAATGACATCAGGGAGGTCATTTATGAAAATCAGGAACAGTAGCGGTCAAATAATGGATCCCTGGGGTACACCAGCATTTATGTAATGTTGCTTAGAAGAACGGTCATCGAGGACAAGCTGGATCTTTCTTTTTGTTAGAAAGAATTTAATTACATTAAATATTTGTCCAGTGATACCATATGAGTGCAGTTTTAGGAGATCCTTTCGTGCCAGACCTTGTCAAAGGCCTTGGATATATCAAGTGATACCGCCCTAGCTTCACCTGCCTTGTCCAGTGTATTATATATGTGTTCAGAGATGGCCGTTAGGATATCTGCAGTAGATCGTGCTTGTCTAAATCCGTATTGATGATCGGAAAGAAGTTTAGCATTAACTAGATGACGGACTATCGCTAGATTGATTAATGATTCAAAGATTTTAGCAAAAATCGGGAGTAGACTGGTTGGGCGGTAGCTTAAAGGATCAGTTTTATCTCCAGAATTCCTGAAGACTGGTACCACCAAAAGCAATTTTCCAGCTATCAGAGAAACAAGATTCAGCAAGGCATTTGTTGTATAGTTTGGAGAGGACATGGGCAAGCTCAGCAAAGCATTTATTTATTACTATTACTGGTATAAGATCAGGCTCACAGGCTTTGGAGGTGGCAAGGTTTTTTATGATGTCTCTGACTTGAGATGGGATGATGACCAGGTTCACAAGTGTGGCTTCAGGCCGCAATTAAAGAAAAACTAAACTTAAGTTGGACAGGAAAATGACCCTCATATATATATATATATATATATATATATATATATATTATTTTTTCTAGCTAGTGTCACCATCGACAAACCAAATTAATAAAAAAGCTCAGTCATTATAGTTTTTAAGATATTTTGATTTATACAAAGTATTATAATAAAAACAAAACTTAAGCGGAAAAGTTTGGGGTACTTATTATCCATATAATAATTTTTAATTTTATAATCAAAAAATTGTAGTAACTTTATTTTGGTCAACTCCTTTTTACAAAATATTTCACCTTATATTTCCTTGATAAGTTATGTGGTTTTAATTGTTTTTAATTGTTTTTAATTGTTTTTTTCTGTGAACTTTTTTAGTATTATCACCCATGATCTATTTTCTATTTGCAAGGTTTTAGTGATTTTGATTGAAATGTTGCTTAGTTGATGTGTGTCCTAATAAAGGATAACTCGTTGTTTGCATTATCAGTGATACAACCTTCAACTTAAACTTTGCTGTGTCAAATGAGATTCTTTTTGTTTTAAATAAACAATCACAGGTGTTTATTTTGTCAACTGGTCTGACATAGTTATGAACTAAATTGATCAAGACTTTTTCATATAGAAAATAAGTTTCGCGTGGATACACTATTATCAATTAATATTATTTTTATGATTTTCATTATTGTATCAAAAATGACTAATTTATGTAAATGATGTTTTATTTGGTCATTAACACTGTTGCTCAATATATATACATATATATATATATATATATATATATAGAGAGAGAGAGAGAGAAAGAGAAAGAAAGAGAGAGGAGAAGAAGGAGAGAGATATAAGAGAGGGAGGGGTGAATTTGTGGAATTTGATAATGTTATAAAGTGCTAATATTGAACAAGATAAAAGTATCAAAAATATGTTTTATGAGAATTACATCATCATATACATTGTATATATATATATATATATATATATATATATATATATATATATATATATATATATATATATATATAAAGTTGGGTGTGTGTATATATTTATATAGTTGTATATACAAGATTCACTCCTAAGCTAATTAATCGATCATTATTAATTTTTGAACATAGCTGCTAGGCGTAATAGGTCGTAATGTTGACTATATTTAGTTTAATTCATTTTAGAGTAAAAGGGGGTGGAAGCCTGTCATTAAGATTCAGATATTCACTGAATTTCATTTTTTTTAAAACCCTTAGTTTTATGCCTTACATTTTAGATATTCTCTTGAATCAAAATCATTTCCTAAATTATTATAAAAATTAGAATAATTATTCTGAATTAAGGTTCAGTAGAATTATATCTTGATTTTAATCTTCGTAAGAAGACATAAAAGTGCTGCCAAACTCTTCTGATCGGAGAATTAATATATATATATATATATATATATATATATATATATATATATATATATATATATATATATATATATATATATATAAGAAAAAGCCCGTCTGTTTGTCCGTTTATAGAAAGACAGACTAGAAAGTGTGTCTAAAATTAAAAGTTTATACACGTGTAGAAAATTCCGAGAACACTCTACGTGTCATCTAAGGAGAGTTTGAATTACCTACTAGACACCAACCTCGAGTATCTTCGGTCTCTCTTTACAAGGGTTTGTCAGGACCACCTGACATAAGGAGACTTCACCCAACAAGTAAACCCTGACCATGTGTTCAAAATAACATAGTATTCGAAGCACAAATAAGATTCCCTCGACACGGCTATACCCTGGCTCATACGAGGAATGGTGCATCTTCTCCAAGTAATGCACTTAGCTGGACACTCCTCCAGATCAGATGAATCCGGTAAGATCAAGAGACCATAGGAAGATATGCTATAACATAATAAACTGGTCAATTGGGGAGAGGAAAATTGAAGTTCTTAACTTTACTAACTCAACGTTTGGAGATAAAGAAGAAATTTAATAGAATATTCGAATATCTATGTATCTCATATTGAGATCACGTGTTAGCCTCGGGAAAGGGGCTCCTTGATTTCTGAGAACTTCGAATGAAGTCAAATAAAACAAAAGGTTAACGAAAGAACGAAAACGATAATGCTTTCTTGCGGAATGCTTTTTTGAGTGCGATTGACAATTTCAATTATTCGCCAGACGAGGATAAAACATTTGCTTCGTATTTTGGAAGATATGAGGATCTATACAAAGTAGATTGTGCAAAATTGGGCTAACTCTAAAAGGTTCGCCTACTACTCCGTAAATTAGGCACCACCGAACATACTAAGTTCATGGATTTGATTTTGGCCCGAAAAACGAGCGATTTGACTTTTGCTGAAGCTGTAAATTTTTTAACTGAATTATGTAGCCCAAAGACTTCTTTGTTTCACAAAGTGTTTAAAGTAAAACGACGAAGATTATTGAACGTTCGCATCAGACGTCAATAATCACTATGACTATATTAAATAAGCTTAATTTAATGCTGATATTTTAAATGCTTCATTTTCGTACATAGATTGGTATCAAGAAAATACATTAGGAAATGAACCGAAATTAACACTACAGAAATTAGCTGAAGACGGCCAGAGATTTATAAGTGTTAAGCAGGATTCGAAATGCATCGAAGAGTCAGGTATTGCCCACATTAGAAAAGTACGTCAAAAATTAAAATTCAGCTCTTCCTCAAAAACAATTCAAAACAACAAAAAGGGATTTTCGCGCCTCTATACAGACAAACCAGCCCTGTAAAAACAGGATGAATTGTCGCCGAGCCCTTGTTTTCGCTGTGGTAGCCTGCATTGGTTTATGGACTCTCCATTTCGTTTGAAGACTTCCCTTACTTGTAACAAAGTCGGACACAAAAGTTCGCATTGTAGAACGAATAGATGAATATAAAACTACAATTAGATTTTGGCTCGGACGTGTCAATAATAAACTTACATATGTGCAAAAGGTTGAAAAAACCCACTTTGTTAAGAACCAACTGTGATTTAGTCACCAATTGAGTTATCCCCCTTTGCAAATTGGCTGTTTGGAGTCTCTAACCGCTAGATGGCTCTGGTTGGCAGTCAATTTGCATAGGGGTGGATTGATTAGTATAAGAATTGTACTATTTGGGTTGAAGAGGTGTTGTTGCCCAGTGAGCAAAGTAAAGTGCATAGAGAAAGACGTGAAGTTGGCAGTTGGCAGTTGGTGGAGCATCAGAATTTTATTTTTCAAGAAAATTTCTTTTACGGAAAGACCTGAAGCTATTTCGGCGAAAATGGGCGAACGAGTGAAATTAAGCAGTGCCATTTTGAGGCCGTTTAGAGGAGAAGGCGATATGGTCGCGTGGCTTAATAAGCTGAAGCTGGTTGCAAAGCTGCACAAGATTGATAACGTAGCGACATTGATCCCAATGTATTTGGAGAGAAATGCGCGAGCAGTATATTTGGAAATGGGAGAGGCGAACCAGGCAGATGCCGATAGAATTGAAACAAGATTGAAGACAGCATTTTCGAAGAGTGGTTTTGAGGCTGATAACAAGCTCAGAAGAGTAACCTTGACCGGAGAATCGGTGGACGTATATGCGGCAGATATAAGGCGACTAGTAGGATTGGCCGGATACACGGGACGAAGTCTTGAGAAGACAGTTAAAATGGCTCTCGTGTGTGGTTTTCCTGACCGCATCTCAATGGAACTACAACGAATGAATGACATTGAAAGCATGGGGGTAGAGGAGATGTTGTGGTTACTGTCAACGGAAAACGGGCAAGAGCCCTTGTTGATACCGACTGTACAACTACACTTGTCACGACAAGTGTCGCCAACTTTTGGAATGGAGCCAGCAATATTATAGCAGTAGATGACAGAGAGGTAAAGTGTTGTGGAGAGACTGATGCCGAGATTATAGTAAGAAATATACCGTTACGACTAATTGTGCTGGATACGCTCGTTGGGGGAATTGATGTGATACTGGGTCTTGATGCTACCGACCGACTGGGAGGAGCTACAATTGCTAAGGGTGAGGTGAAGTTCGGCAAGCAGTATGACACCAGAATATCAAGAACCGCGAACAGTAATAATGCCATCCAGCCGACAAAATCCAGGTCATGTCATATTGAGAATGAGGATTTCCGAGCCCATTTTGATGGTGACAAGTGGACAGTAGAGTGGCAATCGACCGCGTGACTGTCTGTGCTGACACATCGGGTTAGCTGCTACAAAAGCACACTAAGAGGAGAGATAAGACCGCAGTTTGAGAAGGAAGTTGAGAGCTGGATCGACGAAGGAATTTTAATACCATGGTTAGGGAATGTTGAAGGAATTCTGCCTACCAAGAAGAAAGTCAGACCAGTATTGGACTTCCGAGAGTTGAACAAACACGTGGCCTGCCACACTAAAGATAGAATCAATGTATGTGAAGAAGTCATGAGGGAGTGGAGGAAAAGACAGCAAGAAACCAAAATCGTGAACTTAAAATCGGCCTACCTTCAAATCCATGTGGACAAGAAGCTATGGCGGTATCAATTGGTCGAATATAAAGGTCAGATTTATTGCTTGACCAGACTAGGATTTGGACTGAATTGTGCACCGAAAATTATGACGGCAGTGCTTAAGACCGTGTTGTCCAAATACGATGCAGTGAAAAGAGCCAGCTGTTCTTATATCGATGATGTACTGGTTGACGAGACAGAGGTGACTGCAGAAAGGGTGAGAGACCATGTCAAAACATATGAACTGACAGCTAGGCCATCAGAGTCGTTAGAAAACGAAATGGCTCTTGGATTTAAATTACAGCGGAATAAGACAAGAAAGTTGATGTTTGGAAGAGGAAACTAAATCCCTGAAGTCACGGACTGCCTAACTAAGTGAGAGCTTTTCTCAGTGTGCGGGAAATTGGTTGTTCATTATCCCACAGTAGGATGGCTGCAGACTGCATGCAGCTTTATTAAAATGCAGACCGGTACGGACCGATGGGAAGATAAAATTGACCCAGAGGTGTTGCACATGATAAAGGAAGTGATCGCGGAAGTAAAAAAGGTGGACTCTGTAAAGGGAGAATGACACGTAAAAAGGGGCCCGTAAGGTGTGATATGGAGCGATGCTAGCAGCCTGGCATTAAGATCATTGTTGGAAATATAAGGTGTAACTGTTGAAGATGCTGTCTGGCTACAAAAGAAGAATGATAGCGCCCACATCAATGTTGCGGAGCTCGAAGCCACAATGAAGGGCATCAACCCGACTTTGAAATGAGGCTACAAGCAGTGGACATTAGAACGAACTCGGCAACAGTGGCATCGTGGATTAAGTCAGAAGTGTCGGGAGATAAACGTATCAGGACCAAAGAAACAGCTGTGATGATTATCAAGCGTCGACTCGGGGCACTTGGAGACTTGATCAGAGAATTCAAACTGAGAGTAACCATCACAGAAAAACAAGGCAGACGTGCGGACCAGAATGAAGAAGACTTGGCTACGAGAGCAGAAAGATGTGGCTCCGGTGTGCTGTATAGTAGATGAAATAAAGCACCTGCATAATATGAATCATTTTGGTAAGGAAAGGACGTTAAACCTGGCAAGAAAAGTGAATCCAAACATCGTAATGGAAAATGTTCAAGATGTAGTTAAACACTGTAGGGAATGTCAGTCCATTGACCCTGCACCATCCGGGCATGAAAAAGGAGAGCTGCATGTAACAGACAATTGGAGGCGACTGGCCATTGATATCATGTATTACAGCCATGAACTGTATTCAACTATGATAGACTGTGGACCAGGGAGAGTAGCAATATGGCGAAAAATTAGAACAGAAACAGCAGAAGAGATAAAGAGAGTGCTTGAGGAGGTGTTTATGGAGAGACGGTCAGTAGAAGAGGTCTTAATGGACAACGGGATGTCCTTCCGCTCAGAGGTCTTTAGAGAGCTATGTGACAAGTGGGGTGTTAGGGAATATCTTAGATCAGCGTACCGCCCAAGCGGCAATAGAATCATAGAGAGACACCATCGACCTATAAAAGCTGTAACAGCAAGAGGCCAAATTTCTCCCCAAGAAGCGGTCGTTTGGTATAACATGGCATCCAAGGCTGGCCAAGACGAAACGTCAGTGCCACATCGATCTGTCTTCATGTATGAATGGCGACATCCACTGGCAATGACGGAGAGAGTGGAACAGGGCACGCGAAAATCACTGTGGTGAGGAGGTGTGAGTGAAACCGCCCAACGTCAGATGTATAACCCCCTGGGGAAGAGGAACAGTAACTGATGTACTATCTGAAAACAACGTGTCAGTTAACGGAGTGCCTCGTCACATATTAGATATACGGAGAGTTTCCTTACCATCAGACGAAGAGGTTGTTGAAGTTCCCCAAGAAAAACCCGTACAAAGGTCGCAACGTGAACGAAGACGGCCGACGTGAATTGCGGATTATGAAACCAATTATTGATATTGAAGATAAAGGGGCGTGTGGTTTAGTCGACAATTAAGTTATCCCCCCTTTTCAAATTGGCTGTTTGGAGTCTCTACCCGCTAGATGGCTCTGACTGGGAGTCAATTTGCAGAAGGGGTGGATTGATCAGTATAAGAACTGTACTCTTTGGATTGATGAGGTGTTGTTTCTCAGTGAGCAAAGTTAAGTGCAGAGATAAAGAGGTGAAGTTGGCAGTTGGTGGAGCATCAGAATTTTATTTTTCAAGAAGCTTTCTTTTACAGATAGACCAGACCAACTGAATAGCCAGAACAGTGACCAGTGAAAGAATTAAATTTGAAGGTGAAATAATTACAAACGTGACCCTAATGGGAACTACCAAATAGTTTTTTTTTAAATACTTGTATTAAAAGACACTAATAACCTTTAGGACATTGATTGGATGCAAGCGTTCAATTTATGGGAGTTAGCAATAAATACGTTTTGCCAAAAAAATGAATAGTCGGACAACTGAGTCAGAAAAAGCTTTTCCCATAGTTTTTTCTTGCGGCCTTGGTCGATACACAAAGATGGCGGCCAAATTTCAACTGAACAAGAACGTTCAGCCCGTATTTAAGAAAAAAAGAAATGTGCCTTTTACCTCGGTAGAAAAAATAAATAAGGAATTGCACCGATTAGTGATGAATAGCATCTTATCGAAAGTGGAATACAGTCAGTAAGTAGAATCCACGGCCTATTTAAAAAAGAAATCAGAAGAAAAACGAGATTAAATGTAGCACTAAAGAATTATCACTAACCACTACATAGCTCGGAGTTTTTTTCAAAATTAAATGGAGGCAGATTTTTTCAAAAATTAGATCTGAGTGAAGCGTTCCTCCAAATACCCGTGGAAGAAGAGAGTTCTAAAGTGTTGTGTATAAATACGCATCATGATTTATACAAGATCGAAAGGATAGCTCTCGGGGTCAAAGTTGCTCCCTCAATTTTTCAGCAAGTGATGGATACTATGCTGGACGAACTTGATTTTGCTATTCTATACCTTGACGACGTAATAATCAACAGTAAAGACATAGAACAACACCGGGAACATGTCAACAAAGTGTTTTTGCGAACTCGGGACTAGGGGTTTAAAGTTAAAGAATAAAAATTGTGATTTTGTAAGAAAAAAAATCAAATATCTGGGTTATGTAATAGACAAGGACGGCAGAAGGCCGAACCCAGAACGAGCCACCGTAATTAAGAACATACCGGCACCGGAAAACGTCACAGCACTACAGAGCTTCCTGGGACTGGCAAATTACTACCAGGCCTTTATCCCAAAGATGCATAACCTCCGTGCTTCACTGAATGAACTATTAAAAAATGATAATGTTATGGGGTAGACGCCCGAATGTCAGAGGGTATTCAACAAAACTATTGAAATGCTGACATCAGATTTATTCGTTACACATTAAAACCTAGACTTAGACATGATAGTGGCTAGCGACGCTAGTTCACACGGATTAGGAGCGTGCATTCTTCATGCAATGCCGGAGGGAACGCATAAATCTATCGCGCATACATCAAGGACCGTGCTTTCTGCGGAGAAGCGGTACTCCCAAATTGAGAAGGAGGCTTAAAAAATATGTTTGTTGTTGTTGTTAAGTTTCAGGCAAAAATAAAAAAAAATAAACTCCTCTCTGCTTCCTTCTATCACTTTGGACAACCTGTCGCTCTGGCACGCTGCCGACTTCCCAAACATTGACTCCTCTTATCATGCAGCCTCCTTCCCACAATGCCTCTCCCCCGGAAGCACTTCCGTTTCTGCCGGAAGTACTTCCTTCCCATAAAATGCATTACTCCCTCTCTTTCTTTTCCCTCTTTGTGCCCGGATCCCCACGAGGTAAGTCGTACGTTTGTCATTCAAATACACAACATCACCCCCTGATCTCTAATCACATTTCATAATCAGAAGACCACACTGGAGGTCGCCGGCTTCGCTGTGATCTCCGTGGTGACCCTTCACGCACACCTCCATTCAGATCGGTCGCTGTTGGCCTCTCTCGCAACTCCGTCTCATGCCTCTCCACAGGTCTTAGGTCCAGAACGTGTCTCGGCATGCCATCGACAGACACATTACTGTCCGAATTCTTGGCTGTAACTGTTCCTCGCGCCCATTGTGTCGTACATCGCGCACCAGGCGGCTTTACCCACACTTCATCTTCTAGTCGCACTGTGCTCCTGGTTGCTTGATTCTGTTCCGGTGGCGGAACGCTTGGATGCCGCCAGACATATCGATATATCTGTTCTTGTGGCACCGTCTCCCTCACCTGCCCTGATCTGGGAGTCATGTTGTACCAGAACAGGGCCTCTTCTGGTGCGGTTCCCCCTCTCTCAGCCAACGCTTTGATGGTCCTGTGGTTCCTTTCCACTATGCCGTTTCCTTCCGGCCTATACGCGGCTCTGAAGTATGGTCTGATGTTCCATCTCTCCAGCATCTCTCTGACTGTTCCTGATCGGAAAGCCGCCCCATTGTCCATCAAGACTTCGTCTACGGGTCCACGTTCCAGAAACACTGTATTCATTGTGCTTGCCACCTCACTAGCCGTCTCTCTCATCAACTCCCTCCAAATCGCGAACCTACTTGGTCCGCAGTCAATCATGGTTAGATATTGAGCCCCTCGATAGTGGGTGACATCAACGGCAAGTCTCTTCCAATTTTCGCCCACCTGGAGCTCTCCGTGATGATGTGACGCCGGTGCCGGATCTATCGATTGACACCGCACGCATTGCTGGACTACTTTCTGCACGACCTTCCTCGCAACACTGGGATCTACCTTGCGGGCTAGATGCAAAGTCCTGTCAACTCCCATGTGGTGCATAGAGTGCTGGTCCTTGACTTCCTCATGGGTCATGCAGCATTTTTCATCAGCACTCTCTGTCGTTTCGTCCAAGGCTTCCATCCACCCTCTTCTCACCCTCGTTAAGCTGTCTGCCCTATTCTTGGCGGAAGGTATGAAAGAAACACTGACTTTCAATCCAAATTCGGCGATTAACTCTCGTAGGATCCCGACTCTACGCATGATGATCATTTCTGAAGCACCTTTTGTCTTTACTCTCCGCTGTTCTGTCACAGCCGCCTGCACCCAGTTCAGCACGGTAGCCGAATCTGTACGCAGCTCCACCTCTTTCAATCCCCACCTTAATGCCAGGTTTATGCCCTTGATAGTTGCGTCCAACTCGGCTACGTTGATGTGGGAGAAATCTGTTGCTTTCCTAAGCCAGGCCGCGTCCTCCACCACCTCACCTCCAATCTCAACTGCGACGCCAGTGGCAATGCTACTTGCATCACACCATACGACCCCTTTTTCTGTCTTAGGGACTCTCCACCTTCCTCTCACTGGGTCCTCCTTATCCACCTCTTTTAGGACATCTCGCATCACAGCCACCACATTTTCGCCAACACTGTCCTCCCATTTCACTCCTCCTGCTTTTCTCTTCACATAACTGCAGGTTGCTCTGAGCCACCCAGCTACAGGGTAATGGCCCACCAACTTCCCACAAACCGAGAACAATTGTCGCCTGCTCATTCTGTCCGTGACCTCTGGAATAGCGTTCCCTCTCGTGAACCGCAGCTCTCCCAATGCATCTTCCTCTAAGTGGAGTCCCAAAGCCGCACCACCATTTAACAGCTCAGGGGCCTTTGCTGTTAGACCAAACCTCCTGAGCTGTTCCACTACTCTTGGTGCTGGCACCACTGTCTCATCCAGCAGTATGTCATCTACATAGGAGTCGGTTGCTTCATTTACGTCCTCCTCCTCTTTCAACACCCGCTTTAATATTGCAGTCATGATTTTGGGCGCGACATTCAACCCAAAACCCAAACGCGTCAAGCAGTACGTCTTCTCCTTGAATTGTACAAGCTGATATTTCCAGAGATCTTGCTCGACATGGATTTGCAGATACGCCGACTTCAGATCAACAATCGTGGACGCCCCAACCTTCTGTCTCCATCTCCGCATGGTTTCTGCACAAACGTCTATGACGTCACCCCCTGTGTGGCAAGACACATGTTTGTTCAGTTCCCGGTAATCCAACACGGGGCGGACCTTATCCTTGGTCGGCTGGATCACCGCCATGAGAGGTAACAGACCTCCTTTAAGTTCCTCTTTCCATGGCACGAGAATCCCCTCCTTGATCCACCTCTCCAGTTCGTCCTCAAAGGACGCCTTCTGTAACTCCGTTAATTTGGTGTCATACCTCCCGACTCGATTCTGCAGGCACGGAGGTCCCGTCGTCCACTTCCATCTGGCAGTCCACCTACCATCGCGAAATGTTGCGATGAAGTCTTGATCGCTGATCTCGCACTCAGCCACTCCACCTCCATCACATGGCGAGGCTTCCGGGTTCGCACCCGCCGCACAGTGGTCATCACCGAACTCAACGCGTCCATTTGTGTCAACAGTGACGCCCCCCATCCGGCAGAGTACGTCCATGCCGAGGATTGCCTCTACCCCAGGCACCAGACGATCGACTACCAATACTTCTATAGTCAGTCGTCGTCCTCTTATGTCGATGCGAACAGTGCTGGTCCCGCGACATTTCACCTCCGTGCCGTCGAATGCCTTGATGCTGCTACCCCCACTCCATCTGTTCACCAGGCCCTTTCGAACCATGGTAGTTGAGCAGCCAGTGTCAACCAGTGCCTCGATCTCTCTCCCCTCCACTGCGACCACGATCCGTGGGGCTATCCCTGCCGTCTTTGCTCCGGGGTATCGGCCGGCGTGATGATACCCCATTAAGCGTTTCCCGGACAGTCCTTGGCTAGGTGGCCACTCTGCTGGCACCGGTAGCATATGATCCGCGTCAGATACTTCTGACAGTCTTTCCGGAGGTGCGGCCCACCACATTCAAAACATTTGATTGCCACCTTCACTTGGCCTCGTGCACCGCTCTGTGCAACTGCTGATTCGTCCTTCACCCGCGAGGATCGCCTGCACGTCAGCACCTTTGCCCTGGGGATTAATGCGTGGACATCGGCATTATCAAATCCGGGCACCTGTTGCAATTCCTTTGCAACATCTTCTGGGAATCCAGTGGTGAAGAATAGCTTGACCGTTGTCTCAAATCCTCGCCCCACATATCCTGCCAGTCCGGCCAATCGCTTCACCTTATTGGCGTAAACATCGACGGACCCACCTGCCCACCGTAGATTCTTCAGCATCTCTGTCGCTTCACATGGGCTTTCTGCGAACGCTCTTTTCAAACGGATTTTTATAATTTCCACATTCTGTTGTTCGTCTTCGCTAAGCTCGAGATATAGGGCAAGGGCGTCTCCTTCCAAAAATAACGGCAAAAAAGATGCTAGGTCTGTAACGTTTTTCAGTTTCGCGACCAGCTCAACCTTCCTTATCCACTGACAAACGTCGGTACTTCCGTCGAACGACTTCACCATCGTGGTTACACCCGCGTCTGTCATTTTTCCGCTTCTCTTCTCGGGGATGTAGCTTGTTGTTAAGTTTCAGGCAAAAATAAAAAAAAATAAACTCCTCTCTGCTTCCTTCTATCACTTTGGACAACCTGTCGCTCTGGCACGCTGCCGACTTCCCAAACATTGACTCCTCTTATCATGCAGCCTCCTTCCCACAATGCCTCTCCCCCGGAAGCACTTCCGTTTCTGCCGGAAGTACTTCCTTCCCATAAAATGCATTACTCCCTCTCTTTCTTTTCCCTCTTTGTGCCCGGATCCCCACGAGGTAAGTCGTACGTTTGTCATTCAAATACACAACAGTTGTAACTAGGTTTCACCGCTATATACACAGTAGATTGTTCGCATTACAGACGGATCATAAACCGTTAATCACCATTTTCAGTTCGAAACAAAGGTCTGCCTGTGTATCCGGCGTATGGACTTCAGAGATGAGGAACAATTTTACTGAATTATAATTTTAGAATGGAGTATTTACCATAAAAAACATCTATTATGCGGATGGGTTGTCTAGATTGGTGCCGAGACAGAGAAATCCACTAAAAGACACTGTGATTGTTTCCCTGTGATTGGAAGGGGAGATAAACGCTATGTTATGCAACACGGTAAGAGAGCTCCCGGTAACTCTACATGAAATTAAGAACGAAGCCTCAAATGATGAATTCATTATCAGTACAAAAACTAAAATGGCTGATAACGGCCAACATTTTGCAGACAGTTTTGCATTATGCGATGATGTACTCTTGTACAACGAGATAGTCGTCCTTTCAAATAAAAACTACAGAAGTGAATCCTGAAGGATTTTCACATTTGTCAAATTGGATGAAAAGTTTGATGCGCAGGACATTGAGAACATCGTCAATACGTGTACAGGATTGCCATGGCGGAAAAGGCACCTCATATCAAACATAGTCCGTGGCCAAAGACGAACCGACCTTGATCAAGGATACACGTGGACTTTGAGGGCCCGTTGGAGGGACTTTTCTATCTAATTGCAGTCGATAGTTTTTCAAAATGGGCCGAAGTGTTACGATATAATAAGCCCACTATGGAGGTAACAATAAACTTCCTGCACGAATTGTTCGCTCGTTTTGGTATGGTTGATTGTTTGATCGGTGACAACGGAACGCAACTCCGACTACAAAGAGTTATGTGAGATTTTTCAGATGAGACACATCACAACTCCCCCGTATCATCCTAGGTAAAACGGCCAGGCGGAGCGTTCTGTGAACACTCTAATAATAGTCCTCAAAAAAAGCTTGCGGAACTCCCACGGAAACGGCCTTGCAACAGTTTTTACAGGTGTACAGGATCACGCCAAACATTAACACAACATCCTCATTATTTCCTGCAGAGATGATGTTTGCGCGAAAAGTGAGATCCGTTTTTGTCTGCGTAAACTGACCAAACAATGTCGATACATCCCAGGGGACAGAGTATATTTCAAGATGTTTAAAAATAACACGTCTTTCTAGGATAGAAAAGAGAATTAGAAATACGGTTTACATAATCTAAGGACCTCAGTTCTCGCATAAGAGACACCTACATCAAATTCGGAAATGACTGTCGGATGACATTTACAGCACTCCCCACGTAGAAGAAGAAGAGGTTATGGACATCATATACGATACTTTCGACATACCAGTACCCCAAGCAGACCCAGAAAAACGCCAATCTAAAAATAAACGGAAGTCTCCGGATTTTATCGTAATCAATCCAAAAATTAAACCATAGTAATACTCCTGAGTAAGTAAAGCATGGGAGGAGGTGTTATGGTACTGTACTTATAACGGACTTTGGACTCTTCCATTCACAATAAATACCGGAAGCATATACTTCTCAGTGTTGAGTAAACCCCAGTCTATTCTGGCAGTCGAGACTGACGTACCCCAACTCTTGTTTCTCTGTTGTATTATACTTTTCTTCAATATACTTGTTTTTGCTTAACCTCGTGTTCGTGTTTTCATTCCAGACCCTAAACAGGTCCACAATAGTCTTCTATATAGGATCTAACAGAATCTACTTATCCATTTTGCTAAGTTCAGTAAAACTGCGCCTGGTATTATACCAGGCATTTCTACGTTAAAAGAAAAAATAACAGACATTTCGCATTAAGTTTTTCCTTAGAATAGGTGTTCGTGTCTCTTTCAAGTTGGAGATAGATTCCCCTCCCATGTGTGTAGATAATTTAATACATATGGAGACAAATCAACTTTAATTATCCTTTAGTTCCTTAACAATTTCACGCATGTTCTCTTTATATATTGCTTATTTCACTCGGGGTTATTTTATAAAACCTTCATTTTTACAGCGATGTCTTCGTCGTGTTAATGAGTAGTACTAAATTAGCTGAACTTGTCATTAAATTTCTGTATTCATAAATATTTAGGGCAAACCAAGAAAAATGAGAGAAAAATAAGATTAAATAAAGTAAAATAAAAACAAAATGGAGACGAGTCTGACTTACATTTCCCCGTTATTTGTCATAGAATTCCAAAACCAACTTAGGGTTTAAGTTAGTTCATTAACAAATCCATTGGAGAGTATTTTCTAGAAAGTTCAAAAAGTAACAAGCCGCGCGTGCGTGGTCCCCCTCTGTATGTGACTCGATATGGCGAGTGTAAAATGCAATAAATTTGGGCAATTTGGAGCATTTTTGACCTCCTGGGGGCGCGAACCAGAATTTTTCTGAGGTGAAGGATGCTCATTTTATATCCAGAACAATTGCCTCTACATCTTGGCCAAGTTTCAGAAAAATTGAATGGATGGATCAAACGTTATGGGTGAAAAGGACCATTTTTGCCATTTTGGGGGCTTTTGACCCCCTAGGAGCGCGAACTAGATTTTTTCCAAGATCAGCGATACTTATTTTCTATTAGGAACAATTGCCTCCATATTTTGGCCAAGTTTCAGAGAAATTGAATGGATGGATGAAAAGTTATGGGGCAAAAAATGTCATTTTTTGCCATTTCGGGGTTTTTTGACCCCCTGGGGGGGCTAACCAGATTTTTTTTTAAATCGGAGAATGTCACTTTCTAACCTGACCAAAGTTACAACTTCATGCAAAATTTCAGAGAAATTCAATTGATGGTTGCGGAGAAAAATCCGGACTGACGGACGGACGGACGGACATGCCTCAAAACATAAGTGTCCCGATTTTATAAATCGGGGGACCAATTATTAGAAATATAAAATCCAGAATGGAGAATCAGTGATAGCTGAATATTTCTGAGAAAACCCTACGATAGAAAAGGTGCCAAAACAATGTACCGTTTTATAAAGCAGGTTTTCAGGCCTCAATACTCATCTAAGATTTAACACACGTTCAGAAAAATCCCGAGGTCATTATGAAACGGTAAACTGAGCATTTCACTTATCTCTGCTACAATCCGATGGTGATTGATAAATATGCCATCAACGATTTACTATAGAATGTTATCAACCGTGCGATTATGGACAACAATATTCTCTTAGAAATTCGTAATGAAATTAAGAACATGAGTATTTGAAAGCACTTTGCCTTGATGGAATACCTTTTCAGGTTCTCCGTTTTGGAGGTGGAAAGATCGCTGCATAAATCCACCATCTGATATCTGATGTGTGGATACTTGCCCCTGTACTACAGGACTGTATAGACACGGTTCTAATCTCTTTATACGAGATTAAAGCCTTCTTAGTGGGTAAGCTCTTTTGAAAGCTCTTGCTCAACCGGCTCACTAAGTGGGTGTGTCCCTCTTTACTTCTGAAATGTCAGAAGGGATTTAGATCCCGTCGTAGCACCATGGATATTATCTCTGTCCGAAAATTTCAGCAAATATGCACCGAATAACGGATAGCTCTCTATCAAAGTTTTATGTGGCTGACGAAAGCTTTCGACACAGTTAATAGAGCAAGACTGTGAAAAATGCTCGGTAAAATCGTATGCGCACCGGGATTCTAACGATGCTTAAACGACTTCTCTGCGACATAAGACACGCTCTCACTTCGGTGGTAAACTCACTGAACCAATAATTATCGATCACGGTGTTTAGCAGGGTGACACTCTTTGCCCGACGCTTTTCTCTATATATTTTGCAATGTCTCTATCTGTCTGTCTGTCTGTCTGTCTCTCTCTCTCTCTCTCTCCTTCTCTCTCTCTCTCTATATATATATATATATATATATATATATATATATGCATCTCTCTCTCTCTCTCATATATATATATATATATATATATATATATGTTAGAGGTAAAAGATGAGAATAAAAAATTGTAAAGATACAATACTTATTAGAACATCAATTTCAGGATTGTAATGGTATTCTTATACGCTTCCGAACTCGCGGCAAAATCTTTAACTTCGCTCGATTTAATGCTAAGTCCATGATCTTCCAAGCTCTGGAGCGGTACTCCTCTATCCCGATGCTGCAGATTTCGTTGCCTACACAGAGGTGAGAGTTCGTTGGTAGTGAAATTAATCACCAAAAAATATAGAAGTGTAAGACTTGGATGAAATTGTAAAAACTTAATAAAATCAGCTTCTTCAATGATGATTATTTTCTTTGCATATTTTAAACGTTTTAAATTGTTTATATTTTTATACTATTTATTTTCAAATATTTGAATTACAATACATTTTATTTACTTATCTGTCGAATTTCCTCTGATGATAAGAGCATATTTTTTAAAATCCATGGATTAAGGAATAAAAAAGGGTATTTTTAATATAAAATTTGAACAATTGATGATTTAATAAATATTGCATTCTATCCAGTTGTTATTCTCATCATTTGTCGACTCATTATATATATGTATATAATGAGGCTCTGTGAACCGGGTTCGCGCATTATGACCGTCTGAAATTATCACTTCCCTACACTGATGAGAATATAAACGCTCGAAACGACATCGTATGTAAGAAAATATAATTTAATATTTATTTATAAATATATATATATAAAGCTCTTTAAGAAAATTAAAGTTGAGCACTGTTAGGAGATATTTAAAAATAGGCATTCACTTAGCTACAAAGCAAGACTCCTAGTAAGTTCGTTGAGTTCTCTAGTCTGTCTTGTTGTTTACGCTGTAATCGGTATGAATATAACTTAAATTCTCCGTATCACGTGGTAATCTCTTATGGCCGCGAGGATAGAGTGAAAGCGTGCAGAGCCAAAGGTGGCGCTGCGAATCGTCTGAAATTATCACTTCCCTACACTGGTGAGATTATAAAAGTTCAAAACGACGTTGTCTGTAGGTAAATCTCATTTAAAATTTATTTATAAATATTATATATATATATATATATATATATATATATATATATATATATATATATATATATAATACATTTAGCCGCAAACACGCGTTTCGTCGTCTCTACGATTCATCAATATGGCTACTCACAGCTAGATTCGAAACACAGGCCACAGTGATTGGCGCCCGGTGCTCTGATGCTTTGGTGCTCTGGTGCTCTGTCAAATTATCAAATATGCTACTTATAATGAATTATATCGTATTGAAATTAGACTGTTCATTTATTTACTCTTTACGATATAGAGAACCGAATGTTTTTTGCGTAAAAAAGTTCTTTAACGCTAAGTGGAAATGATCATTTCCTCCATCAAAGTGCTCTACCTATCCTTAATATTTCGATTGTTTCAATTATTGCCGTACGTTGTTCCCTTTGATTTTTATTTCTCCTAATCTTTTGCCAGCTTTGGGGGACTGTTCCTTGCATTTCTACAATTATTGGTAGTGATTTTCTTAATGTTCGATATTCCTTTCAGTTCTCTGGCAAGTTTCGAGTATTTTCCGTCTTCTGTTTTTCTGTCCCCTTGGTCTTCACTCAGTGATGTGCTGATATTATTATTGTGTGCTCACTAGGGGTTCTATCACACAGGTCATCAGTGATTACTCACAAACAACCGGTGGTATTCCCTGGAGTCTGAGTGACAACAAGTCTCCCCAGTTTCCAGTATTCTCCACCTCTTTTCGATAGCCACCGCAAAT
>OY744523.1:153349246-153361746 GCA_963556195.1 Sepiola atlantica
TACACGATATATCATAAAATGAAATGCTGTGGATGTGGAGTTTTTCACCTATATATATATATATATATATATATATATATATATATATATATATATATATATATATATATATATCCAGAACAACGCTAATGGCTGGGTGAGGAAATTCAGGATATTTAGTAGGATTTATATGAATCGATCAGGTGTTCTGCATAATTGTCAGCTTTTTATTATTCTATGTAGTAATGTTAAATTATCAATTGTTACAAAATCATACGATGTTACAATTTCATTTCAAATTCGATGTTTCTGATGTGAACAACGCTAATAGCTTTTGACCGAACATAGCCCATTTTGACTTATTTTAGTGATAATGAAAGAGGGCGATGGATATTTATGATACCTTGAGTTCATATTTAACAGAAATTATCATATTATAAGATTTCTTGACATAATTAATTATTTGGCCACATTGAGGGCCATTTCAAAGGATAACTTCTATAAACCCTGTTAGTCATCAAACGTGTCAATTTCTCGATAGTCGCATGTGCAACTGACTCTATTGCATCTTATATCATTTCGTTGGATATAAATTGAAGTCAATTGGCATTTAAAAAATGTTAGTGATGGATCAAGCTTTCGACAAGATCCGGCGTGGATGGTGGTCTAGTGGGGGGGGGGGCGTCATATATTAATACTTATACATATTTGAGCAAGCTGTTTAATAAATATTATTTAAATTCTTTTAAAATCACATAAAAGTTGGGTTAATAGCTCAATAGTGTATATATTACAGAGCTCAAAATATAATAATTGAATAAATGTTCCGAATTAGTTTTAAAAAAACATCTTTATTTATACAATTGGTTCTGCCCATTTCTCAAAACACATTTTTTCAATGTTTTCAAAGGGTTCATACAGTGATTTTTATTTCTCATCAAATTCCACCCAGAAAAATCCGTTAACTTCAAAATTGTTTGTTTTTTCATTTCACTTATTTATAACTTTTCTTAACGCAAACCAAGAAAAGGAATTTCAATGTCGATAAATTACCCACAAAAAATTCTAGTTGCATCCTTATGTCGGTAAATAAGAAAACGAATTTCTACTTGCATTTATTTGTAGGAAATAACCAAAATATATCTAGTTTCATCCTTATGTATGTAAATAACTAAAACAAAATTTCTAGGTGCATCATTATGTAAGTAAATAACTAAAAAATATGTAGTTACATCCTTATGTAGGTAAATAACTAAAACAAAATTTCTAGTTGCATCTTTATGCATGTAAATAATCCAAAATAAATAATTTTTGGTTGCATCTTTATGTAGGTAAAAACAAAGAAAGAATTTCTTGTTGCATCCTTATGTAGGAAAATAACCAAACAATAACATTTTAGTTCCATCTTATGTAGGTAAATAACAAAAATGTATTTCTAGTTGCACCATTATGTAGGTAAATGACCCAACCTAACATTTCTAGTTGCTTTCTTATGTAGGTAAATAACCCCCTCAAAATTTCTAGTTGCACCATTATGTAGGTAAATAAACAAAAAATAATTATAAATTATAGTTGCATCCTTATGTAGGTAAATGAGCCAACCTAAAATTTCTAGTTGCATCCTTATGTAGGTAAATAACCAAAACGAAAATTCTAGTTGTATCATTATGTAAGTAAATAACCAGAACTCACATCAAAAGACACTCCCAAAAATGATGTTATCGTCTCACATAATGACCTCCATTATTTTTTTTCATTTAAACACATAAACAGTATAGAATAACAGTAAAAAGTTCATCCCACGTATATTTTAATCTATCCCCTTAATCTTTGATCTTCGATTTTCATTTTTACTCATTATATCATGCCATCCAATCATCATGCCAGTTTTTCCAGTTTTACTATATATTTTGGTACAGAAAAATTAGTACAACATTCGTACCGGCGGTTTCAAGCACAGAAGAACTTAGCCATCCGGCTCTCTTCAGTTTCTGTTGTCATCTGTTTCGGAAAATCTGTTTTCCGTAACAGATGACAACAGAAGCTGAAGAGAGCCGGATGGCTAAGTCCTTCTGTGCTGTAAACCGCCGGTACGAATGTTGTACTAAGTTTTTTGTACCAAAATAAATAAATATTACGCTCTTACTTTTTAGTTTTTAACTTTAATTCTCAATTAATCGAGCACTCGATTTTTCCTGCTATATTACGAAGAAGTTACACACATATATATATATATATATATATATATATATATATATATATATATATATATATATATATATATATAAAGGAAATATTGAAATAATGAAAGAAAACAGTCCAAAAAATGAAAAGAAAATGAGCATACTTGTTGCTCTTTATTGAAACATTTATTGAATATTTTAGATAATTTTGTTTTAAGCATTACTTAAAATTGTATGGTAAAGTTTTCAAATTAATGCTTACAATAATTAACAAATTATTGTTTTTTTCTGAGGATAAGAGTAATTTTTTGAAAATTCATGGATTAAATGTCTTTCCTATATTGTATCTTATTCCTTGTTTAAACACTTGATGATTTTAGTAATCTTGTAAAATATGTAACTTTACTTTTGTTTAATTATTTCAATATTTCCTATAACAATGATCTATCCCCAATATCGAGCATATCTCTATCCCTAAACAATCTAATATAAAATAATTATCTTTATATTTTATA
Source organism: Sepiola atlantica (assembly GCA_963556195.1). Lineage (NCBI taxonomy): Eukaryota > Metazoa > Mollusca > Cephalopoda > Sepiida > Sepiolidae > Sepiola > Sepiola atlantica. Next base: position 153,351,924 of record OY744523.1, read on the forward strand.
TGAAAGTAACTCGCTTTTTATGATCGCTGTCTAAAACTTGGCTAATAAGTAAGAATCAAATCAACTTGAAGTGATATCATTTTAAGCCTTGAATGGTTTGAATCAAACGATATCTAAGAATTGAAATAACTATAAAGATGTAATATATAAATTATAACATTGTCTATACATACTGGCTGTTATTAAGATGTAGTATTGACTGTGATTGTCTTCTTGTCCCTACCATACATTGAGCCGTGTGACTATATATCTATATATCTGTATCTGGGTATATATATATACCAATTTTATTTTGCATTGTTCAATCATCCGCCTGAAGACGACCAATGATGGTCGAAAACGTTTGCGTCAAATATTTCCTACACTCCTTGGTTAATAGTACGAGATCTATTGTTCGACGAATAGAAAGATTGGATCAAAAAAGGAATAAACAGAAGTTGGCACATCTGTTCAACCATATATATATATATATATATATATATATATATATATATATATATATATATATATATATATATATATATATATATACAGAGGCTCCCGCGTTTCATCCCTGGGGGGGAATCTTCAGGCTAAAATGCATGGAGTTAGTTTTGTCGGGTATTTTTATATACACGGCTAGCTAGGTAACCAATACGATTCTTTGTTGTTCTCTTAGCCAATCGTTGGGCTTCTCACGAACAAAGGTCCAGTTAGTTTTTTCTTCCTATTTCCTGTTCTATTGTTCTGTTTTCTATAGAGTGGCTTATATCCTGTTTCTTTGTTGTGTCAATATAATGGGTGAAATTATTTTAACACGCGGTTCCTTGTATTTCTATTTTAGGTTTTAGTTTTTAAGTTGTTAGGTTTTGGTTTAGTTTAGTTTTTTTTACTTATTTGTTTGTTTATTTATTTAGGTATTGTTAGCCTAAGGTAAATTTATTTCTGTGCAGGCAGCTATTTGCTATCTCACTTCTACAGTTTAATAGATTTTGGGGGTCTTTAAAGTTTAGGATTTCAAATTTCTCATTCAGGCATAATCTACACGGGTCGTCTAAATTTCTACATGTACTGGCCTGTCGTATTATTTTCCATTGAATTATTGTGTGAGCGTCCATTTTCTTTGAGCTCCCAATAGTGGTTTGCTAGTGCTGTGTTAATTCGACGTTCTCTGTTTTCAAATGTGCTTTTGTGGTCATAATAAATTTATCACTCTTGTTATTGACGAATGTTTTATTTTGAGGCTCTATCACTGATACTGCCTTTACCTAGGGCTCCATAATTATACAATCTATATTAGACGCCTACACTTAACTCCCAAAAGTTCATTAAAATCATAACTTTATCTCTTAATAACAAGTTCTCAACTAAGTGACACAATATTAAACATTTCTATTGGTAATTTTACCATACACTTTATCCTTTAATTATTTTTTTGTTTTTCTTTTCTACCAATTCTGATGATGGTGGAATGGTTTTTGATTGGGCTGCTTACTTTAACTTTGTTGACACATTGCTCTACCACTGATAATAAACTTCAGAGCCCTTATAACCTCTTCCTCGCTGTTAGATCATATATGTAGATGACTTTTCTTTTTAATAACTTTTATATCTTGTATGATTTAATAAATGTTTTGTTGTTTTCTACGGTGTGATTCTTTCATTTAGAACCCCTATATACATCCCTAAACAATGTTTCAACCTAGTCTGCTATAATTTAAGGAATACATATATGAACCCCCCTCTCTCTCTCTCTCTCTCTCTCTCTTTCTAACTTGCTGTGTAAATAAGGTGTTGGCATGTTATTCCACTGATGCTGTCGATATACTTTTAATTTGGTGTCTATATCCTGTGCTGACATTTGGTTACTCGCCCTCTGATTATTAAGTATAACATTCTATTTCGAACGAACAGAAAGCTCTATTTCAAGAAAGAGAGAGAGAAAGAAAGAGAGAAAAAAAAGAGAAAAAGAGAGAGAAAAGAGAGAGATGGACACAAGTTAGAGGAGCATTATTTGATTAATAACATGTAAACAACACATTCTCTGAGATTTATCGTACGAGTCGCTCAAAAATGATATATTTACCTTGATTTTTTTTCTATTAAAACGTTTTGGGTTTGTTTGTTTTTAAATCTTATTAGAAATTATGTTTTAAAGCAGAAATTTATTGAATCAAAGTGTTTAATTTAAAGAATAATTGATTTTAAAATTACTATTTCTTGTAAAAAACAAACACATTTTACTGAGCAATTAAATAACTGAATTTAGAATCGTATTCACTGTATTTTATTTTTTAATTGTTGATTTTATTTTAGGTACACTTTTTTTCGATTTTAAAAACTTCAAATATTATTATTATCTTTTTACGACCTTAAGTGAGTTTAGGATTTTTTGTTTTACATTTTATTCCGTAAAGGGTAAATTTTGTTTAAAAACTATTTATTTTATTATTCCGTGTTTTATTTATTAAAAATAAAGGGTGGGGTGATTTTCTTTTTTTTCTTTTGTAAAAAAACAAACACATTTTACTGAGCAATTAAATAAAACAACTAGCAAATATATTCGACCAGTGTGAGCATTATGTTTTTTAATTATTTTTCTAAGTTTTCACCACAACTGTAGCTTAATTTAAGGGTATTTTTATTAAAGATTGAATGTAGTATGTTATTAGGAGGGAAGTGTAAGTTAATTAAATCAAGGAATCTTTTACCAAGTTTAGTTTTAACCATGTGATTAAATGGGGGTGTAAACCAAATAATCTTCCAGCTTCTTCCTTTTTTATATTTATTGTTGGGCGTTGTAGGTTTGATATATTTAATTTTGGTGTTTTTTATCAGCTCTCTTTTAGTGCTTTATTGTAGAAAGCCTTATGTACGTTAAAGATTTCTTCTATTAGAGGAGTTGTTGATTCTCTTTTCAATAAATTTGGGGATGTGCTTACTTATGTTTTTGGGATGGTTAGAGAGTGGATGGATTGGCATTATCTTTAGTATAGGGTTCGAATGTTTATTTAAGTTTAGTGTTACCTCTAAGAAGTTGACTAGTTTTATGTTTGATGTTTTTTCCACCTTAGGGCATAATCTGTTCATCTCTCTGAGGATAATGTTTTATTCTTTCACACTTTTACGCAGTTGAGTTTTTTACCATATATATATATATATATATATATATATATATATATATATATATATATATATATATATATATATACTGATGATAGTAGGTGAAATTCGCCGACTTTAAACCGACTTTATCATATTGAATTGACTTGATCCATATGTAACATTAATTATAAATAAATATTATGCTCTTATTTTCAATTTTTCAAAATTTAAATAATTTTAAATAATTAGGCACTCTGTTGGGAATCTTTCTTCTTATCTAATCAATGACTATATATATATATATATATATATATATATATATATATATATATATCTGTGTGTGTATGGGGTATATATATATATCTGTGTGTGTCTCTGTGTGTATGGGGTGTATGTATGTATGTGTGTGTGTAGTCATCCACGGACAGGTTGTTTCGCTGTAACACATCTCTCCAGTGTTCCTAGACACACAAATGTTGTAAGCTGAGATCGAGAACCCAACGTTTTGACAACTTAGCCATTACGCTATCAGCTAAAGCTACGGGGTAAGTATTTTCAAGCAGCCGAGAGTGTTTTATTCTATGAACTATGAATGATCACCAATGGCAACAGATGTCTTCACTTATCAGTGTGGAGGATACATATGTAGTCATCCATAAACTGAATAAGATAAGATTATAATCAATATAGTTGAATGTCTACACAAATGTAATCATCTTACCATCGGGCCATTAATGTCTTTCGTTTGCTGTTTCAATTCTGATATTCCTCATCCTGATCTTTGTTTTTTTTATTTCAGTCTATCATTTTATTCTATTCAATATATAAATACGTAAATAGAGCATTTGACATTTCCTCTGAAATGAAAAAACTTATGCAACTGTTGTTTCACGTTGTCATAATCATTCCCCTTTACAGTTAGTACAGGTGGTAGTGCAAGTGTGTGTATTACATTGATTAATGTTTTTCTATTTATTAATTCGCTATTCATTTCAATGCGTTTTAAACTAGATTTGAAAAATCGCTTTCTTTCAAAAATGGCGAAAAGTGACGTAATCGATGGATCCGTATATTTATAAAGTAGCGCGATTTCTCGCCCCAACAGTGAGATTAAAACGACTATTTCAAATGCATACAATAGAAGAAGAATATATCTCTAATATACTGATCATGTGTATCCGATTGAAGTCGTAAGGTTAATTAATTTACATATTGGTTTGCAAAATGGTATCTTATTAATTAACTTTTCTTATATTGTTTTCAATTTCAATGATAATTTTTAAATGTTAATATAACACACATTCCTATTACTAATTAAAGTCAAAAGTTCGAATTAAAATAGCAATATGAGGTTAAGGGGTTGGTGCAGAGATTACATGTTTTCCTTTTTTTCCGTGCAACTAATAAAAAATACTAAAATAATTATCTTTACAGTTTTATTTATTAACTGGCATGAAGATCGATATTAAATGTCTATACAAATTAATCAATACAATAGTGGTGGATTCGACAAATATTGATTTGGGTTGATTTATGAGAAACAAACCCCTGTAATATTTGAATCTGGCCGTTAAATTTTATTTCTAGCGAGAAATTATTTTCAAATTGACAGTTTGAAAAATTCCAAATCACTTTCGAATTTCGCACGTTCAGAGCGCGATGACCATTTTCAAGTATAATAAATGGGGTAGAATACCGGAAAATGAGACCTATTTTCACTTCGTGGATTTTCTGTTTTTAGCCCCATAGAATAATGAACTGTTTTATTTAATAACAGTATTAACAACGCAAATACGAGTATCAACCAAAACAGCAACATTATACTAAACATATTGTCGAAAATATCTTCCATTATTCGATAAATAAATAGCTTGGTTAAAGAAAGGCCAACAAAGCACTTTTGATGTGACTATGGGATTTTTGTGATGCTTAAACGTCGAGTAAGTGGGAATACTTATATTAATAATACAATATAAATCATAAATAAGGACGACATAAGATTTAGCAGAGATGATGGTCTAATGATACTAAGAAATGTTAACGGACCAAAAACTGATAGAACTCAAAAATAAATTACAAATATTTTCAAAAGAATAGGATTCGATATAGAAATAAGAACTAACCTAAATGAAGTAGACTTCTTAGACGTAACATTGATCTACACAAAGGAACATACACACTATTAAGTAAACATGCATATAACCCACTATACATGCACACTTCCTCAAAGCCACCATAAAATGTTACACATAGTATATTGTTGTCACATCTGGGCTGGTGTACCATCCACCAGTTTCTTTCTCTTAGACAAGGTCCAAAAAAGTCTCTAATCTGATAGGTCTCTCACTATCCACCATGCTCCAGTCCCTGTCCCATCGCCGCAATGTTGCATTCCTGTGCTTGTTTTACAAGTACTTCAATGGAATGTGCTCCGATGAACCTGCTGCTCTGGTGCCCCTCGCCGTAAATACACTCGACCAACCCGACAATTAGCTAAATCCCATCCATTCACTGTAGAGGTCCCCAAATGCCGGAGAGCTTTTTACTCGAATAGCTTCTCGACTGCCGGCCTTTGGAACTCCCTGCTCCTTGTTTCCCCGACTGTACCGACATGTAGAGATTTAAAACTTATGTGAACAAACATCTAGCTGCACAGCTCCCAATTTAGGATGATCCCCTAAAATGTCACCCTCATTCTCAGTAGCCCCTTACATCTACAGTGGCAACTTGTCTTGTTTGTGGTGAACTGTTTAAAAAACAAAAAGAAACTCCACACACTATAGTCGAACAAATGCCACACAAAAAAACAGCCGCAGATTATCTAACTCATCGAATTAAATTATCTTTAACAAAGGAAACTTCGAAACAGTATTAAAACAGCGTATTTACGGGTAAAAAATACATCTCCAACCTAACGAAAAATATAAATATAAACAGAAATATGATTTGATTTAATAAAAAGTCTAAGGATTCTAAATTAATCCTTAGATCATATTTCTCTAATCGGACATTACGAGATACGACATTTAAAATAAACACATTCAAAATAAGCTTCTGTTGCGCGGAGAAAATGTTGCAAATAATTTTTTAGATACAACAAGTAAATGTATGGCAGACTAGAAATCAACAGGAATCTGCAAAAAAGTGTGAATGTCTCTTAAAAAAGGAGGAAAATAAAGTAAAGTTAATTAATGTATGGTCAAATAGAATTAGTCAATCTAAAGCTTTTATCTATTCCATTATGCTCAAGGACATAGAGTGTGGTGGTTAAAAGAGAAAGGAGGGAAAGGGTTTATATATAATCAAAAATAACATTTAATAACAAGGTTATTAATATATTATTGCACAGTGTACGGAACTAATTAAGTGTGGGTGGCTTAGTCTATGAATAGGAGGTTGTAGAACTATAAGGGAAGAGTATTGACAAGAAAGGTGTATAAAGAAATATACGTAGGGGGAGATAGGTGTAGATAAGAGGGAGGGATAGAGGGAAAGAGTGTATAGATGAAAGTGTATAAGAAGAATAAGGAAAGTGAGGGCGTGGATAGGCGAGATCTAGAGGGGTAAGGTGGATAAATGGTTGGGGCATTGGGATCGGGCAGAAACAAAAGAGCAAGGAGTATGAAGCATGGTCCAAGGTGAGTGGATGGGGATGATCTAGGAGGAAGAGTGGTGTTAAAGAATGAAGGGGGAACAAAGATCGGCTCTGTTATTTAAAAAGGGGTTGTGTTTAGAGATCAGAATGGCCTCCGATATCCTTAGGGTATTGAGGTTTTTAACTGAGGCAACGATACGGACATGGATAATACGTTGTGTGTTGCCACATGATAAGATGTGCTTATAGAAAGAAGAAATTCGGGTGTACAAGTGTTCCATGATGCGTTGGTGCAGAGGCCTGACAGTGCTACCGATGTAGAAATCCTGGCACTTAACACATTGTAGTCTGTAAACTGTATGAGTACGAAAGCAGAGCCCAGAATTAGGAATGGGGCTATTGGCTAGGGAGCAGTGTTCAGGGGTGTGGTTACTGTGTTTTTTTAGTTAGGTGTTGTCGAAGGGTAGTACATGTGTGAGTGAATTGAATGTCAAGGTTCTCGCTACATATTGCTTTGCGGATCATGGATGTAATGCTATCGCTAAAGAAATGGAGTTTGAGGAAGCAGGTGTTGTTAAGGGTGTGGTGTCTGCGTCTATTGGTGTATTTAAGGCTGGCTATGGTAGAGAGGGACAAACCGTTGGTTAAGAGGGTCTGGTGGAAGGGCTTAGTGTGTGTGTTGTTTTATCAGTAATAGAGGAGAATTTACTTTGTATACTGGTGATCTCTATGTGTGAATAACTTAATTTTTCTTTAAGGGGTAAGGCGAATTTAAAGTGGATGAAGAGTTTTCTGCATGTACGTTTTCTGTAAAAGGTGGTTTGCATAGATCTATCTTCAGTGATGCTAAGATTGAAGTCTATGAGTGAGCCTGAGGTGTTGGGGTGTTCGATAGTGAACTGTAGGTGAGGGTCAGTATTGTTGAATATGCTGAAAATAGTGGTGGCTTCCTCACGAGATGATGTGAGGATAAGAATATCGTCAATATATCTCGTTAAGAATATGTTGGGGTGGCAGGTGCTTAGAGCTTGTTGCTCAAGTCGGTCCATGTGAGAGATGGCTAGGAGACCAGAAAGACTGGAACCCATGGGTAAGCCAGAGACTTGTTTGTATGCATTTTGCTGGAATGTGAAATAGGTATTGTTGACAATGATACGTAGGAGTTGGTATGTATTTGTTGGGGTAATCCCGAAACAGTCGAGGTTATTTGAGGAGATGTGGTCGGTGATGAGGGTAATAGCGGGGTGTGCGGGTATGAAATGTAAATGGAAGCAACGTCAAGGCTAAAAATATAATTGTCAATGCGTAGTTGTTGGGGTTGAAGTAAATTTAATCTATTTAACACTTGTTCAGAGCTGCTGACATATGCCGGAAAGGTGAGGAGTAGGGGGTTGAGTAATTGTGAGAGGAGCCAAGAGATATTATAAACTGGAACCGATGGGGCTGCTCTACATGTGTTTGCTAGTTTTGTGTGTTTTGATGAGTTGATAAAATTTGGGGAGTTTGCTGTTCTTAGTGGTGAAATTGAGTCTGTGTTTTGGGGGAGATTCCGTCTAACACAAATTTGGAACCAAGCGTTATTGATAGAGGTCTGTATTTGGGTAGCTGATATGTTATTGGCGGGTGCGTATAGGATAATATTGCGGAGGTGTTAAAGAGCGAGAGTGTTGTAAGATTCTTGGGAGATGATGCAGAACTCCTTGCCTTAGTCAGAGAGTGAATAGACTAGTTTTTTTCCTTAGGATCTTTCAGAGTGAGGCGTTCAAAATGAGAGATGTTAGGAGTGATGCGGTATTGTTCGCGTTGGAGAATGGAGAAAATCTTCTGTTTGAGTCTTTGAAGTGTTTTGTCTAGCAGGTGATTGTTGTGTGGCGGGTGTAAAAGGTGGTCTAGTTTGTAAACAAGAAAGGAGTTATAGGAAAAATGTGTGTCATTATGACGGTCCTCGGTTCAAAGGCTGATAACAATTTAAAGTGATATGCAGTTCTGAAGAACTGTGTTTCCAATTGCAACACTTAGCATATATATTAAATATGTAATAAAAATACGAAAAAGTAAATAATAAATAAATAATAAAAACAAAAATAACAACAAAATAAATTAAATATAAATATGAATATTTAAGATTAACTAAATTAATTAATCTTGATAATCTATTACATATCTTAACGATTGCATTTTCTGCGAGCCTTGTCTTTCTGCGAATCTCATGTTGTTATTTTTGAATAGCAGCGTCCTCTTAGCTTTCATCAACTGACACAGCCAGTTCAATTTTTGTTTCTTTTTGAAAAAGAGTTGTTGTTACTCTCGAAATCATTAAAAGTTCTACCATTCCGGACCTTTAAAGTTTTAGCAGCAAGCCCACTAATTTTACAATTTACTGTCTTTATATTTAAATATTTTAAATATAAATAAATTGATCCGAGATTTACCGTCTCTTGTCATTTTTTTTTGTCATCCCATATTCCACCTTCCGGTTTTCTACATTGCATTGCTCCTGCCTTCTCATCTTCATTCTTACTTGTTTACCAACAATGCTTTAAGACAACAACCATTTCCTTATATATATATATATATATATATATATATATATATATATATATATATATATAATTATTTTAATAATAATTTATATGTTATTAACATATGTATAAAGTTGTATTCTACTTAGTTATAATTTATTAGCTCTGCTGGACTTAAAGTCCTTATCATGGAACTAAATTCTACCTGCAGAATCACATCAATTTAGAATGTTTCATTTTTTATATTTATATAATTAGATCGATTTTTTCTCTCCTTATGATACAACTAAAGTTTTTATCTTTGAACTTGACTTCATATATAATATATATATATATATATATATATATATATATATAGAGAGAGAGAGAGAGAGAGAGAGAGAGAGAGAGAGAGAGAGGGGGGGGGTAGCGCAGTATTAGTGCAGTTCCAACGAGAGAAAAGTATATATGTAAAGGAGTAAGGCTACTAACATTTGTAGAAAGTTTTTTTTTCAACATCTATTTATTATTTTGTTATTTTAGCATTTTATAATTTTATATAGAGACTTTGAATATTCTGTCTATATATTTCTTCTATCTTTTTATAAAATATCTTCTCTAGGTAGGACAGTGTAAGGGTAGC
>OY744523.1:153366746-153369246 GCA_963556195.1 Sepiola atlantica
AATAATAATAATAACATATTTTTATATTTAGATTTAAATCTAAATTATTCATATAAATCTTAACAATAAACGTAGAAAATCTTAAAATTAATAGAAGCAATATAAAATGTGTATCTTTTAGTTTTGTTGTTTTAATTGAATAAAATTAACACCGCTCCTGCACAAAATAAAAATGTGTTTTATTCAGATTTTCATATTTTTCTAAACAATTTATTTTCTTATATGGCGATGTTATTTAGAAAAGTGAGTATTTATAGAATAAAATATTATAAAAGTACGAGCGGTAACTTGTGGAAATTCCATGGTGCTTTATATATCAATTTGTTTAATTTAATGTTTATAATAAAATTCTTTTTGAACAAATAATGGTCAGTCGGGGTAAATACTATTAAAAATGACTCTTTCTTCTTCCGTAAAAATAATTTCCATTGTCAGCTAAATATTCTAAAATAAATAAAACGAATCCTATCTTCTTATCGTAAAAATAATTGTCAGGTAAATATTCTTCAAATCAATAAAACGAATGGCATTTTTTTAAATATATTTATTAAATATTTTACTGTTTTAGTCGATTGGACGACATAAATTTTTGAAAAATTCACTTTTAAATGAGTAAAATTGGAATTCTTCAACTTAACAATCACCATCTTTGCTGATTGGACGATCTTATTTTTTTCATATATGTGAAAGGTGATAACGTACGCACGAATATAAAATGTCTTAGCGTATTATTGTATGGATTTTGAATAGCTGTCATAGTTTAAATAATTACTTGCACATCTCCAAAGTGGTTGTGAAAATTATTCATCTTTTGGCTTCCCACAAAAGTGATTTAACCAATGAGACAGAGATTTACGAAACTTTTTTTTTCAAAGATTTTTATTTTTATATATATAAATTGATAATTTGGATTATTCACTCTGAAAATGTCATCTTGCTTGTTATTTCGGCAGATGTAAACTCCGGTCTTCTTCAGATGCATCTTTGTCGAACTCGAGAACCTATGCGAAATTTTGAACTTAACTCTTTATTTAATCCACGGAGGTAGATTCTTCTCGTTCCGTCAGACATGACTGCGTAGAAATATTAATTATTTTTTATGTTATTTTTATGTTATTATCACCTGTAATAAGGATTCAACCTTCAAACTTCAGAAGGCTGTCACTTAGAACTGACTGTTAGTAAACGCATTTATCCGGTGCGCCATGTAAGAATAACAAGCAAGATGAAAATAGTAGTCCGAATAATTCAAATAATACAAATATAACAACGGTGAGACATATCATAAACACGTTTGATGAATGGATAAGCTGTTAAACTGCAGTAAAGTGTTCGTATAAGTTAAATTGTGAAAAATACATTTATACCAGATGAAGATGTAACTACTATTACTGTGTAGCTATAGTCATTTCATTCCCTTTGCCGTCTGCCAACAATTTAAACGGTCTAATCGGCTTCAAATGTTCTTCAGCGTTCAAACCAACGGTGACAGCTTGTTTTATGAATCAGTTTGACCGACCACGAGGGTGTGAGACTTGAAAAAGAAAACTGATTCGTTTAATAAACAATATGTTGCCAAGGAACTACAACCATTCCTTCAGATCGGCCCACGATTAAAGTGTCTATTTGAATAGTTTACTTTAATGATTTAGCAACAAGATAATACGGATTTTAATCTGAAATTCAAATGGCTGAACTTCAAATTAAAAAAGAGCAGATTCAAATTTAAAAAGCTGAATTAGAAATTGAAAAAAAACTGAATCGCAGATTAACGTTTTATTTGTATGTTGCATGTGTATTTTTTATATGAAGTTGAGCTTTTTTAAGGTTAAATAAGTTGCACTAATATTTTTATTTGAAATTCAGCTTTAGTCAAATTCAGCTTTTTTAATTTGAAGTTGATTTACTTTAATTTGAAGGTACATTATTTCAATTTAAGAAAAAATGTGTAATGGTAAAAAAGCGGCATAGATCATTCAATTTAAACAAATGCGCAAGTGAAGTTCGTGCTTTTTTAAATAAAGTATTAGTGTTAAAAAGGCATCAGATTTGACTGAAATTTAACTGTCCAGTACTATTACTTGTTTCTTCGTATGTATGTCCATACCAGAGACTATTTTATGCTTTCCATCTTATAATTCCGTTAGTACCTGTACCATTTGCCTGCATGTTCAAAGTCCAGTATTTTGCACAGTTCCCAGTGGATTACCTAGTCAACCCAGTTATGTCTATTTTTCGTAATATTATATAAAGCTTTTATATGGCCTAGGTTTTAGCTAAAATATTTATGCACATTTCAATGCATAAATATAATTTAAAAAATACAATTATATTGTGCACTTATATAAAACAGTGTTTATTCAATCTCTATGAAGAAAAAACCACATTGACGTTTTTTTTTTGTTTTTTTTTTGTAAAACTTAATTATGTTCTACAAAACCAAAAACAAAAACAACAGTCCCTCTCCCTTTCTCCCTCCCCTTTTTTATTTTATTTTTCC
>OY744523.1:153374246-153419246 GCA_963556195.1 Sepiola atlantica
CCTAGAGGAAGAACACTTGTGACCCTAAAAAAATGCCTGGGTAGCCCCGTCGGCATTCCCCGATAGGGGCTCCTCAGGCGATTAGCAATAAACTAACCCCTTCTCAAAGGGTGAGAAGGCCAAGCCTGGGAGAGTGGACCTCCTAGAACTGCACAGGACAAACCCATAGACCGGTGGAATCAAGCCCCGATACCGGTCTATAGGGTGTAGTATCCATCGGAACCCAAAAAATATATAGCTGATACAAGTCATCAGAAATGGATGCTCGGAAGAGACTAGCTCATGATGCAATAATTTCCTTTATTATGTAATGTTTTTCTAATTCAAATGTTTGCTTTCGTTTGTGTGATTTACGCCATATCAACACTTTATTTTATTGAATACCGGAACACAATACATATTATTAAAGATTCACTGTATACGAGTAGTTGAAAACAAGTTCCTATTTGACTAATAGCTGGGGGAAAAGTTTTAGTGCGTAAATGATTCTAATAGATACGACAGGGTTTTACCTTAAATCAACATAGCTGTTCCATAGTACCCGAGGGTATCTAATGCAAACACGTTTCGTTTTGTTTGCGTTGCAATCAACTATTTCCCTGAGTCAAACTGACTTAGGATTATGTTAGGGTTAGGGTTAGGTTATGGTTAGTTTAGATGTATAGTTAGGATTAGATTGAGGTAAGGTTAGGATTAGGATTATGTTAGGGTTAGGGTTAGTTTAGATGTATAGTTATGGTTAAGTTAAGGTAGGATTACGATTAGGATTATGTTAGGGTTAGGGTTAGTTTAGATGTATAGTTATGGTTAAGTTATGGTAGGATTAGGATTAAGATTATGTTAGGGGTTAGTATTAGGATGTACAGAATGCAGAATAAACGCCACTGTGGAATGCATCGAGGAATGGTGAATATCTGTGTGAGTTTATCTGGAGACAGAAATATAAAGGAAACAATCTTTTTATGCAAATATTCAATAAAAATTAATAGATTTCATCATCTTGGATATGTAATAAACCGCATTTTGTCTGTTTGGAGAAGGTAGGGTTTTTGTGTGGTGGGACTCTTTTACAAAAGAATAGATACATATTCTAATATCTTCTTGGAATATTTAATTCATTTTCTGCTGAATACTTGGCAAAATCGTTCAATTCTGTGAATTTTGGTCCCCCCCCCCCCCGACTCAGAATTATGACGATACCAAATGGGTTCATTATTTTTAGCGGATTCTTTAGATGAGGATTGATCATTTATATTATTTGTATTATTCGAACTACGATTCTCATCTCGGTTGTTATTTTCCACAAGGTTTCAGCCGATCTAACTTCCGACATTCTTCAGGTGCGTTTGTTTTACTTAGAAATGTTTCTGTCGAACTCGGGCATCATATGTTTCTGCTAGAGTTGTCTACATGGACCCGTCGCGCAGCGGATAAAGGCGTTTATTAACAACAAGTTCTGAGTGACGGTCTTTTATAGGTTGAAAGTTGGATTGTTTATACAAACTATAATAACTAAGAATGATATTATATTTGATTAGCACTTATGCCCACTCATAGTGGACAGAAGAGGAACAATCTGCCCTCGTGGGCTAAATAAGAGTTTGGGTTTGAGATTTGGTATGGATTCCCGAGTTCGACAGGAAGATTCCATTTTTTTTCAATGCAGAATGAAAACGGAGGGGGGCGGAGATTACATCGGCCTAAACGTTGTGAAAAACTAACAACTAAGATGAGAATCGTAGTTCCAATAATCCAAATTTGTATGTTTCTCCTTTTCGTTAATATAACTTTACAATGAAGCGTCCTTGGAACATTACGAAATAACGTTGATGATCCGTTGTATAAAGTCTATAAAAAACATTTTTACAATGTGCATATAACATTGTAGCTACGTAATTATCCAAAAAATACTACAGCTTAAAATGGGTACTGAGGGGGGGGGAGGGTACTATAATAAACCTGCGCAAAGTGTTTGTCACCAACCAACCCCACCGCATCCAATCAACCCGAAATCGATCTTCCTCAGCCCTTTCTACTTATTCTAGTCTTATATATTTTCTGCTGCTTACCTTAGTTTCCAAACCTACTCTGTTTAGCCCCAACCCCGGTGCTAAGATTGACCAGTGGCTAAGAGTCTGGCCTCGTTTCTGAATACGTAAGAGTCCGTCTTGTTTTCCGGCTGACCTGCTGTGATGGTTGCCTCATACACAACTGATTTTATCTTATAACCTCCGTTTAGGGGACAGTATATCGATTCTTTGCAAGAGCATATTAGGCTTATATGGCCCTTCGATCTAGAAGCGATTATTGATCTCATGGGTTGGATACATGAGCAACTTACCTTGACAGTGTTTCTGTTAAAAAAACTTGTGTTGTTTATTTTGTGGGAGTGGGGGGGGATTTTTTCCGGGAGTTTTAGGAAGATATTGCTCATGTTCGTTTTAGTGTTAAGTGAGAAAGGGTGTTTCAGTTATTTGGTGCGGAAGTAGGGTTGGGGATGTATTTGATTTTTTTAAACCACTTTGTTCGAGTTCATCAAGTATGAAAAGACAAATCAAGTCGCAAACATCGGCACTAGCGTATGTGCCCATCGCAACATCAAATGAGTCTTCGGGTTGACATTTAGACCCAGATCTTGTTATTATAAAAAAGAAGTGTCTATGAAATTTGTGTTTCATACAATTATTAATTACGGTCTGTGCTAAATTCGGTCGTATTGTTGTATAAAACCCAGGGCTACATCAATACCCATAAATTCAACTCCATATTTTTCGTATGTAGATGATTAAAAAATTGCTTAAACGTAATAAGCACATTTAAAATTATAAATACATTTAAAAGTATTGGAGAAAATTATATCGTATTTAAATGGGAGCTATTCATTTATTTACATTTTTATAATACTGATAACCGAAAGTACTCAATTCTTTTTGTACGGAAGAGTATTGCTTTAACCATCATTTCCTCCACCAGATTGATCCACACATAGGGAAGCGTATATAGAAAATATATTTATCCACATACACGAGTTTCGTCGTTAATTCAGCATCTTCCTCGCAAGGTTTTGTCGAAAGGGTTATATTTGCAATCTGTATATAAACAAAGGTCTTTACAAAATAAAAACATTCGGAAAAAAAACAAAATAATATGAAGATATCATTTCAGAAGTAAATAAAATTATTTTAGGGGTCTTGATCTTGAATTTGCACATTGCTGAGTCTATTTTTAACATAATACAAGTGAATTATATTTATTTAAATACATAATAGTAAATAAATTAAATTTCAAATAATGTGTCCTAAATTAACCAATTGTTTACAATTGTTACGTTAAACAAACACATAATTTTATAATCATCATTGGTATTAGTTTTTATATTATAGTCGGACAACTCCGGATAGCCTTGCTAGTAGGAAATAAAAAAACATACTATTAAATATAGAACACTGATTATCGATACGTGCATCGGTCCCCCTTCCCGCCCTTTCTCCTTGTGATTTAATATCGATTTTAGATATTAGATACTATATTACGTTTTTCAGTAAATAACATGGTTGATGTGTGTGGGGGTGTGGGGGTGTATTTAACTGTAAACCAACCGAGTCGGTGTTATTTAATGTTAAAACAGTTCAAATTACGTGGTTCACTTAGCAAACACACTAATGAGGTGCTGAATTATTGTATACCGACTATTTATAGGGGGTAAAGCCCGGCTATGCTAATTACTGTATTAGCCAAATCAGAAACACAATATTTATTGCAAACGATTAATCTTATGCATTTAGTGTTTTTTTACTAATAAGTTACCACTTATAAAGATTGGAAACCATTTAGGGGTCAGGGTTAATGAGATGGGTGGATTGTCAGTTGAATGATGAAGATTATTATGAGAGTATTGAAAATAATTAACGGAATGAACAAAATGTGATAAATTATAAGACGCTATTATGCTCCCAGGCATTACCTCTCCCTCCTGTCGCCCAAGGCTACCTTACCAGGGAAAGCCGACGGGTCCTTTCATAGCTATTGAAAGAGCTGGGTTTCCTCACATTAAACTGATCTTGTGTCACATTTTGCTGTCGTGTGAAACACGTAAGAAAGTTTCTATTCTACACATTATGACCGTAGAAATGTTCGGTTCATGTCTTTCCCAAAAGTATCCGTGCGTCTACAGTCTAAAGAATAAAAATGTTCAAATATTATAAACTTTCTGTATGTCCATAAGAAAAAATATGAAAACAAAGAAAAATGATTTTAATGTATTCACTTTGATTAACATCCTCATCATTTACTTCTGTCTTCGTATTTTTGTAAGCAACTCGTAGTCGTTTGTCGTTAGTTTCTGTGATTTGTGCCATGTTTAACCAACATCGACTGATGCGAATCTTACTGAATTGCAAGGTTTTTAACTACAGAAAAACTTATGAAAGAAAATCAACTTGACAAACAGCGAGAAGGATTTTTTCTAGTTGATTTAGGTTACTTAATCGATTTGTAGTCTACTGTTGAAGTCCTCAGAAAAAAATTAACATCTGCTGGAAATACTCTCTCTCTCTCTCTCTCTCTCTCTCTCTCTCTCTCTCTCTCTCTCTCTCTATCTATCTATCTATCTATCTCTCCAATATATATATATATATATATATATATATATCATAAAATAGTTGAACAAAACAATAAAGTATATAAAGTATTTTATTTAAAAACTATACGATTTTTCTCGAAGTCTTCGACTACTGAATGATGCTGAAGATATGGTCTGACAATATAAAATGATTTCTACCCGAGAAACGGATTGTCCAAACCGATGAAATCTCGGTACACCGAACAGACACTGTAATGTATAGTTTTTAAATAAAATACTTGATATATATATATATATATATATATATATATATATATATATATTCATATTTCATGTATCCACATAAAATTTAATAAGGAGATATAATTTTTTATGTATCAATTTTTAGTATTTACTTCAACAGTGCTCGATATGTACGTAGAGCTAGGTAGTAAGCTATGAAAATATATTTATGACAATTAAGCTACACAGAGGCTCCCGCGTTTCATCCCCGGAGGGAATCTTCATGGTAAAATGCATTTTAGCCTGAAGATTCCCTCCGAGGATGAAACGCGGGAGCCTCTGTGTAGCTTAATTGCCATAAATATATTTTCATAGCTTACTACTATATATATATATATATATATATATATGTATATATATATATATATATATATATATATATATATATATATATATATATATATATATATATATATATATGTGTGTGTGTGTGTGTGTGTGTGTGTGTAGGCAGCACCTTTTCTTGAGACAACTGTTGTTAAATATAACCGACAACTTATGTCTGGATATCTTTTCGTAGATCCTTTCCATTGTCCGAATCAGAATCTTAATTTCGGAGGGAAATTGGCCGATGAATCTGCCAAAGTTTTCATTTGTGTCCCAAGTACTTTCAGGCCCATCCGAGTCCATCTTTAGGGGAATGAGGTAAATAAACTAAAGACCATGTGTTCGTATTATAAGTGGTTTTGGGCGGGAATTATATAATAAGTGAGAAACTATAGTTAACATTATATACATTTTAGTTTATTATTGCTAGTATTAAAGTTAATTCTGTTAATTACGTTTTTTTGTTTTGTTTTATGTATAGATCTTCTAATATATGGAGTTTTTATTCTAAGATTTTGGTAATTTCTACTAAGAGTTTTCGGATTTCCGAGCGGGGGCAGGAATTGTCGTTAATTAGGTGTTGGTCTATTTTGATAGTATTCGACAAATGCATCGTCAATCTCCTCGACAAAGTCGTGGTAGTCAAGTCTATGTATATATTTTTTCTGGGTTGTCGGAAACACAGTCTCCCAAAGGACATTTGAACTCATATACAAGGTTTTTCTTATCCAAAACTCTAATCGAGGGGGGAGAATTATTTGTGATTATAAGGCCAGTGCTTTTAACTTTATTATAGTAAATGATCAGTTTTACTTTTTTATTTGGGTCAATAGGGAGTACGGTTTTATTAATAATATTTCTTAGAACTTGTTCATCTATTTTATAATTGTTGTGAAACTGGTTGCGATAAAATAGTTTAATAGTTGTGTTAAGTGGAGAATTGGATTTTTTATTATTATTATCGTGGGGATAATTTTGAAATAGTAGAATTTGTTGGTCGATTATAGTTAGGAAGCCATTATTTAGTAGAGTTTGTTTTATATTGTTAAGTTCATGTTGGAAGATGGTAGGGGAAGAGGCGATAAATTTAGCTCGAGTTAATAAGTTTTTATATCTAAAAGGGGCATTCACTAAGGAAGTTAAGGGTGCATGAGTTTTTGTTAGTTGGTTTTTGGTAGGTAGATGTAGCGAATTCATTGTGATTGGTGTCTATTAAAACGTCTAAAAAGGGATTTTTATTACTGTTTAATTCATAGGTGAAATCAAGAACAGAGTTATTCTGGAACGTAGTTGGTAATAATTTAATTTCCTTTATAGTAAGTATCAAAATGTCATCTACGTATCTTAAACATATTGCTGGTGTATTGATAAGGTTAAACACTTTAGTTTCTAAGTTCGGCATGTAATAATAATATATATATATATATATATATATATATATATATATATATATATAAATGTGTGTGTGTGTATCATGGTATGTTGAAAAGAAATCAATAACGTGCTCAATTGTAGCCTGAGCTAAAATACGAATTATTTATTTTAAAACTATATATTACAGTTTCTAGAGATGCGGCATTGTTTCATTGACACAGATAGGTAATCGCCGCCGTCCGTTCCATTTTATAGTAGTGTCTTTGTTTCATGGTATGCTAAGGATTTGAGGCGGACTCTACGGGCTTCTTCTAAGCAGTAAAGGTGTATTCGTGTCAATGAAACTATGGCCCATGTTTAGAAACTGTAATGTATAGTTTTTAAGTAAAATTATGTATATATATATATACACAGACACACACACACACACACACATATATATATATATATATATATATATATATATATATATATATATATATATATATATATATATATATATATAATGTACCATTTCATGTATATATACGTATAATATTATAAGGTAAGATAATATATTACGCATATATATTTTTAGTATTTTCTTAATACGTGAGTAGAGTTTAGTAGTAGTAGAAGTAGTATGAAAATATATGTATGGCAAGTAAGCTACACAGATATTTTCCTGTTTCATTGCCGTTTATGCTTAGCTTACATTCCATAAATATATGTTCATACTACTACTACTAAGCTATACTCACGTATTTAAGAAAAGTTTAAGAAAGTACCGATATATATATATGTATACACAATATATTATATTACCTTATAATATTTTATGTATTTATATATATATATATATATATATATATATATATATATATATATATATATATATATATATATATATATATATATTGTCTAAAGAAGCTTTGAGTCATTTTAAACAAAAGAAAAAAAAAGAAAATGCAGTTTAAATTCCCAGAGAAACTAACTAAATCCAAGATATCGCAGACTTAACATTCGTTGGAAAATTAATAAATAAAAATAAATGAAAAAGGTGGATTCAAGTATCTAACAGTGAAACAAAAACAGGGGACCTTAACTTAAGCGTGAAATATTAAAACGGGTATCATCCATGTAACTGTTTCGGAGATTTAAAAACAGGACAGTTATAATATTCATGGCTCTCCAATGATACTGATTAAACGACCATTTCCCCAATAATCAAGTGTAGAAATAATTCAGCTTAAATTTCACTAATATATATATATATATATATATATATATATATATATATATATATATATATATATATATATATATATCGCTTTTTCTTTTTCATAATTGTACATTAAATTATTATTTTGTTTATTTACTAATTATCGAATGATTATTGAAATAAGTATCATACACACACACACACACACACATACACAAATTGCCCTTTTTTTACTTTTTACTTCCCACAGGGGGAAAGTTACCTAGAGAATTTCTTTTTAATATGAAGAAAATAAATCCAACTATCTAAAAAGTGACATTCTCTATTGTAAACAAAAATACCCCCTCACGAGTAATGGCGCTTCAGACGACAGTTAATAAACCCGTCTTCTTCGAGAGTAGGGGTAATGCCTGGGAGGTTTACCTCATGAGATTGAACAGCACACAAAGTACCATGCAACATCAATTAACTGTAATTATTTTTTCTATAAATAAGAATGATATTTTCATGTCGATCTGAAAAGCTTTACACTTTTCCATGATTTCTGCATAAGACGTTTTCATCCAACGTTTACAGCCGCTACTCTCATTAAGAAGTAAAAAAAAAAACGTTCAGTTAAAAAATAGAAAGCTTGTTAAAATGTGTTTGACCCAAAGGTTCAGAAAAAGTAATGTCATAATTGGAATATTCATTCATTTAACGTTGAAAATAGAAAGACGTCATATGATTAACGTTTATAGAAACGTTAATCATATGACGTCTCTCTATTTTCAACGTATACCTTGTCTTCATTCTCACCCCTCTACACTGCTGTGATTGAAGTTTGGCGCATGTTAACAACGGTTTTTTGCACATAAAGTAGAAATCAAGCACCGAATGGAAAATTCCAGTTAGAAGGTAAAAGTTTGGAATTAAGACTACGTGGCAAGTTATGACGTGGCAGGATATGACGTGGCAGAAAAGTTAGAGACTTCCTACTCCTGGGAATTAGACGTCAGAGTGATCGGACGCGGCTTTCGAGTCAGCCTCCATTCTCTGGGCGTTTAGAAGGGAAGATGCATTTCATCTTGATGAGTTTTAGTGCGGATTGAACATTCAACCTCCAAAAGACTACATAATGTTAAAATGACAAAGCATAGATACAAATAAAAGAAATAGCAGATATTAATTATAGAAATAGATTGGACTCCTTAGGTTTAGCTACTTTACTATAGAGAAGAATAAGAGGTGACTTAATTGAGACCATCAAGATAATTATTCAATTTTCTGGAACGTACCAGGATAATGTCAATATTTATTGAAATTAAACTACAATCAAACACGAGGGTTTGACACAAGGGGGTCGCCAGTCATCCACTCTGTCTATCTTAATCTTAACTGGACTCATCCATGAGCCATTTGTACTAACAATACGTTTCAGCAATAACATCGATGCCATTAAATTACCATAATACCATATTTACTCTATGGATTATCGTACGTAAAATATCTCCAATTGTGTGTGAATTCAAGTTATACGTTTTGTGACGACCGATAATACCGGACACAAATTAGCATTTATAGTTTTGTCAGAGTCGTTGGCTCGGATCATGATCCCAGGATTTTGTAAGGATGTCGACAGGTAATAACACGTTGAATAGGATAATTGTCAGAAGAAAGACCGAACATATGGACATTGCTTTAATAATCAATTTAATACAATGCTATAACAGAAACAGGAGAGAAAGGAAATAAACATTTTAAAAATAGGAATGGAAGGGTTTTACTTTAGATGGATGGAGTTTGAGCGCTGTATGACGCATTTAATATTCATATTCCTTTAATGTTGATCCAAAGTTGAACAGAGTTCGAAAGAGTCTTAGCCGTTTAAATCGATTTGTTCTCTTTGAACAACAAATCAAACGCATAACGATGTTTTTTATAAGTGGAATCGTTCCTCATAATTCTCGTAATAGAAAAAACATTCTCGTAATAGAAAAAACATTCTCGTAATAGAAAAAACATTTGCAGGCAATGATGCGTTCGATATTCATCATTTTTGTATTTTCTTCAAATAAATAATCTCTATATATAAAGTAGACTGTTTCCCCTGTCACTTTCACTATAGTAAGAAAATAAACACATGCATGATAGGTTACACATTTCACCTCACCACCAATAGCAATTCCTGATGCGCGTTTCACCAAAAAGTAATTACATTTCTATTTCTAACAAAAAACATTAAAATTAGTCTGAGATTTCCACCTCTCACAAAAACATCTTCGATTATTCCTCTCTATAGAAGTAGCCATCACACTCACCTCATCGACACTATGAGCTTTGTTTATAGAGAGAAAAAAAATTAACCGCCCGAACCATGATTCTGGAATTTATATTCTGTAATTCTGGATGCATGTTATTTACACCTTATTCAATAAACATATTCTCTTTAAACGAACACATTCGCCAACACCCATGCTGAGAGGCAAATACATTTTTGGACAATGGGCTTTTCAATTTATTTTTACTATTTTCGCCAATACATTTTTAAATAGACTTCTTTTCATAAGACATTACTCACACTTTTGATATTTTTATTTAACAATAAAATAGTGATTTACCTACTTTAAAAGCAGTTTTTTTTCTTTTTTACGTGAAAGGTAAACAAAAAAAACAATTTGCAATCAAATACGATAACATTTACCATACTTTTTTTACTGATATATATAAACCTAAAAATTCACGTATTTTAAAACTTCCTTCCATATTATTTGTCAAAACACAACTCAATATGAACGCTTAACAAAAAATAGGATGGCACTTTTTTATCGCCGACTCTCGCCGCCTCTCGCCGCCACCAAGCATAATAAAGTATTTGCCCACGTGACTAAAATTAAACAATCAATCGCGACAATTTAAAAACAAAGACATGTTTATTTTTATTTTTATTTTTTATTTTTTATTTATTAAATACTCGATTTATACATTTCTTACTTTTCGTTTTTTTTTTGTACTTTTTTAATTTTCAAAATAGAATTGATTTTAAACTGTAGTATCTTTTACTTAATTTTTTTCGGTACTCCTGCAGTTTAGTTGAAATCTCGCTCGTAAAAGGAGACATCCTTCTAGATTGCAGCAATTTTTATTTTTGTCCCAATTCGAGGCGCACCTTCTCGTGGGGAGATGAATTTCCCACAATTAAAAATCGATCTTTTGTCTAACTCTGCCCTCTATTTCAATGTTAGCCGATTTATATAAAACATTTTCTTATCTTTTCTTAACGATTTCGCGACTGTTAACTATTCGGCACTTTTAACATTTATGTGGTTCCAATTTACTTGCTTCATACGAGGGCAGAGTTAGACACAAGGTCGGTTTTTAATTTGTGGAAACAATACATCTCCCCATACACACCCTTACATTCGCGATTGGGACAAAAATTAAAATTGCCACAATCGAGAAGGATTTCTCCTTCACTCACCAACAAGAGAGCAGATTAATTGCAGTATAATAGACACTACACTTCAACGTTATTTCTATTTTGAAAAGTAACAAATAACATAAGACATATTATATAATACGTTGTTATTTATCTTCCTCCTACAGCGGTAAGATGTGACGCAAGGTCGGGAAAGTCGGATTTGAAAAGCCAGCGCCCGAGAAGGTGAGCACTCTGGCCTACAAAAAATGCTTGGTAGGAGCGCCTCAGGCAGTAAGCGATAAACTTACTCCTTCCCAAAGAGGGGAGGCAAAGCCTGGGAGGGTGGACCTCCTAGAACTGCAGAGGACAACCCCACAGACCGGCGGAATCAAGCCCCGAAGGCCAAGACGATACCGGTCTGTAGGGTGTAGTATCCATCGGAACAGATACTACACTGTTATCTTAGCCACAAGGCCAATACTTTATTTGCGTATTTATGGTGTTTATTCACTTTACGGACCGGGTTATAGTTTAGAGAGGATTTGCGAGTTAAATTCAATTTTTACGGTGTTTTATTTTATTTGTGTTGTTTATTAAATTGTTAGGTGAAAGTACAGAATAGTTAATCAACCCCAACCAGGTTAAGAATGGGGTCATAAATCATAACGTTATTATTGCAGCCCGATCAGTAAACTGCATAAGTATCCTCTTTATATATTCATATCCGGTAGTCACGTTCAAGAAAAAAAGCTTCCCTTTAACCAACTTAATTAACTTTCGACTAACAGCGAAACGTCAGGTATTCCAGAATACATACGTATATCAATTCATAAGAATTTACGTGACTAAACTAGGATTTACTAAAAAAACTGTCACTCAACTAGGATATACCAATAAAAATACTGATACTTTCTGTATCTTTTTTAGACTGATTCTGTATCCTGTTAGAGGTCCACAAAGCTTAAATGAACACGATACTATCACTGGTTATTTACAAACCCGTTCGAAGAAAGAGAAATCTTTCTAGACTGTAGCAATTGTTATTTTTGTCCCAATCCGAAGCGCCTCTTTTTGTGAGGAGATGGATTTCCCCCAATTAAAAACCGAGCTTTTGTCTAACTCTCGACTTTTAACTATTCAGCGCTTTTAACATTAATGTGGTTCCGATTTACTTGCATCCACACGAGCAGAGTTAGACACAATGTCGGTTTCCAATTTGTGGAGAAAATACATCTCCCCATACAGGGACACTTCCGATTGGGACAAAAATAAAAATTGCCGCTGTTAAGAAGGATTTCTCCTTCACTGACCGAGAAAAGAAATGATTAAGTACAGTATAACAGACACTACACTTCAACGTTATTTCTATTTTGAAAAGTAACAAATAACATCACACATATTATATAATACGTTAGTTGCCTCTTTATGGTGCTCATACAGTTTACGGATCGGTCTAAATTTAAAAGTGAATTTTCAAGTTAATTTAAATTTTTACGATATCTTTTGTTTATTAAATTTTTAGGTGAAAGTACAGAATAGTTAATCAACCCCCACCTCCCCAGGTTCAGAATGGGTTTCTAAATTATAATATAATTATTTCAGCTCGCTCCGTAAACTGCATAAGTACTCTCTTTATAAATTCATAACCGGAAGCCATGTTCAAGAAAGAATCTTCTCTTTAACCAAGTTAATTAATCGCCGACACTAACAGCGAAACGCCAGATATTCCGGAATAATACGTATATCAACTCATAAAAAATTACCTGACTAAACACTGATTTACTAAAAAGACGTGACTAAACTAAGATATACTAAAAAATACTGATCATTTCTTTTTTCTTTATTTGAGACTGCTTCTATATTCTGTTAGAGGTCCACAGAGCTTCAATGACCTCGATACTATCACTGGTCAAGTTAAGAATACATTCAGGGATGCATGTAGTGCACCTGAATACTACATAATGCTAATGATTGGGATATTACTTTACAAGAAGCATTTTCATCTGAATATTTGACAAATTTGTTTGCCATCATGTTCACTAGATGTGCCGTGTCTTATCCAAAACGACTATGGGCTATCAACCCCATGAGCAAGCATCAATTGTTCGGGGTTGTATTTCATAACTAAAGAAAGAGAAGACTTCTGACAAATACTTCCTATAGTTCCACGTTGAAGTCCCGCTGATGAGCTCAATGCTTGCATTAAATTGTCATATTTGTAAAAGTACATAAAGACTATGACATTATCTACAAATATGCGTGTGTATCTCAATGGTAAGATTGCAACAACTAACCATGACAAGAGTGTTATTACTCCACGTATTGCATTAATTGTTTCATCTGCTGTTTTACATTAACATTGTAGGTTTTTTGTTCGCGCTGGTCAATCATAAGCACCAAATAATTCAAGAGTTACAGATTTGGCAAGGAATTTCTAGTTCAATATAAAATGTTTATATATTCCAACGCATGTAAACCGTATCTTCGACAGGGTATTATATGTTGTGTGACTCTCTCAATCATTTTCTTCCAATTCACTCTTCCAAACGATGTGCCACTTCTCATTGCCGCCTGCCAAAGTTCATAGGGTACTTTTCTCCTTTTTCCATCAAGCTCTATTCTGTCCTCACACAGTGTGTTTTGTTTTGTTAAGCTCGTAAGAGGAAAAAATGGAAGAAGAAAGAAAGTTGCTTGTGGCGAAGCGCTTTATCTGTCTCTCTCTCTCTCTCTCTCTCTCTCTCTCTCTCCCTCTCTCCCCTATCTATCTAATGTTACGTTCGCTCCCGTCATAATTTATTATGATGGGAAATGGGACAAAATATACCTAAACAGAAAATTGTAACGAAATAGAATATGGAACATATTAGTAAAGTCCTCTCAACCCTCAACTGCGGAGATTATGTGCACAAAAATGATGTTATATAAAATAAATGGAGAGACCGTAGTTGGCAGCGACACAAAGGCTCTCTTTTCATTGGCTACTATGTCGATATGTGAAGGAGGGCACCAATTTTCCCCCTAAATTGCTCAATTTACACTTATAATGTTGAAAGTTTAGCAAGGAGGCATCAATTACCATTCATTTAGTCTTTGGTGTGACTCGACCTAGGATTGAACCTCGGTCTCCCGGTCACATAAAACGAGCACTCTAACAAGTATGCAAAATTAGCTGAGTGAAATGACTCATAAGTCAACATAAATGTTTAAATACTTGGCTTGGGACCATTAGGTGTATTTGTGTCTGCACAAGTGGCTTACTAGATTAACCATGGATAGATGGACTCCTCCGAATGATTCGTAAATGAGATATTGTTTTACAAAAAATATACAAGTTAACAAACTCAGGCACGCATTTTTTTATCAACACATTTCATATGTTGAATTTCGATCCGATTAAACTTCAAGTACTAATTTAACAATGTTACAAAATGTTTTCTGACATTGGTTTCTTTGCCCTCTCCCCCCGAAAAAGTTGCACAGCCGATGCAATAGAGTTATTATATGTTTATGAGAACGCCTATGTCGCCTGGTACTCTTGCATCAAGATTTATTCCTGTTATTTGTAAACATTCAAGGAAACACGTATATCTTTTTGTGTGTGTGCATATCCATGCCCGCTTTTTTTCTCCTCGCTGCGCACGTAGTAATTCTTTTTACACTTGTGGGCGGCGCGCGATTGGTAACAGCTGTGACCTACTTTTTTGTCTTATGTGATTCTGGTCATTCAGGCTTTAACTCTTGCTACGCGACACATCGGGTCTCATCGCACACGCGCATGCATACTCACCTACACACACCTATAATTTCTTAAAATCAACCTATAGTTACAGATAGGCACTCACTCCACCTTCAATGAATGTATAGGCGTAGAATATAAAATACTGATGTAAATAAGAGATAATGTTCCGTCAAATGCGTTAACAGTGCAAAAAGATAAATAAATAGGAAAAGAGAACGATAAAATAACAGTGAGTATTGATTCACTCCTCTCCAGGAGTTAGGCACAAGGCCAGTTTTTATATTACTCCCACAAGTAAGATGTGACCCAAGGTCGGGTCGGGAAAGTGGGGTTTAAAAATTGCCTGGGCAGCCCCGTCGGCATTCCCCGGTAGGGGCGCCTCAGGCAGTAAGCAATAAACTTACTCCTCCCCAAAGAGGGGAGGCGAAGCCTGGGAGGGTGGACCTCCTAGAACTGCACAGGACAGACCCATAGACCGGCGTAAATAAAGCCCCGAAGGCCAAGACAATACCAGTCTATTGGGTGCAGTATCCATCGGAACAGATACTACACTTTGATCTTAGCCAAAAGGCCAAGTGAGTATCGAGTAAAGTCAGCTTAAGAAGAAAGGAAGAAAAGGAAGCAAAGGAAAACAGTACAACAAGTAAAATGTATGTGATACTGACCGTTTACGGAGGTCGAAGCGCCACCGACTTCTGTGCTGTGTCGACGGTGGATAGGGGGGTTGTAGTCAGACATCCGGGAAAGCGAAGTGAACCACGTCTGGCTGAGCAAATGATTCGTTTTGCTGACTCATCAATAGCATTTTGAGCGTATTTCGTTTCATCAGTTTACTAATTCTGTAACGAGTCTACCGTTCAGTTCTGGTCGGTTGTAAGCTTGCTAATCGTTGCGAATACCGGTGTTCGTTGAAGGTGGTGTTTGTTCAAGGTCCTGTTCTTTGAAGTTTGTGTTCGTTGAAGACTTATAGCCCTTGATGTAATATCAAAGGTAATTGATACCCATCTCACCCCTTTGTTAATAATAGAATATGCTACATTCGTGTCGGATATTAGGAGTGGATATTTTATCCCCATTTGTGTTGCATACCCCTCTCCTGCTCGGACCGCGGCAGTACGCGTTTCGTATACTCGTCGTGTAGAGGGTTGGTTGTGTCGTCCAGTGGATAAATTCTTTCTCCTAGAACCACGCCGTCTGTTGTCTGCAATAAAAGCCATGTCGCCCCCGAAGACAAACTCTGCTTTTAAATTTAATTCATTCTATTCAAGCGTTGTTATTTCATCTGGGGGAAATTCACCACGTCGAGAGAAAGGAAGAGAGCAAATCCTACTTTATCGTAGTTAGTTAACAACGTTTCTTAGCCATTCATAGAGAGGGGAAAGGGTTCTTGCGCTCTTGTCTTCCCTTAAGGGAAATATTCCTTATTTTTACATTGTGAATCGCACGTCCTACTCGGTTCGCCCTCCGAATCAGACTGACTGAAAACTCGCTTCTCCGAGAACGAGTGACGTCACGGATCCCTTTGTTTCCCACGCAAGGCCCGCGAAGTCACAGAGCCTCTCGCAGGTGCAGACTGACCCCTGATCTGGGGTCTCGTCACATGGTAACCTTGTCACGTCTGTTAGCTCTGACTGTGAGAACAAGCCCCAATCTGCACTCGACTGCACCCGCGTTAACCCGATTTCCAACAGATACATCCATTCCCATAGGGCCATTATCTAACATTTGTAACATTAAGCAACGTAAAGTTAAATAAAGCTTATCAGTAAGTTATTCTGGTTTCCAGATTGTATTACAATGTATTTAACTTCGTTATGGAACGTTACCTGAAACCCGACCGCCTAGACCTCAATACGTCCGACTGGCGGCACTGGAGAAAAATGTTTGAAGGATTCCTTATAGCGTTACAGTTATCTTCAAACACGGCTTTAACAGGTACTGAAAAATATGCTCTTCTGTTACATCATGTTTCCACTCCAATTTATAGAATATTATCTGAATGTGAGAATTACGAAACTGCCATGGACATTTAGAAGCCACGTTTGTCAAGAAAAACATACTATTTACTTGTTACCCGGCGTCAACAACCAGAAACAGCATTAAACAATACCTTCAGATTCTAAAGACATTAAGTTGCGAGTGTGAATTTACAGCCTCAACTGCGAACCAAGCGATAGATGTTTTTTTATCAGGGACGCATTTATTAATTAAATACAGTCCAACCCAATAAGACAAAGACTACTAGAGAATAAAGACCTAGACTTGCCAACAGCTTATGAACAAGCCCTAACGTTGGATATGGCACAGAAGCAGCGTGTCTTCTATTTACGACCCAAGGTTTTGGGAGCTGCTATTGTAGCCTCTCCTTTGCAAGTTCAAAATTCTTCCATTGTTCAAAATACTCCCACACATCCTTCTAACGATCACGAGCAACTTATTACTGCCTCCTCAGCTGGATCCACATGCTACTTTTGTGGCCTCCGTATAAATTCTCGTCCGTCCTGCCCGGCTCAAAACGTTAGATTCCACGAGTGTGGTAAGCAGGGACATTTTTCGGAAGTTTGCCAGTCAGCTTCAACGTTCACCTACTCTTGCTACTGTATCACCAATTAGAGTATCAGCTGCGTTCCCCGGCTGCCTCTCAAAGTAAAATTGTGAGAGTTAAAATAAATGGATTAACTATCCATACTCTTATTGATACAGGCAGTTCCGAAAGTTTTATTAATGCCAGTATCCTAAAAGCAAATAAATGTGAAATCGTTTCTTGTTCCAACCAAATATCAATGGCAAATTCATCTTTATCGTCCCATGTAATTGGATACTGCATGGTTAATCCGAAACTAAAAGGAAACTCCTATCAAGGGATCAAATTATCGGTAATGTAAAACCTCTGCTGCGAGGTGATTTTGGGTCAAAATTTCCTAAAACAACATTCATGTGTTGAAATCCCCTTTGGTGACCCCAATCCGGTCCTAAGCATATACGGACTAGCAGATGTCAAAGTGCGGTACCCGTCACTTTTTACACACTTGACTCCTGACTGCAAACCAATAGCAGTAAAATAAAGAGGCTATTTACAAGATGACAAACGGTTCATAGCAGCAGAAATAACAACACTGCATAAGGAAGGAATTATAGAGTCAATTAAATCTCCATGGAGAGCACAGGTCCTCGTAACAGCCACCGAAAATCACAAGAAAAGGGTGGTCATTGACTATTCCTAGACCGTTAACAGATATACATTACTTGATGCCTATCCACTGCCTCGTATTAACGAAATTATTTCTAATATTGCTAAATATCACATTTCAGTACTTTAGAACTCAGAAGTGCCTACCTTCAGGTACCTATCAAGCCAGATGATAAGCCCTACACATTGCCTATACCAGTTTTGCCGAATTCCTTTTGGGGTAGCAAACGGTGTGGCTAGCTTTCAGAGGGTTATAAGTGAAATAATCTCCAATGAAAAATTTAAGGGTACTGTTGCATATATAGAATATGTCACAGTATGCGGACATAAGCAAGCTGAACATGACCACAACCTTAAACGATTCATAGTTGCCGACAAGAAATATAATCTGACTTTGAACAGTTAAAAATGTTCCTACAGCTTAAAAAGCATCACGCTATTCAGATACATTGTCAAGAATGGCACCATGACGCCGGATCACGAGCGACTGAAACCCCTAATGGAATTACCAATCCCTAGAAACATGCCCGCCTTACAACGAGCCATCGGTATGTTCGCCCACTACTCCCAATGGGTTGCATCTTTTTAGAAAAATACACCCATTGACGCAAGTATCTACTTTTCCTTTGTACTGTTCCGCCATCAAAGCACTTCACAACATGAAAAGGAACATTGCTCAGTCTGCCATTTCTGCTGTGCATCCTTTTATCCCTCTATTAGTTGAGATGCATCCCTCCGACTGTGCGATAGCTGCCTCGCCGAGACAATCAGGTCGTCTTGTAGCTTTTTTTTCAAGAACACTTTCACGGTCCGAGCGACGACACTCGGCGATAGAAAAAAGGCGTACGCCATAGTTGAGGCATTACAAAAATGGAGGTATTACCTAATCGGCCGACATTTTTAATTAATCACTGACTAAAAGTCGGTCTCGTTTATGTTTAATTCGAAAACAACGAACAAAATAAAAAAAAAACGAGAAGATAGAGAATGGAACTTTCTTGCTACTCACTTACCGCCTTAATAAGGAGATGTCGCAGTCGACACGCTTTCAAGGGTATGTGGCCTGGTAACCGGCTCAGATGATCTTCAGAATATATATAGGGAATTGTCACCCAGGTATCAAAAGAATGACTCACGTAGTCAAGAGCAGAAACTTGCCATATTCTGTCGAAGACGTAAACAAAATTACGAACTCTTGTCGGATATGCGCAGAAAATAAGCCCAGGTTCTACACCTCCCCCCCCCCCCCCCCCAGCAAAATTCATTAAGGCATTAAGGCAGGGAAAAGCGATTCGGATTGGAGAAAGGC
The DNA here is from genome assembly GCA_963556195.1 of Sepiola atlantica. Lineage (NCBI taxonomy): Eukaryota > Metazoa > Mollusca > Cephalopoda > Sepiida > Sepiolidae > Sepiola > Sepiola atlantica. The sequence continues at coordinate 153,393,651 of OY744523.1, forward strand.
AGAGAGAAAGTGGGTTGCACAAAATTCGGTTAGAAGTTGAATTACAGTCAAAACTTTTTTTTATTCTTTTATTTTTCTACCACAGTTAGTTAACAAGCTATTTCGGCTTAAAATGGACAGTCGTTTTGACCTAAAGATAATTCCTGAGTTTGATGTGATTGGAGCAGTCGTATAATGGATTGAGAAGGTGGAATTAGTGTGTGACTTATCTGGGGTGACGCGACTTGAAAATGTCATCCCACTTCGGCTAACTGGGGGAGCATTCGCAGTTTACCAGTAACTAACTCCAGAAGAAAGATCTGATGCAGCACAAATTAAGGGAGCTCTATTCACTGCCTTTGCCGATGACAGATTTACAGCGTATGAGAAGTTCGAAGCACGTGTATTGCGTCCGGGTGAGACTGTAGACGTGTATTTGGCAGATCTGCGGAAGCTGTCAGTGCTATTTGGAGGAATGCCAGATAATGTGCTGGTGTGTGTGTTTGTACGGGGGCTTCCCAACCCTGTGAAAAGGCTATTGCAGTGCTCCTCTAGGGTGGACGATATAACTTTAGAAGAGCTGTTGGCTCGAGCTCGAGCATTGATGAAAGACAATGCTGAAGTGGGGGAACCAGTTGTGGCTGCGATACAGCCTGCCCGAATCACTCAACCACCTGTGGGCATTGGGTGATCTGATTATACATGTTACAAATGCAACAGCCCTAATCATTTTGCGAGAGATTGCATGCAATCGAAGCAGACTACGTGTCGACGATGTTATCGGTGCAACAAGGCTGGTCATCTGGTAAGAGATTGTCCGGGAAACGAGACATCAGCGCCAGTCTATTCCCTAATCAGAAGGTGAACTCGGCGTTCCCTGCATTACCATCTATGTCGATGATGCACCATGCTTGGCTCTCCTCGACACTGGGTGCTCACGTTCTATCTTGAGTGCAAAGCAGAAGATGGTGGTAACTACATTGACGGCGCTACACGGGCCTGTTTCGGAAATGGCACTATTATGATTCATGCAGAGACTGGTAACGTTGCCACAATCAACGTACTGATTATGCGAAGTAACCCTCTTGATTTTGATATGTTACTTGGGATTGACGCCATTAAGGCACTCGGTGGCGTTCACATTACACAATCTGGAAGTGTGGAGTTTGGGAAGACACAACCCATCTGTGCAGCGCTTTGTATTAACGAAGCTGATATTGTTGCAAAATTTGACGACGGGAAGAGAGTGTGTGTTGTATCATGGAAATGATCAGCGGGTTGTGCACAAGAGAAACTGGAAACTAGGATTTGTGAATATCCAATGTCTAATGAATTAAGGGAAGATTATGAATGCGAGTTGCAGACCTGGATAAACAACGGTTGGTTGTTACCATATAATCAGGAGGAGTTTGGCCCACCCAAAGAACTAATACCACTGATGGCTGTGCTGAAGGCCAATAAAAATAAGGTACGTCCTGTGATAGACTATCGTGAATTAAACACCTATGTTGATGCATTCACTGGCGATGTAGATGTTTGCGCAGAGAAAATACGAGAATGGAGACAGCGAGGAACGAAGGTATCCATGCTGGACCTCAGGAAGGCATACCTACAGATCCATGTTGAGAGATCTCTATGGCCGTACCAGACAGCCACATTTAAAGAACAAAGATATTGTTTAACTAGGTTAGGATTTGGCTTAAATGTGGCGCCTCTTGTAATGCGGGCTGTGCTTAAGGCTATGTTAGCCCAGGATAAGAAGATGAAGAGAGCAACGTCGGCGTATATTGATGACATATATATTAATGAGGATGTGGCGTCGGCAGAATCCGTAAGGAAGCATCTGGACCTGTACGGACTTACTAGTAAAGACCCAGAAAAACTGAAAAATGGTGCACGAGTGCTGGGATTAGAAATGTGGCCGAGAACTATGACACGAAGATGTATCTTCTCCATGTGTGGAAAACTGGTGGGGCACTTTCCATTGTGTGGATGGCTTCAAGTGGCAACAAGCTTTATTAAATGTTACGCTACAATTGTTACACAGAACTGGGATGACAAGGTTAGCGATACTCCACTGGAGTGTATGATAGCAGATACACTTGCCCGTGTACAGCAATCAGATCCCGTCCGAGGAAAATGGTGCGTGGCCACAAAGGAACTGAATGTGTAGGTGGACGCAAGATTACTTGCTGTGTGCGTAGCTCTTAATGCCAGTGGAGCCATCATCGAGAATACATGCTGGTTGCGACCAACAAACGATACCCAACATATAAACGTGGCAGAGCTGGATGCCGTACTAACAGGACTAAACTTTGTACTCAAATGGAATGCCAATGTGTTACACATAAAACAGACTATGTGTGTGTACCACTGGGTGACCAATGCGCTCACATGAAAGTCTCGGTTGAGCACAAAGGCCGCAAGTGAGATGCTCATAAGGCGGAAACTAGGCACGATAATTTCACTTGTGAAAGAGTACATTTCGGTTGATATAGCACTAGTAAGATCTTGCCGGAACCGAGCAGACTCCCTGACGAGAGTTCCACAGAGGTGGTTCAATGGTGTGAAGAGAGAGATTGAACCAACACAGCCAGTGTGTGTTTTTGCCACAGAAAACCTGAATCCAACACAGCTGAACGAAATTCATCGACATAGCGGACATCCTGGAATCAGGCGAACATTATATTTTTACGTAGAATCGACCCCTCTGTGTCTAAAGCGGCAGTAAAGGCAGTTATTCGGAATTGTGAGGAATGCCAGACAATAGACCCAGCTCCAGTGCAATAGAAAAGGGGAGGGCTCACTGTGCAGGACATATGGAACCGGCTAGGCATGGACAGTTCAGGCAGTTCATGAACGAGTGGGGTGTAAACTTCCGACCACGCTGTGCATACAGGCCATCAGGAAATGGTATTATAGAAAGGTGTCATAGGACAATGAAGCGGATTGCCGCACAAAAGAGCTGCCCTGTTATGGAGGCTGTGTATTGGTACAACGTTATCCCCAAGGATGATGTGTCCGCCTTTTAGATTTGTGGAGAAGCGAGACACCTGACGTTTACTTGTCCTACCAGAAATAGGCCGGCACAACCTAACCCCAAAACAGAGTTCTAAAACAAAAGCAACGTATGTCCCCCAATAAAGTCAACACCAAACTCCACACCTACCCGCCAAAATTTGACCTCGAATTTGAGAAACTTTGCAATAGCACTTCTGAACCCCCTAGAAAAAAGAATGAATGGACATTAGTTACATCGCACCCCAAATCTTAAGCAAAGACAATTACTGAGGAAGAACAACTAGGAATCCAAACTAGTAAAGACCCGGGGGAAGAAACATTTAAAGAAATATTAAATCTCAAAAGATCCCCGGACAAGAATAGAAAAGACTAAAAAAATAAAGAAAAAACATTTTTTCCAGATACGCCTTTTAAATTAGTAAGACCAACTTGGGGGTTTCGCTCTCATTTTCAGGAACTTTTCACCACGGAGCCTAGTCCGACAATGGCCTAGTTCGACGCCTATTTAGCTGACTTTTCTCGTCTTGAGACGACTGAAGCAGCTTGGTGCGAAGGGTGTATAAAGAAGGATGAAGTCTTGGATGACATGAAACTAGTCAGGCTTGATAAGTCTCCGGGTATCGATGGTATTCCTTACGAACTGTATTTGAGGTTGTCGCCCATTTTTGTCCCCTTGCTGGTTGTGTTGTTTAACTCCTGGTTTGAGAACGGGTCTATTCCCCAGTATTTTACCAGGGGTATCATCAAAATGGTTCGCAAGGACAAGAGTGGTGGGGATGGTATAGGTAATTTCCGGCCCTTAAAAATGTTAACAGAGTTAAAGATTTTGGCTAAGATCTTAGCTAACCGTCTGCAACTTGTCTTGCATCGTCTAATAAATCCCGAACATACTTGTGCTGTTAAGGGCCGGACAATCCAAGATAATTTGCACATGATACGCTTTATCATAGATAAAGTCGACAGTGAAGCCGCGCTGGTCAATTTATATCAGTCCAAAGCATTCGATAAGGTCGATCACCGTTATTTGGAGGCTGTCTTGTCTTCGGATGGATTTGGTTCTCAGTTTCCATCCTGGCTTCGCCTTAGTGGAAGTGAATGGTTTGAGATTGAAGCCTTTAAATTTGTCCATACCTATTCGTCAGGGATGTCCACTTTCACCGATGCTTTATGCGCTTGCGTAAGAACCTTTCCTTCGCAAGCTTAGAGTGAATCCGGTCCTTCGTGGGATCATTTTGTCTGGTGCTTGCACCATGATTAAGTACTCCACCTATGCCCACGACGTTATTGTGCTTGTAACGAGCAGTGCTGAGATTAGGGTCGTCTACATGGGAATAAGACGGTATGAACAAGTGACAGAGGCCAAAATAAACTGTGCAAAGTCGATTGGCTTACGCATTGGTGCCTGAGAAGGTATATCCCTTCAAGGGCCCTTTGGCTGGACAGATGGGCCTTGCAAGATACTCGGCGTCTGGTTTAGTCCTGATTTCCAGTTGGAGAAAAATTGGTCGGAAGTGTTTAAAGCGATCAAGACTGCAGCCCGTATGTGGTCTTTGAGAAATCTTACTTTAAAGGGAAGAGCGAAGGTGTGTAATTCGTACATTTATCCTCTTATTCTGTAACATCTTTCAGTGCTCCCACTCCCGGCAGTCGCACTAATTGAGTTAGTGTGGGCTCTTTTTAAGTTCTTGTGGCATAGAAAGCAGCCCATGATTCGTCGGGAGATCTGTTGCTTACATCCGCCTGAAGGCGGTCTGGGTATGCCAAGTATTGAGATTCGTCAACATACGCTTCGCTTAAACTACCTAGACAGAATGTGTACACCTTGTGAAGAAAACCGTGAATTCTGGAAGGAAGAGACCAAGAAAGCCTTTCTGGCTTTGAAAAGTGTGCACTCACATGGAGGTGAGACATTTCGATTACCGCGAGGCGAGTGCTTCTTTTATCGCGAGTGTCGGCAGTCCTTGAAGTTCCTTCTACGGCTGGTAGAAAGCCTCTCTGACATCCGAGTGTTGTCCCGTAGAACATTATATCGGGTAATGGTGAAGGGATCTGTTCGAGACGATATGACTGATGAGTTCGGTCTTACAAAAGGAGAACTTCGCTTAATCTGGCCTTGGGCGCCTTGGTTTAAATGTGTTGATTATTACGAGGCATAACTCACCCGGCTGATAATAAGAAATGCACTCTGGCTCGGCAAAAGACTTTACGACGCGGGCTTAACTGAGACACCGAGTTGTGTCCGATGCGGTGACTGGGAGGAAACAACCAGTCATACTTTCTTTACTTGCGCTATCGTTCTTCTACTGTGTGAGTTAGTTCAAGGCTACACGGTTCACATGTTGAACGGGCATTTCTTTGTTCTGGAGTCTTTTTCGACTTGCTGCAATTGGGCGCCGACCATGAAGTGAGTGGAACACTATGTTTTTCTTTGCTTACTGGCTGTTATGAGAGGCGTAATTTATTCGACACGGCAGAAAGAAGGTTAACAGTAAAGAGACTTTCACTGCTCCCACGCTTGTCCACATTTTCAAATATCGCCTGAAAATGTGTATCAGGAATGAGATGAAACTCCCTCTGGCAAATTTTAACGAAAGGTGGGTGAAAGTTGCTCGTTTGATTCGGGTGAATGGAGCTAATCTTGGGTGGTACTTTAATATACCTTAGACAGAATATTGGGTAGTCGAAACGAACACTGGCCCTTTTTATTTGACCTGGTTAGACAAGGGTAGGTTATGTTTAGTCCCCCCTTAGTATGTAAGATGTCATAGGGCCCTTTTTAATATTTGTCCTTTCCCAAACCGGTTATTTATTTATTTTTCCCACTTTTATTTCATAATTCCCATTCCCAACCCCAATTAGGTGACAGATTTGCTGTTTTGTCAAAGATACAGGTCTGCTTTCGTATTTTCGAAAAAGGTGTAAAAATAAAGCTTTCAGGACCTGCATCGCCTTTTTCGACTGGAAAAAAACTACTTATCTGCCACAAGCTTTAGTGGGAGGTTCTTATACTAACACTGACATTTTTTCATTGTATATATTTCATTCATTTGTATATAATTTTTTATTCCCAACTTCCCATTTCATGTTTATATTGTCATTTTGGGGTTTTAAGTAAATTAATCATCGAGTTAATTTGTTTTGGTGATTGTGACTAGATAAGTCAATAAATGTTAGTTAGGTTCACATTCTCCCCAGCCTTGTGCAACATTTTGTAAATATTTTGCAAATAAATGTTAACAGTAAGCAACAAAAAATTAAATAGCTTATCAGTACGTTATTCCGACTTCCAGTTTTTATTACACTTGGTCCGTTCGTCTGTCGAAATGTAAGACAATTAACAAGGCTGCTCGGCATTTGGCTTTCTGTAAATTCCATTCTCTGTTCTGTTGAAGCAGGGTACAAGCAATATCTTGATACAGGTTTATTTACTACAATGTGAAAATTCAACAATTGTCTCAAAATATACTTGGAGACTGAATAATAAAGGAAAGACATCGAAGAGTAGAATTGCAAGTTTACACCATGCAAATATATATTTTTAAAAAATATTTGGTACTCTTATAGAGAACAACCTGCGTTTCTGTGACTTCGCGTCGTCAACGTTCGGCCAGGTCTCGGAAACGCCCGAGAGTTGAGGAAACAATTAACTAATCAGGTTGCAGCAGGAATTATACAACCAGGTTGCAGCAGGAATTAAACAACCAGGTTGCAGCAAGCAGACGATAACTTTTGGAGAAAAAAATTATTTTTACGATCTGCAGCGCGTTAAAAAAATGGATTTCTACGATTTGTGTCAGCACGTTGAATCTCCCGAGAGGCTCATTGAGTTCTGGCAGCAACGGTCACTTCTAGCGAAAGATTAACCCTAACCCTAACCCTAAACTCTAATCCAGAAAATGATAAAAAGAAAAAACATTTTTTTAAATTAAAAAAACAAAAAAGACATTGGTTAAAAACAGTTGTTTCGTTGTTTGATATATAAAAAAAATCATTTTGTTAAACTTTTCGCTGCACAAAAACATTTTATTTAAAAACATTTGCTTAACAATAACAAAAATAAATAAATATATAATAAATAACAGTTGTTTAGCTATGGTTGGTTCGTTCTTTATATTTATATATGTATTTTAGTTTTATTTTCGTCGTCTAACTTTTTTATTTGCAACTTTTCTTTAATTTATCGTCCGGCAGTCTTCGCCTCGTCAACTCTCGGGTGCTTCCGGGACCTTCCCGAACGTTGACGACGCATAGTCACGGGAACGCGGGTCGTTCTCTATAAGAGTACCAAATATTTTCTATTCGTCTCGATTAATAATTAGTTTTAAAATATCAATAGGAAAATTCAAGAATAGCGATATGTTAATATCTTGTTGGTCAAACATCTTATTGTAATAGAGAGTATGTGTCTTTTTGTATAGCCGAAACGACGTTATAATACCCATACGTTATCTACGTCTCATTAATTATGATTTAACTTCTTATTTCTATTATTAAGTAATAATATGTTATATTATTTACACCGCTGACGTAATCTACATTCTTGCGATATCCCGTCCGCTGAGAGATACAGCAAAGAACATGACACACAGTGAATGCGATGAATAATTTAAATATCGATTTTTTTCAACTGATTTTAATTTTTTTTGTTGATATTTTATCTTTTTTATTAAAAAATTTAAACCTACTGAAATACTAATTTTATATATATATATATATATATATATATATATATATATGTGTGTGTGTGTGTGTGTGTGTGTGTGTGTGTGTTACGTCTTTGCTTACTGATATGTGTATAAACCATTATACACCCATCGATGTCTGATGACAAAACCACTCGGATACTGATCTTGATTTATAAAAAGTTTCATTACAAAGAGAGAAAAAATTAACAGAAAAACATCAGAGAGACTGACCACTTGCTTACGCGCTTTGCAGGGTCCGATCACCGGGGCGATCGGTCTTACAACTAAGAAAGTGGGCATAGGCAAATAAGGCATATGCAGGGTAGAACACTCGTGCGTATGTACAAAGGAGGCAACTCCATACGCTCAAGGTGGGCAAAATATACCATTAGTTAATTATCGCTAAAAACAATAACAACAAAAAGTAACTTTATGAGCGATAAATTGTCACTTTCAGATGGGTCTCTTAACGAAAGGGTTAGCGTGGCTGATTATGTCTGGGCTCGAACCTCAGTCACTGGTGTTGTGACTGAGGTTCCAGCCCAGGCATGGTTAGCCACGCAGATGAGCCGCAGTAACGGCGAAATACGTGTCTGTTGATAACTATTTTATCTATAAATAAATATATGTAAATAAATAATACAATATATACATATACGTGTGTGTGTGCGCGCGCGTGTATACACGGTATGATAAGGCATATGCAAGTGAGAACACTCGTGCGTATGTATAAGCTGAATGTGGGCGAAATACACCATTAGTTAATTATCGTTACAACAATAACAACAAGATGTATATATATATATATATATATATATATATATATATATTAATACAAATGTTGTTTAAAACAACAGAACTCTTCTGTTTTGTTAGTCCTTTTTTTATTTTTTCAATTCGTCGAATGATTTTTTTTTAAGTTGACATCGAATGAATTGATAAATGAACCGTATGTTACACGAACGTTTTCGACTCCTTCTGGAATCATCATCAGGTGTTTGATGGTATAAAATGGTAAAAAATGACTAAAAGCGGGTGAAAGAATGGAAGTTTTTTAAATACTACGGCAAGCCGTGAACGCAATATATATATATATATATATATATATATATATATATATATATTCTTTTATTTTATTATAATACTGTCATCTTCATTACGTTCCAAGAGCAAATAAATACAAGCGTGACCAAAGACGAGCATAAGAACAGCGGGAACGTATGATGCAAGCATCTACAGAAGAGCGACTAGACGTACTCAATAGAGACATAGGTAAACCCGCAAAATTGTAGAATGAAACTCAGAAATCATGATTACGATGTTCTTTCGGCATCATGAATCCAGGGTTGCAGGATCAGAGGCACAGAGTCCGGGAAGGCGTTCAGATCGAACTCGAGGAAATAGAGGGCCTCTAGGAATGGTGATATACCCTAAGAAAATCCAGAGCAATCAAAGGTCAACAAGGAACAATCGGACATTCTAGGTGTTTCAGTTCAGCCCCTTGCTGAAGGCACTATTTTTCAACAGGTGCCTCGAACGATTCAATGTGTCCTCACTGCGATGCATTCAAATGGGAAGGTGATCCAAATAAAATGTGCACAGAGCAAGAGTTTAATGAAATTAGTATCTGCTCCTGTTGTTGTATATCTGGAAAGGGAGACAAGAACTCGATATCAATTTTGTGCGGTCGCCTCTTTCCAGGATCCCGGGCAACGCCGGGTAGATCTGGTAATAAATAATAAAACATTTTTTTTTAGATAATCGCATTTAAACCAACGTTATGGAAAGTAATTTTGTAATTAACATTAACATAGTTTATGTAAGAAATGCTATGAAGTAAACGTAAACAAAAGTAAATTTCGTGCGTGAAAAAAAAGTCTATTGACTCTTCCACGTATTGGTAACAAAACTAAAAAAAGTCTATTGACTCTTCCACGTATTGGTAACAAAACTAAAAAAAGTCTATTGACTCTTCCACGTATTGGTAACAAAACTAAAAAAAGTCTATTGACTCTTCCACGTATTGGTAACAAAACTAAAAAAAAGTCTATTGACTCTTCCACGTATTGGTAACAAAACTAAAAAAAGTCTATTGACTCTTCCACGTATTGGTAACAAAACTAAAAAAAGTCTATTGACTCGTCCACGTATTGGTAACAAAACTAAAAAAAGTCTATTGACTCTTCCACGTATTGGTAACAAAACTAAAAAAAGTCTATTGACTCTTCGACGTATTGGTAACAAAAACAAATAAAGTCAGAAACTTATCTTTCGTGTTTAGAATAATTATTGAAAAGAAAAGTATATTGATTCCACTCCCTATTGATAACGTACATGATTTAAAAACATATGGACTTTTCCAAGTATCGATAACAAAATAGATTCATTAAGAAACTTATCTCTCGAGCGCGGATACAATTATTGAAAAGAAAAGCATATTGATTATTCCAAGTTTTGGTTTAATATAAAAAACATAACAAACGGAAAGCATAAACCTTATCTCACGTGTGTGAACACAATAACTGCGAAAGAAAGTCCATTCACTTTTTCATGTAATATTGGTAACGAAGAGTGTTTACAAACCTGTTGTATCAAGTATCAATAACAAAAATAACAAAGTAAAAAAAAAAATCTTCTGAGCGTGAATGCAATTACTGAAAAGAAAAGCAAACTGACTCTTTCGAGCGAAATGTAAGGGGAAAAAAGTAGAAATCTTATCTCTCGTGATAGAAAGCTTACCAATTCTTTTTACTCTAAATAAGAAATATTTCAGCAGTGTTATAAAAAATATATAATACTTATTTGTCGTCTTAGACGTAAACGATGAGTCGCTTACCGTGTAAGTGTTTGATATTAGAAAAGTAAAATCGTGTTAGATGAGGTAAAATTGTGTATGCCTCGGTGACACTAGAACTGTGATATCAGCTTATGTTACAGCCAATTCTCACAGTTTCCACTAGGTTCCTGTTTCTTTATAAATAACAATAGTATATTATTTAACTATTATATCTGAAAAATATTCCTCGTCACATAAAGTATTTTTGAAAGAGATTAAGTGAATGAAATGTTATTGTTCTTCGCATCATGGACCAACGCCAAAAAAAAGGAAATGGCTATTCAGAATGAAATATTTTATATATATATATATATATATATATATGTGTGTGTGTGTGTGTGTGTGTGTGTGTGTGTGTGTGCGCGTGTGTGTATGTATAAAAAGTAAAGTAGTTGACCATAATTGAGGGCAACTTTAAGGCTCGCTTTTCCTAAGCTGGTACACCAAAGTGTAGGGGAGAGCACCACTCCTTTCCCAGGATTACTCAACTTGCATTTGATCCATCACCTTATAATGCTGAATGTTTAGTAAGAGGGCATCAAGTACGATTTTTTCAGTCTTTTGTATGACACGAACAAGGATTGAACGCTGGTCTCCCGCCCCATTAGCGAACACTCTTATAATTATTCCATATATATATATATATATGATTTTAATGTATAATATATATATATATATGATTTAATGTAAAATGATATATATATATATATATATATATATATATATATATATATATATATATATATATATATATATATATATATATATATAATTTTAATGTCAAATGATATATAATTAATTTCACAAACAGGATTCACACTCTTTATGACCCCTAGCACGGGTCTACAACACTGGCGACGAGGATGAGCTGAAAGAAATAAACCACAAATAGTGACAGGGTTAAAATATAACAATGTATTTATCATAAAGCAATACAGAACGCCACTAATGTGGTAGGAGATGAACGGGTTCATAACATGCGGTAAAACATGGTATGAAAGTCTCTCCTGAGTCTCTGCAACCAGTAGTATTTATTATATCTGGTTGATACCATCACTTCTCCAATAGGGGTGATTTGTACCCCACAACATTAATATATATATATATATATATATATATATATATATATATATATATATATATATATATATATATATATATATATATATATATATATATATATATATATATATATAATCATTGTACAGGATAATATCTTAAACTAATGCACCGATCATAATGAATTTTGGAATATATATTCTCGGAAACACGGTTAGCAACATGGGCACATTAATTATTTTGTAAATTTAACTATTTAGGGGCTGCGCCCACCCAAACTCGTACCTGTACCAAACTACTTTTTAAATAATCGTCAAATTTTGAGTTATATTAAGCAATACATTTTTAAAGGGATCGGTGCCCGCGCATAAGCCTCAATAAAATGTATGTGATTGGTAAAATCCCAAACTATTGAACTTATCGCACTTTGCATTCGAACTCTTTAATTGTAATATGGCATAGTATTATCAAAATGAACCCTTACATTGTTATATCAAATAAAAGTTGTTTATTTATAAGAGGGAAAATATTTTCTATGTCTTACACGAAAATCTATACAATAAAAAAGAAATAATATTTAAGTGAAGACACAAAAATCAGTATAATATAATAATATATATAATTATTTTAATGACTAATTAAAACCAAATAGAAAACACGAATGAACAATTATATACTACAATTATGGTACTATCATTTACTGGGGTGTTCTCCTTGCTGTTCCGTGGATTTCCCCCTTGGTCGTGTCTTTTTCACGGCTCCAATGTTATACTATCCTGGGAACGGGGAATGTAACTTAATGTGTCCGCGCCGTAGGGACGTATTTGGAAGGGCATTTAACGTCTTAGCACGGTACCACTTCAGCTCTGAGAGAAACGATAGGCACATCCTCTCTAATGAAACGGTTAATCCCGCCCATAGGCTTTACGGGTCTTTGATCGAGTTTTAGACGTCATTATTTCTCTTCGGAGAATTAATTATCTGGGCTGAGAACTGTCGTCTTGCTGAAATTGAACGCTTGTATAAAAGGAGCGAACAAGTCATATTTTATCAAATATATATATATATATAATTTATTTTCGCATTCCAAAAAAACAATTAAACACGATAGTCGGCTACGCTGGGCCTCGTACGACCGTTATCATCCTAGGAAAAACACCAACTGACACTCTCCCTCGCTGTGACAAAACAAACAAGAGAGAGGAAGTGGATGGGTTGGGGGTTGACATTAAAAATGGAGTCTTGTAACACCGCTTCTAATGCAACAACACCAGTTGATTTTACGTGTTTCCCCACGAGAATAATAAAAGTCAGACACAGGGCTTTTAAATGTGGGGAAATCCAGCTCCTATAAAAAGGTCACTATCCTTGTCACACAGTATAAATAATAAATATAAACAAATAAATACAAAATACATTAAACTCCTGAACCAATATTTTATATAAAAAGTAAAGTGAGATTTAAATTGAGCACACATTTTATAGACTTCACTCATAACCGCTTAGTAAAATAAACAATTCATGGCGCTGGCAAAGGTGCAATAATAATCGCGAAATAATATAAATATATAAATAACATAAAAATAGTATAATGAAAGTGTCAATAATTCACAAAGAATATAGTGTACATAGAAGAGAAGGATAGTTTGAACAGCGAGTTTGTTGAAACAAACATTTTAGCTAAACTGGAATAACTGATTAGAACTTGACTGCCACGTGTGTAATATATTGTGCATTCATATTTCCGATAGAATTGTTTGAATTTTACATTTTGATCTATAAACATTTGGAATAATTTGTTCGCTGAATTTGTACTGTATCTTACCAGATGTTCCAACAAGTCCCTCCTCTCTTCTATAGTATATACAAAAGTGTGTAGGTTAGAGTATGGGTAAAATGCCTGTGTGTATGTGTGCGGGAATACGTTTATATTCAAGCAAAATGTGTGTGTGCGTGCGCGCGTGTGTGTGGTGACGGTGGAATTAGTTTCGTGATTGGGAATGAATAAACTCGAGCTACAACGGAATTTACAATACTGGAAATACCGATTTGCGAAATTCGTCTCGAGGCTGAACATCAATTGAATACATGGTACTTGTCCACCAATAAAGATGAGCTAGGAACAATCCAGTTAAATGGTCAAGATCTCTCCGGGGTGAGTGGTTTCAAATATCTCGGTTCGACTTTCAGTTGCTCATGTAGTATCCGAGGCGAAATCACAGGTAGAATCAATTCTGAAAGCTGTCCTCTACGATCCACGGATATATATATATATATATATATATATATATATATATATATATATATATATATATATATATATATATATATATATATATTCTTATATTTCCGTTTTTGCTGGAGATGGGGCATCCTACCGGATGCCAGACATTCACCGGCTATTTCAGACACTCCAGCCTAGAGATCTTTTAAAGATTCTAACCGTCCCTTTAAGTGCAATTGTTTGTATTTATCTTGCACTCGGTTCACCGGGTATACTCGCCAGGTAGCTTTTGAAATTTTTTTTTCATTAGTCCTGTTGCTCCTATAATTACTGGTATGATGGAGATTTTCCTAACATTCCAGTTTCTTTTCATGTCGTACATAAGACCTTGGTATTTCGTAATCTTTTCACTTTCAGCTCTCTTTAATCTTGCATCATTAGGGACACTGACTTCAACTAGGGTTGCTACTTTCTCCCTTTTGTCCCATATTACGATGTCATGTTTAACAGCTCCGTTTTCTAGATATGTAGCTGTAGGGATTGCATAGTCATAGTGGATGGTGTGTACATATATATATATATATATATATATATATATATATATATATATATATATATAAAGAGGTGTACTAAAAGCGAACTTTTAGGAAAGGTAAAACCCTATTGTGAAGAGTATACAGCTCAATATCCAGGATAGAGCAGGTAGAAATGAAGGAGAATGGAAAGGAATTAGAGAAAGCAAAAGCCAAATCAAAATTCAATTCAAAAGTGGCTTAAGGAAAATTTAACTTGAATAAATTGCCTTTTTGCGGTTTATACCTTGCTTTGAACTTTTGAATTGAATTTTGATTTGGCTTTTGCTTTCTCTAATTCCTTTCCATTCTCCTTCATTCATATATATATATATATATATATATATATATATATGTGTGTGTGTGTGTGTGTACTGTGTGTGTATTTAGGCAGCATTTTTTCATTTAAAAAATGTTAAAATAATAGAATTCCACTGCTTAATTATACCATTTCTAATTTTTTACATTTTTCTAATGTTTTATTGCGTTAAAATCCAAAAGATAATTTGTATTCCATTTGTATCACGAATCATCATCAGGTGAATAGATAAAAAGAACATAAACGCTGGAGAAAAGAAGAGAATTTCAAAATATAGCCGAGAAACGGGCACGTGAAGTCAGTTAGACGCCAAGAGAACGTTTTCACACTATACAAAGAAAAGCGTTAACAATTTAAATTGTACGGCGCCAGAATTAGCGTCACATGATAACATTGTATTACGTTAAGCATTTTAAAATGCTGTTACTAGTGTCATACGTAATGTCATCAATTATAGGTTGTTGGGTTTTGGATTAATTTTTATTTTGTTTTAACACAGACAAATTGAAAAAATAAAAAAGTATAATTAAGCAGATGAATTCTGTTATTTCTAACAATGTTTACTTATATATATATATATATATATATATATATATATATATATATATATATATATATATATATATATATATATATATAGGGTGGGAAAAAATAAGGGTCCTATTTTTAAAAATGCATAACTTTTTTATTTATTGATTTTTTAAAAAAAATTTTTTAGAATAAGTAAAGGACCCCTTCCGAAGCAAGCATGAGCCGTATTAGCCCTAAGGAAGTACCCTCATTTAGAAAACATTAGTTTTGCTTAAAAAACTCAAAACAGTGTAAAAAACAATACTTTAGTTTTTGTAAGTTTTAAGAAGTGTTTTTCGGCTAAAATTTGTTTTGTTTATTTCAAAAAATCTCGGAAGGGTCAGTCTACACACACATAAAGTTTGGTGAGTTTAACTTTTATTTTGTGGAAGTTATTCAAATTCAAGTTATTCAAATTTAAGGATAGGACCCTTATTTTGGCCCACCCTGTATATATATATATATATATATATATATTAGCCGGCCTGTTTCTTGCATCCGCGAGTGAAACGGTTTTAATCTTTTGTGTTTTATTCTCGGCCTATCTGTATTGCTTCATGTCTATCGACAGAAGTTGATGCTGGACTCCTCAACGGAATAATAGCAGATTGCTTGTGCCAATTCTGAGGCCCTGGGGGTTATTTAAGCGTTGCGCTATGGACGGTTTGACTTGATTTTATTTTTCGGGGGGAGGGGGGCTATATCGAGGTTTACGTAAGGATATGTATTCCGCTGGATGTGAGGGACACCCCCTTCCTTTTCTCCCTTTTGTCTTTGTTTTTCTTTCCCTTTTTTCCCTCGTTTTGGATTGCACCGGACTTGATTCTTGTGGTGGCGTATCACAGCTACCACATATTACCGAGTTGTTTGAACTGTCTTTTAAATTTGTTTTCCTTCTTACGTGATTTCAACTAGGTCAATCCCCTGTGGGGTATTGTCAGTTGTTGAGGTCAATATCTTAGGTTTTGGATCTCCCCTGATGAACTGCCTAGTAAGCACTTTGATAGGTAGCGAAACACGTGTAGGGAACTATAACTTTACAAAATAAATAAGTAATAAAATAAAAGATCTTTTCGTTGAAAAAATATCTTGTAAACTCTCCAAATATACGTATACATATATATATATATATATATATATATATATATATATATGTGTGTGTGTCTGTCTGTGTGTGTGTGTGTGTGTGTGGGTGTGTGTGTGTGTGTGTGTGTGTGTGTGTATCTGTGCGTGTGTGTATATATATTTATTTATTTATTTATTGGATCACGTTTGTGAACGTGGTTTTAAAAGTAAGCTTTTTGTGTTGCCAATTTCCATCAAGTCGTTAACGAGCAAGTTTAGTTTTGTTTGTCTATTTTTTTTTAATCTACAAAAGCAACAAATGAAATTAAAAGCTACAAGTGTACCTATATAGCATTACCAACAAACGTTATTTGTTGTTACGACGGTAAATGGATTAATTCATTTCTAAAAGAATCCGTTACCTGCTTCAACTATTAAGACCAACTCATTCAAAATGTAATACATTTCACTTATCTTTTTTCTCTACTTTTTCTTATTCTTACCTCTTTCATTTATCTTTTGACCCTTTCATATCGGGAGAAAATATATAAGATGATGAAACATAAAATGGAATGAATTAAGCCCTTTTCACATTAAAATGTGCTAATCATTTGTATACTAGCTGTTCCTGCTCGGCATAGCCCGTGAGTTTAGTTAACGCTTTTTTTTAATAATACAAGAGGAATATACCAACCAGAAAAAAACTCACAAAATAATTCGTTCAAATGGCTGATATATTTTTTAAGAAACAGAAAAGCATCCTAGTGGAAATAATATAAGTAAATTCTTGTTTGATGAGGGTTGATACTTTGTAGAATTCGGTATATTCGGACTACTGTTCTCATCTTGGGTGTTTTTATCAAAACGTTTCGGCCGATGTAACCTTCGACCTTCTTCAGGTGTACCTTGTAGAACTCAGGAACTTTTCTGTCGAACTCGGGAATCTGGACGGAATTTCGAACGGAACCCTTTATTAAATCCACGGCAGTAGCATGCTCTCGTTCCATCTGCCATGACTGGGAAGACGTCTTCAGTAATTCGCAATTCTTCGTATCGCCCGCACTGAGGATTGAACCTTCAACCTTCAGATGACTGTCACTTAGAACTGAATTTTACTTAGTTTTATATCCACTGCGGACAATTCTAGTATGAATGTTGGGAGCCTTAAACCTATTCTTGTTTTTGATCTAACTACTTATCACTGTAGATCACTACTTATCTATTATTTATAATTATAGGTTCCCATATTGTATTAAATTATATACTAGGTCTGCTTAATAAGTCATTGTCGCCTAACATATGCGCTACTTCTTTGAGTCATCTTACTCTCCACCGTTCTTCTCTATCTAAAATTTTTACTTTGTCCCATAAGGGTAGATGGTTACTCTTTCCCTTCCATATGTGGTCAGTCATACCCGACTTTTCGATTTCTCTACGTATTACGGCTTTCCGGTGTTTTTGAGCCTTATCTTTAGTGGACGACATGTCTCACCTCTGTATACTTTTCCACACTTACATGGAATTGCATATATGCAGTTCTTAGTCATGACTTTTTCCGTAGGGGGTTTGACTCTTACAAGATGCTTTCGGAGAGTTGAGTCGCTCCTGAATACTATCCTGATGTTATATGGATTACATATTCTTTTGATTTTTTTCGGCAAGCCCCTCAAATATTATATACAAACTGTGGTGAGTTCTCGGGTGGTGTCCTTTGGTGTTGCGTCTAGATTTGTTGGAGCTGATGTTATGCTCTCTGGATAGTGGTTTCGGTGGAGGGTTTCTCTTAAACTATCCATTTCCTCTTGATATGTATCGTTGTTACTACATATTGTCTTTGCTCGATGTTGTAGGCACCTAATAATTCCTTTCTTTACATTATATGGATGGTGGGAGTTGAAATTTAGATATTGTCCAGTGAAAGTTGGCTTTCGATACACAGATGACCTAAACTCCTGATCAGTGTGAGTTATCAGCACATCCAGGAAGGATAATTTGTTGTTGTGTTCTTTTTCCATCGTAAAATGTATAGATGGGCAGAGAGAGTTCACATGGTCCAGTAATATTTGAACCTCCTCCTGGTGAGGCCAGAGTATAAATGTGTTATCCACATATTGCAGCTACATTGTTGGCTGTAGTGGTGTTGATTGTAACGCCATTTCCTCAAAGTGTTCCATGTATACATTGGTCAACCCGTAGCTAGACATTCTTCCTGTCTGTATATATCAGATCCCATCACGAAGTATGTGATTTCTATGCAGAAGGCCAACATCTCCATTAGATTATCAATTGGGATACAAGTGCGTTCCTTCAGTGTAGCATCTGAAGTCAACCTTTTTCGTACCATCATCAGGGGTTCATCAGTGGGTACTTTTGTGAACAGACTCACAACATCTAGACTCACCATCTGGTTGGAATGAATGGGAGCATTGTTGACTTCTTCCACGAAATGAGCTGAATTCTTAGCATACGATGGAGATTTGCTTGTGAGTGGAGTGATTATATCTACCAGGAATCGGATCATTAGATGGCATGCTGAACCTAAGGTGCTGACAATGGTTCTTCATGGAATACCGTCTTTGTGAATCTAAGGAAGACCGTATAGGTGTGGTAGCTTGCTGTAATGTTGAACAAGCTACCTGTATTTTGCAGGTGGAATTAGGTCTTTTTTTACTAAGGATCTGTGACATCTTTCTCTCTGTTTTCAAAGTCGGGTTCTTTTTTACTTTACAGTAACCAACTGATCCCACTAGATGTGCCAATTTCTTGGAATATTCCGCTCTATCCATTAACACTGTAGCATTGCCTTTGTTTGCTGGTAGTATTATGATATCATCATCACTGCGTAGTGACTTGATAGCCAATACTTCTTCCTTTGAGACGATAGGTTTTGGAGGCTTAGAATTATCGAGTGTTTGTCTCACCTTTCACCTTAACGCACTCCTTGTGCCTTGGGTTTACTCAAGGTTGCCTCTTCTATAGGAACTATTATGTCTAAGTATGGAATCCGCTTGATGGTTTTGGCGAAGTTGAGACCTTTGTTCCGCACTGATTCCTCAGAGGAAGTCAGCTGACGTTTACTTATGTTGACAATGGTTTTTATTGGTGAATGGTGGAACTGGGGTCTTATGTCCTTAGATTACAAATTTTCCAACTTCTTTATTTGGCGAGATTAGATCTCCTTAAATTCATGCTTATACGATATGTCCAGGTATTCTTGGATGTGAGTTTTGTCATCCAGGAAGGGGCCGAGATCGCTTGAGATTTCGGTTAGTAATTGATGTTTCTCCCACCGGATGTTGTGGATTCTATCTCGAACGAGATCATGTCCTACTCGTTTTGCGATCTGTTGTGTTCTCCTGGAACTGACTGGTAGTTTCACCGTTAAGCCTGATGGAACTAGCTTTAGGTCACGGCATCTATATAGGAATGTAAGCTGGTTGCTCATTCTTGCCAATTTTTTAGTTTGTCGATTTGTTTCCATTTTCGTATTATTTCGGATCCGTACCGATTTGATATTATGTTTTGGATTTTTTTAGATGAGGGTTGATCATTTGTAGAATTTGGTATATTCGGACTACTGTTCTCATCTTGGGTGTTTTTATCACAACATTTCGGCCGATGTAATCTCCGACCTTCTTCAGGTGTACCTTGTCGAACTCGGGAATCTTATTAAATTATTTGTTGTAAATTGAATTTTTATTTCACGAAGTAATACATTAAAATGGTTGCCTTATTTTCTAAGAAATCGAAATGCATGCTATTGGAACTAATTAAATCATTAAAGTATTTTTTGTGAATCAATTATTTATTCTAAATGTGATTTTTATTTAATTAAGTAATACATTTAGATAGCTTACTTGTTATCTAAGAACCCGTAATGCATTTTAAAGTGAAACGAGTGCCACCTCCTCTGACTGAAGGCAGAAAAAAAGACTACCCTTTGAAGCCAAAATGCATTCTAGTAGGTGTAATATTATCATTAAATTTATTTTTGTAAATAATTTATTTGATCTAAATTGGAATTTTATTTCACGGAGTAATTGATTAAAAAATCCGTGGTGTTTTCCAAGAAACCGAAATGCATTCTATTGGAATTAACTTAACTAGTAAAGTATTTTTCGTCCACAATTATTTATTCTAAATATGATTTTTATTTCACAAAGTTAGTCATTTAAAATGGCTGACTTTATTTCTTAGTAAATCACAATGCATAAAAACAACTGCGCCCTCCTCTGACCGAGGTCATAACAGATACTACACCTGGATCCCAGCCAGAAAGGCTGGAATCAACAGAAGAATCACTTAGTAGAACAACATGTAGTTTGTATGTGCTAAGAAAAAACATTCTATCCCAAATTACGCACAACCAGTTTCTATAGGATTGTAAGTTTTCTAACTGCTACTCGATCGAAACAACGTACAAAACCATTGTGTATTTCTCATGGTCGTCATCTTCTCTCTTTCTCTCTCTCTCTCTCTCACACACACTCTCCCATCTCTGTCTCTCTCCCCCTCTCCCTTCCCCTCTCTCTCTCTCTCTCTCTCTCTCTCTCTCTCTCTCTCTCTGTATGAGCCGAAATGCATTCTGGTGGTGTAAGATGTTAAAATAAATAATTGATTGATATTATATGTGATAATGGATGAGTTATGTGAAGGAATCTCTCTCTCGCTTTCTCTACCTCTATCTATCTATCTCTCTGAATCCATATACATATATATATATATATATATATATATATATATATATATATATATATATATATATATATATATTGTAATTTATGAAAATATATTTATGGCAATTAAGCTACACAGGGGCTTCCGCGTTTCATCCCTGTAGGGAAACGTCAGGCTAAAATTCATGGAGTTAGTTTTGCCGGGTGTTTTTATATACAAGTCTAGCTAGTTAACCAATCAGATTCTTTGTTGTTCTATTAGCCAATCGTTAGACTTCTCACAATAGTTCGGTTGATTTTATTTTCTATTTCCTATTCTGTTGTTCTGTTTTCTATAACCTGATTCATCCCTGTTTCTTTGGTGTTCTCTTAGCCAATCGTTGTGCTTCTCACAAACAAAGGTTCGGTTGATTTTACTTCCTATTTCCTATTCTATTGTTTTGTTTTCTATAGGGTTGCCTATTCGTGTTTTTTGCTGTGTCAAGCTAAGTGGTGACCTTAATTTAACACGTGCTGTCTCGTATTTCTATTTTAGGTTTTAGTTTAGTTTAGTGTTTTTTTATTTATTTGTTTATTTATTTATTTATTTAATTATTTTTTAAACCTAAGGTAAATTTTATTTTGTGCAAGCAGTTGTTTTCTATTTCACTTCTACAGTTTAATAGGTTTTAGGGTTCTTTAATGTTTAGGATTTCAAATTTCTCATTCAAACATAATCTACACGGGTCGTCTAAATTTCTTCATGTACTGGCCTGTTGTATTATTTTCTATTCAATTATTGGTGAACGTCCGTTTTCTTTTAGCTCCCAATAATGGTTTGCTAGTGCTGTTTTAATTACGTGTTTTTTGTTTTTAAATGTGCTGTTGTGGTCGTAATATCTGGTTTTAAAATCTAGGGAGGTCATTCTCACGTAGTACATTTTGTTATTCGGTCGTTCTTTGGTAAATATTGTGGCTTAGTAAACAATATTTTGGTTAGGAATTTATTTTGTAGTGGACAAAGTGTACGAGTTTAGCAGTTACAACTTTTCTCTTCATTACTAACTTTCTCATTTCTATTTGGGTGATTGCTATTAGGGTTTTGGTTATTACTATTTGTAGTGCCTATATTTTTGTTCGTCTTAGTGTTATTTTTGCTATATTAGTCACTTTTTATGCAATTTGTTATTTTTTTTATTCTCTACTGTTCTCCTTTAGTATTTTGTTATTTTGTACTTTAATTATCATTTCCAGGTTTCCACAGCAGCTATAGAACAGCTTTGGGTTATTGTTATTCAATTTTCAATGAGATTTAGGAATTTCTTGCCCAGTTTAGTTTTTAGCATCTCATTATAGGACGGTGTATACCAGATTATATTCTTTTCTTTCATTTTTAATTCTATTATAATTATTTGTGTCCTGTTTCTTATATTTAATTTCGATATTATGGTAACCACTATTTTTTAGAGCTGTATTGTAAATGTTGCTTTATTTTTTAAATACACTTTCGTTGCTAGAGTTATAGATAAGCTTAGAATTCAGAATCTGTTTTATGATGCATGGGGTGATTAAACTTTAGGTTTACTTATATTAGATTAGCGTTATCTTTGCCTCTATCTTATATATATATATATATATATATATATATATATATATATATATATATATATATATATATATATATATATATATATATATATATATATATATATATATATGGTACACGTATTGTATTAGTTTCTGTAGATGTAAATCCGTTGAAACTCCAGTGTTTATAAAAAGTGCTCAATAACAAATAGAGCTGTTCTTAAGTATAAAGAAGTCTCTGTCTTCTTTGGTCTGAAGAGGTTGACTCTCTGTGAAGAGTACAACGGAAACATGTATGCACATATGTAACCAATAATGTTTGTATAAATAAAAATGTACACTATATATATATATATATATATATATATATAAAGAGAGAGAGGGGGAGAGGAGGGGGCAGATAATTGTCTCATAAGCTGAGAGGTCATACAATTTAATCAGAGGTTCAAAAGTAAAACATTCTGCTCTTCCTGGAAGAATCTAATCCGGAAACTACAAATATTGCTCATTGTGTAAACAGATGTTCCTTTCATCAGCCAAGTTTTTGCTGTGTGGGCCGGGGTAAAGCATCTGTGGTAGGTGCATGTGGTCATTTCTCACGACCACAGTTAATACATTGGAAAATTTCTTCAATATAAACAAAAAACTTCTCGATGCACCCTGCCCCAATCCTGTCTCAATTCTCCAAAAACAAGTTAATCTATCTAACACCAAAACTTCACGATTTCAACTTCCACCTTTTTTGTTTATCTATACTAAAGGTCCATCAAAAATAATTATCCGTGACCTATCACTCATGTAAGTGCTAGCAATCTACCACTCCAGCGATCAGCAACCACACAGAGAAATCATCCACTCCGCATGCAGACAAACAACGGAAAGAAACAGAAAAAATGCTGTGATTATCCACGACAATTCTCTTCTTCAAAGCCTGTCTCTATTGCTCCCCCAATATCCAGAATATAAAGTAAATTTAAATTAGAAAATAATATTAATTCTATCCCATCTAAATCACTCTATTTATCTCCCCCACTCACCAACCCACCCAAAAATTACATTTAGCCTGTATCAAGGACGTACATCTCTCTCCCTCTCCCTCTCCCTCTCTCTCTCTCTTACTCTCTCTCTCTCTCTCTCTCTCTCTCTCTCTCTCTGATTTTTTTCTAACCGGGGCCTGACAAGCGATCTACTCGCAATGCTGACTGAGTTCTATCAATTTGTTTTTTGTCTAGATTTCCATTTACAACCCTACCTATAATGTAACAAAAAAGCAAGAGACCTTTGAATAAACCACAAAGAACTCAAAGCGAACCAAAACGAAATAATTTCAGACCTACCAATTTGCTTTTACGTCTCAGCTGTTCTTCGATTCTGTTTTGTCTGTGGTGTTTCCTTATGGTCAATCTTGGGACTGTGCATCACGCGGTTGTAGTATCTTGCAGAGCCTATCTCAGTCTTCTGGGCGTCATATGCGGGTTCATGTGTATACCTCTGCATTTCTAGGGTCAGTTCTTGTCACCGGTAACCAGATGTGAACCGGTATGAATGCGTTCACTACACCGGTAACAATCGTCCTACACGTTGTGCTAGAGCTAAAGTTGCCGTCCGACTCAGTCAGTGATGCAACAAAGAATCACAACTCCAGGTTATAAACTAGTAACAAGTTTATTTGTGGGGGTTTCAAATGAAACTCGTGTTCCCAGGTTAAATGACAAATATGCCAAATGAGATTTTCCCGACCCAAAAAAAGAAGTCCAATCAGCACAATCCTTTAGCTAAGAACACCTGTGGGCCCATCTTGTCTGCACATGCATACAGCTCAAACTGCTCGCCAGCCCTTTGAAAACCAACTCCCTGTCATGCGCAGACGGCGAGGTCTCCTCCTCCCACTTCCTGGAATCATTTACTCCTGACCAGAAATTTTGGATTCTAGTCTTTCTTCAAATAGTTTATACAAATGAGTCCGCATAAAACTAAAAACTAATGAAATATTCGGTCAATGTGTCATAGAATTAAAGCTTACATAAATCAATATGGGGTAAGAGGAAGAAAATCCAAATCGTACGGTTAACAGTTGGTGTATAGACGAGAAAAAGAATATCCGGAAAACACTTCCATGCCGGTATTTATTACTCATATCTCTATTATGGTTAAAGATTTCGGTATCAAGGAAGGGAAGAAGGGTCGGTATCTCTTAAACAAAGGGAGACAATCATGTAATTTCAAAAAGCCATTTGGAGTATAAAAAATTTGATATAAAATGATGAATTTAAATCAACTAATAAAATATTAAATGTTCAAATTAATAACATTTATTAATCCATTAATACAAAATAAAATGCAATACAGAAGAAGGAAGAAGTAAAAATATAATTATTAATCATAAATTATTTAATTATTATAATTGCTGAAATGAAGGAATTAAAATATATTTTTTTGTAATTGTATCATTTAATCGTAAATGTAATTCAATGTTATTAGTAATGGCATATTTTCGCTTTATATGGACGAAGTAGTTTATGAAGTTGGTTAAATGTTCTGCAATGATCTTCATATGCATCAATGAAAAACGATTGCAATTGTATTTACCAACAGCCCCGCGAATATAATACAAGATCAATTTAGGGTTATTTTTTTAAATCCCAGTCTCTTCCTAATGTGGAGGCACCTGAAGAGGCTGAACTAAATATTAGAACAGATACTACACTTGTCCAGTGAGTGTTTTTTTTTTAATTACGTTGATAACAAGATAATGTGAGCGTATCATTATCCGATGGAATTGTGGCCTTCAAGATCAACCGTAAAAAAACAAGTCGTGTGCTGCGAATTATCATGCTTTATGCAAAAAGTGGTGTCATCTATATCACCTACCCAAACAAGGTTGGAAAAAAGCCTATAAAAGGCTATCGTGGCTATCGTGGAGAAAAACTATACAGTGGTAACAAACACTAGACCGTGGCAAAACAAATCTATAGATATATTTAATTAATGCTCATGCTGATATGCTTCCAACACAATATATCG
>OY744523.1:153421746-153489246 GCA_963556195.1 Sepiola atlantica
ACTGACTGCAGACAGATTCCGATGTCTAATTTTTGTGCAGAGCTTAACCGCAAGCAAAGATTCCGAGATAAGGGCGAGAATCTTGACGAAGTTGGAGCAGGACCCTAATTTTACGTTGCAAGCGATTGTTGACGAATTGAATAGAATCGTAAGCATGCGACACGATTAAGCGAATATTAAAGAAAAAGACGTGGTTCAAGTCCGATAGGCCAGAAGAGATGGTTAAAAAATAGACATTTGAAACCTATTAGTCGCTATGCAGAAAGCACACAAAGGTGGAAACCAAAAACATGGGAAAACACACACATAAGCGGCAACCAGACACATGTCCTTCATATTTAGCATTTCATATAAAAGGCAGGTGTTCCTTTAAAAACAAAATTTGTTATTTTTGTGGAAGGTTAGAGCACGTAATGCATCTGTGTAGAGAAAAAAGGTCGAGCGCTAAGAGTTTTGTAAATGCTGTAATTTCCAGGAAAAATGGCGGCGGCCATCATGAAAGAAAATTTCATGATATAAAAATGAACAACAAAAATATTCGTTTTCAGATAGACACTGGTAATGATTATTCTATAATCAGTTAAGACTCCTAAAAAAATTGGTAAACCAACATTGGTTCGCAGCGAAAAGGTTGCAAAAGGAGTAACTTGTAGAAAGCTGAATTTCATAGGAGAATTTATGAGCAACATTTCTTTTGGGAATCAGACGTGTAAAGATAATATCTATGTGCTGAAAAATACTTCCGATTTATTCCGTACCGACTGGATGGCTTTATTTGACTTGTGTGATATACCGATAAGCTCATTCTGCAACTCGGTAAAGGCTCCCTCTCCAACACACAAATAGTAAAAGTGAAAAACTTAAGAAGACTTTGAAAAAAGATTTCCCGGAGATATTTTCGCAAGGTTTGGGCAGATGCAGAAAAACGAAAGTAAAATTTGAGGTAATGGAAACCCCTACCCCAGTTTTCAAACCAAAGCATATTGTACCCTATGCATATGTAGAATCGATAGACCAGGAGCTCGATCGCCTAGAACAAATGGGGGTACTAAGTAAAGTACAATATTCAGAGTGGGCGTCACCCACGGTTTACATAGAAAAAGAAAAAGAACAATATTCGTGTGTGCCTGGATTTCTCAACAGACTTGAATATATGCCTGAAAATGCATGAATATCCATTGCCTAGCGCTTATTGCTCGGGAATGACGGTATTTTAATTTTTGTCTTTTAACTGAAAGATAATGTAATATTTAGGACGCTGAAAATTTATGAAGACAATAAATGGCGTATGAAAAGTGTTATACGCGACCACTTTTTTTAAACGTGCTACTAATGTAGCACGTTCAAAAAAAGTGGTCGCGTATAAGATAGAAACATGTAATGGAGAAGTTGTCACAGAAATGTTTTAATTTATACTTGGCTGGGATTCTTAGTTACGTTTTTTTATATTATATGATGAATACCAATTGAATTTAATCACAGAAAAATAGCACGATGTAATGTAGTAAAAACGTTGACTTAAGTCACCTAACTCAAAAACAACTTTGAATTAAAAAAATCGTTTGTTTTTAATAATGGTTGGAATCTAACTTGTAACTTTTTAATGACTCATTGACATCCTTCACCTCTACGCTACCCAGACAAATATAAACTTTTGATATCACCAGAAAAGTTTCTATGTTAACTTTAAACGACATAGCAGTTAATATCGCGGGTTTTGTACGTTTTCGTTGTTGATGTCACTGAACAGCAGTTTGTTCAGATTTCTCTATAATTTTCGGTGTTGACTCAAATGATATCGCATACGTCTTTAAATATTGCTGATCGCCCTTTTGTTGAGGTGATAAAAAGAAACCTTTATGTACTTATAAAGTAAGAATGCAAAATATTTTTCGTATTCACTTTTGATTTGTTTACCAAGTTGGTGACAACTGTTAAGATCCACCATGTTAAGCTGTAGCGTCCGTTGAAAATCTAGCTAATGAAAACGCTGGAAATGTTATTAGCAAGCGGTGTTGTGGGGAAATGATGTATTATGAAATATTTACAAACAGTTTTTTATTAAGAAATTCGCTCTTCAATAGATGAAAATTATATTTATGAGGTTAAAGATTTACGAAAAAACTAATGTGTCTTTTGGTTTATTAGTTGTGAAGGTTAATCATAAAGAATGGCTCTATGATAAAGTAAACGGAGTAAGTAAAATTTGAAAGAAACTGAAGCGAAATACATTTTTATAAAAAAAATCGAGGTACAAGGAAAAATAAAAATTGGCTAGTTAGAATCAAATACTGATTTATCAGATGACTTGTTATCGGTAGCAAACTCTGAAAATCTGATAAATCCTTTTTCGATATAATTCTGTAAGCGTTATTAGATACCATGTGAGAAGTTACATCGAATAAATTACTTCAAACACTATTTGGTATAAGCATAGTAATTTCTAAATAGAACAGACAGACATAATTCCTATTTTGTATCTAATATATAAAGTAAAGTCAGCCTCTTTGTCGTTTCTTTGTAATCGATAACTTTCCTAGAAAATCAATATGTCATTCTCGTTCGTCAGTTTTTTTCTTAGGGGTCGTTGAAGCATGCGGTTAAGAAGAATAAAATGTAATTCGATGTAATTCGTTCCAGAAAATACTTTGTAATGGTCAAATTTATTTTAAATGGCCACCATCTTAAAAATGGAACGCACTTCTGTATTTTCTATACAGGGTTGCTTCCTTTTGATTTGAAAAAATAATATTTTGGAAAGAAAACAGGTATAGTTTAAAAAAACAAGAAAACAAAACAAATTGAAAGTAAATACACTACAAATAACCTATAAGTTAGGTATATGTATATGTTTATATATATATATATATAAGTATCTCTATGTATACGATTAACTTCTAAACTAATGAACCAATCACTATGAATTATTGAATATATATTCTAGGTAACACGGTGAGTAATGTGGACACATTATTTATTTGTAAACTTTGTCGTTTAGGGGGTGTGCCCTCCTAACTCGCTCATCCCTCCCAAAACCTTTAAAATAAGCGAGATACAAAAGTTTTAGTAGAGAAATAATTGCTCTACATCAATTTTTTTAGTTATATTATGCAAGAAAATATTAATCGAACCGATGCGTTCGTGCTTGATGGTCAATAAACTCTATCATTATAAAGTATGGGAGATGTACTCTAAGGAATACGGTGAGTAACGTGAGCACATTATTATTTTTTAACTTTACCATTTAGGGGGTGACCTCGAAACCATACCTTAACCCCCCCCCCCCTCCAAAAAAAAATTAAAATAAGCTATATACGATTTTTTACCAAATAAATAACGTTTAAATACTAAAGCTGTCAAAAATAAATACGGGTGTGTGTAAATTACAATTCTAATTGCGAGTAAGTAAGACAAAAATAAAATGTATGTGATGATTTAAAAGCGGTCGTTTTTCTTTTTGTAGTCAGCGAACGGTGCGAAAAACAAGACGTCCCAGCAAAACCAAGCAGAAAAAAAAGAAGATCCAGATGGGAAACGAAAGGATTTAACAAGCGGGTAAATCCTTCTTAGACTTTTCTGGCAACGTGTGTATGTGTGTGTGCGCGCGTGCGTATATACTACAGGGTGTCTCAAACAATTTGACATCATTTAAAGGTTAATTTTCTGGAAATTGAACGGTTAGGTATTGAACATCATATGTTTCATGTGACCGGCACACGTCAAGTCGATAGTTTAGCTCTTGCCAAACATGCTGTAGCATGTCTCTAATAACATTATCCTGTGCGGTAGGTATTCTTTTCTTGAGTTCACCGATGCTAGCAGGAGGGGGCGTATGAAATGTGTCTTAATCACCGAAAATTACACGTTTGTCGAACTCGTCTTCTTCAAGTTCCTATAGCATGTTAACACAAAATTCTTGGTGTTTTCACAATCATCTGCTTTTAAAGCCTGAGCGAGTTGCGGACAGTGGAGTTTATTTCCAATCGTTTCCATCGGGATACTATTAACTGTCATTTGAGGAATCTGAGTTTCCAAACTTGTTTTCGTTACGGACTTCTCGGGTCTCTGCATGAGCTTTTCACGAATTTTTTCGGCATTCTCTTCTGAAGTTGACGATGTTCTACCAAATCCTTTACCCTCGTATAAGCACTATTATTTACCAGTTGGTGAAGTTTTTCTAAATTTTGTATTGAAGAGATGCTGTCTGTGTTCGAGTATTTTCTAACACGAAAAATGATTTCTCTTTGAGAAAAAGAAGAAAAAATTAAACATTAAATAATAGATCTTGATCTGTTTCGATACATTCTGTGAAAAATTGAGGTTATTTCAACAGGAGTTACCAAATTGTTGGCCTGCGAAATTATGTCGAATTTTTTGGGACACCCTGTCTGTCTGTCTGTCTGTCTGTCTGCGTGTGTGTGTGTGTGACGGTGGTTTGTTTGGTGGAAGAGAGTCAAAAAGGTAACTTGGTCACCCGACCTCAGTAGTGAGGCCTAGAGTTTCGGAAAAGAGCTTCCACGTTGTCTGCTTCCGGGTGTTTCGCAAAAACGGCAGACGTTTTAAGTTTACATCTTTCTCGGATAAAGCAAGAATTCCTGTAAACCGCCATTGCAGGATACGTTGTTTCAGATTTGTGATTGAAAGCATTGTTTTTAATAAGTGTTACCATTGTTAAGTGTTTGCGTTGCGTCTATTTCAGTTTTTGAACATTACTTGGTAGTAATATACTTTTATAATGTATCTATGCAAAGTGAAGCAGATTATACGGTATGACTGATGGGGTATGACCTTACGATCAGCTCAAACCCCATATTCGAATAGATAGTCGGTTGGTTAATACAATCAGGCGACACAGGTAAGATTTCAAGTTTAGTTTCTGCAGAAATGTTAGATGATATACACGTCGCTCAAAGAAAATGTGTCTGCTCTAGTTTAGTAAATAACTTTATTTTTAGTTAAAATCGTCGTCTTCTTTTTTATGAAGGTATCAGCGTCACGGGAGAAGTATTAAGGGAAAAATCTACACATCTGACCGACAAAATAGAACCCACTAATCGTATGCAACAGCAACTAATCGTATGCAACAGCCACTAATCGTATGCAACAGCAACTAATCGTATGCAACAGCCACTAATCGTATGCAACAGCAACTAATCGTATGCAACAGCCACTAATCGTATGCAACAGCAACTAATCGTATGCAACAGCCACTAATCGTATGCAACAGCAACTAATCGTATGCAACAGCAACTAATCGTATGCAACAGCCACTAATCGTATGCAACAGCCACTAATCGTATGCAACAGCAACTAATCGTATGCAACAGCAACAAATCGTATGCAACAGCCACTAATCGTATGCAACAGCAACTAATCGTATGCAACAGCCACTAATCGTATGCAACAGCAACTAATCGTATGCAACAGCAACTAATCGTATGCAACAGCCACTAATCGTATGCAACAGCAACTAATCGTATGCAACAGCAACTAATCGTATGCAACAGCCACTAATCGTATGCAACAGCAACTAATCGTATGCAACAGCCACTAATCGTATGCAACAGCAACTAATCGTATGCAACAGCCACTAATCGTATGCAACAGCAACTAATCGTATGCAACAGCAACTAATCGTATGCAACAGCCACTAATCGTATGCAACAGCAACTAATCGTATGCAACAGCAACTAATCGTATGCAACAGCCACTAATCGTATGCAACAGCAACTAATCGTATGCAACAACCACTAATCGTATGCAACAGCCACTAATCGTATGCAACAGCAACTAATCGTATGCAACAGCCACTAATCGTATGCAACAGCAACTAATCGTATGCAACAGCAACTAATCGTATGCAACAGCCACTAATCGTATGCAACAGCAACTAATCGTATGCAACAGCCACTAATCGTATGCAACAGCAACTAATCGTATGCAACAGCCACTAATCGTATGCAACAGCAACTAATCGTATGCAACAAAGTGAAAAGATGTTTGTTTGTTGGAGTTGTCTACTTTACGGCATATCAACCCTTTTCACGTAATTTAATGCTGACAGGGAATACCTATTTTAAACGATTCATTGACCATAAATTGTTATTTAGTCCATGTATTGCATTTCAACCTTATGCCACACACACAGCAACCAAATTGCCATTATAATTACAAAAGATTAAAGATCGCAAATTGTATTTCTTCCTTGGTCGCTGATGGTTTCCTTATACGTGCTCCTGAATGATCTTTCCGAACTAAGGGAACGTCGACTCTAGATAAGTTATTTCATACCCTTTTTTAAAATAATTCACCCCAAACAAGGCAGGACGCCACTGTAGACGTAAGGGGCTACTGAGAATTAGGAAGTAGGTTTAGGGTGTCATTCTAAGTTGGGTGCTGTGCAGCAAGATGTCTGTTTACATTAGTTTTAAGCCTCTGCATGTCGGTACTGTCGGGGAAACAGGGGGCAGGGAATGAGTTCCAGAGGCCAGCAGCACGAAGTAAGAAGCTATTGAAGTAGAAGGCTCTCCGGCATCTGTGGACCTCCATAGTGAATGGATTTGATTTAGCTGATTGTCGAGTTTGTCTAGTGAATTTACGTCGAGGGGGCACCAGAGTAGTCAGTTCATCGGAGCATAATCCATTGAAGTATTTGTAAAACAAGCACAAGGTTGCTACATTGCGGCGATGGGACAGGGGCTGGAGCTTAGTTGACAGTGATGGACCTATTAGGTTGGCAACTCTTTTTTGGACCTTGTCAAAGAGGGAAGGACTAGTAGATGATGCCCTAGCCCAGATGTGGTAACAATACTCCATGCATGGGCGGATGGTGGCTTTGTAGAGATACAGGATAATGTCAGGTGTGAGGAGTTTTCTAGCACGGTAGAGGGAGCCCAACTACTTTGCTGCAGTCTTGGCAATGTCTTCAATGTATTTGTTCCAATTCATGTTACCTGTGAAGGTTAGGCCGAGGAGTTTGAATGTTGAACTCTCAGGTAGGGTGTTATTTGCCATGACAATCGGTGGTTGGAGAGATTTCTTGTAGTTATTGAAGGAAAGGAGCTTTGTCTTTGCGGCATTAAAAGTTACCAACCATTTATAACCCCAATCCACTACAGCCTGGAGGTCATTTTCTAAGGATTCAGCCATTGCCTCAGATATGATCGCGTCTGTTTTGTCAACATGACGAGAGTAGAGCGTGGTTTCGTCAGCAAATAAACCAATCTCAGACTCAATGTCATCAGGGAGATCGTTTATGAAGATCAGGAACAATAATGGTCCAAGGATAGATCCCTGGGGTACACCAGCATTTATGTCATGTTGCTTAGATGAACGGCTATCGAGGACAACCTGGATCTTTCTTTTGGTTAGGAAGGATCTAATTATATTAAGTAATTGCCCAGTAATACCATATGATTGATTAAGGATTCAAAGATTTTAGCAAAGATCGGCAGTAGACTGATTGGGCGGTAGTTCTGGGATCGGTTCTATTTCCAGAATTCTTGTAGACTGGTACCAGAGAGGAAATTTTCCAGCTATCGGGGAAGCAAGATTCAGCTAGGCATTTATTGTAGAGTTTGGAGAGAACAGGGGTCATTTCAGCAGAGCATTTCTTTATTACTATTACAGGTACAAGATCAGGCCCACAAACTTTGGAGATGTCAAGGTTTTTTATGATGTCTCTGACCTGGGATGGGGTGATGACCAGGTTATCAAGTGTGGTTTCGGTCCTCAATGGGATTTGGGGAGGGGTGGGTATCTGAGTCCAAAGTGGAGTTAGAAGCAAAACGCTGGACAAGTAGTTCAGCCTTATTAGTTGCCGTGCAAACGACATCATTGTGGTTTGATAGTGGGGGAATCGTTGATTGACCATTGTTCACTACACTATTGTAGCTTTTCCAGAAATCGCAAGTACCTAGTTTCTGTGACTGAATGCGTTTTTTTTGTTAACTCAGTATACATTCTCTTTGCTTCGCCTATCATTATTTTTTTACTTTATAAATTTCTGTCTATTAGTAGCTTACTTATGGAGACCGAATTATGGAATGCTTGCTGCCTCTCAGTAATGGCAACTGCACATTTCGAGGTGAACCATTGGGGAGAGTGGGTCTTGCAAAAGAATTTTCGCATGGTGACATAGGCTTCAATGCCTGCTTTGATCCATTCAGTTAACTCATTTGCACATTGGTCAGCAGGGAGTGAGAAGGTTTCCCTCCATGGGGCGTTGCTGATGTTATCTCTGATTGACTCAAAATTGCCTGCTCGAAGTATCACGTTATTTTGAGCAACGGCTCATCAACTTTTGGACGACTTTTTAGGGTGATATGGATCATTAGCACAATGCAATCACTCCCGAGTGGGCTATGAGCTTTCGTCACACAAGCCTCGGGCATTGAAGTCAAGAAACGGTCGAGAAGTGAGCCTTGCTGGTCTACTTGATGGGGGGTGCGGGTCGGGAAATCGACAGTCTGAGAGAGGAAGTGAGCTAAGGAGAAATTATACGTAGAGTTGCCAGCTGCGTCAGTAAGGCTGAAGATTCCCAACCAGTCACCGTAGTGTGCATTAAAATCTCCAAATACATGTATCTGGGCATTCGAGTCAAGTGAGAGTGGTATATCTATGCTTTCAGAGACAGAGTTTAGCAGGGTACGGTATAAAAAATATAAGTAGCTAAAGCATATGTGGTCTTGGTCATCCGATTCTAACCTATGTTCTCTAGTCAGGGGGAGGGTGTTCCGAACATAAACTCCTAGCCCGTGCATATGTTTGTCAGAGTCTTTACGGTAGAGTGGGAGGTAGTCAGTCATGTACAAAATGGTGAGAGGAGATTGAGGATTGAACGTTTGTTTGACTTAGTTCTCGGATATCGGGGGAGTTTGTCAGGAGAAAAGTTTCTACGTCGTTGAAGTTGGTTCTAAGTCCCCGGATATTTGTGAATGCGAGCCTCAAGGGCGGAGGCGAATGTGTTTTTGTTAAGTGTCTGGTTTAGGTTTGATTTGATTTTTTGTAATTACATTTTTGTTTTGTTATAGAGTGGGTTAGGCAAGGTGGGTGCTTGTTAAGTGCCAATAGGCTCACACAACCAGTCCATTAGTCGCAACCTGGTCCATGGGGGTTGTGGCCTTATGGAAAGCCCACTAGAGATAACTGAAGTGTCCCTTTCCATGCGCGACATGGCACATACAACTACCCACGGTATTATGCAACTGATGATGGAGCAGCCATTCTTGGCGCTACCCAAGAGTTTGGGCTCCTGTCTTGTCAGTCGGAAACAGCAGCCAGACAAGCTGTCTAACCTGTACCCTCACCATGTCGGAACAAGGGCGACCCAGACTGGTCATGTAAGACAGTGACGAAAAAACTTCCCCCAAGTTGTCCAAATAGAGAAAAAGAGAAACGGCATTCATTGTCCTAGCAAGGAAACAAGGTCAAGCACTGAGTGTTTTTGAGGCGTCCCAGCGCTGGTACCTCTGTGCTTGGCTAATAGACAAAAAGAAATACAGAACTGTTGGAATACAGAGGAGGTTTATTCGGCTTGATAATCGCTCCAAATCACTGTCCAATGGAGTGAAATAGAAAGAGGTCAGATCGAGAATCATATCTTGTCAGCCCATTTCGATTTAACATGTTTCTACGTGGTTTGCTTCCAAACAACTGACAAACTTTCCTCTCTCTCTCTCTCTCTCTCTCTCTCTCTCTCTCTCTCTCTCTCTTTCTCTTTCTGAGC
The DNA here is from genome assembly GCA_963556195.1 of Sepiola atlantica. Classification (NCBI taxonomy): domain Eukaryota; kingdom Metazoa; phylum Mollusca; class Cephalopoda; order Sepiida; family Sepiolidae; genus Sepiola; species Sepiola atlantica. Next base: position 153,431,474 of record OY744523.1, read on the forward strand.
CATGCTACGTCGTATCCGTTTCTAACAATTCTCACAGTCTAGTAATCTTATCCTTTGGTTCAGCAAGTTGACCCCGACTGAACTTTCATTTCCTGTTATTTTCACTTGAACACTTTATATACTAGTGGGTTTACTGACCCAGTATTTAACACATAACTGCGGGTTTTAATTTCATACCTTTCCCCCATGGCACTATAGCGCAAGCGAATGCAATAGTTCCAAGTGGATTTAGACTCGGCCTATCCCATAGTCTGCACCAGTATCCATTAAGCCATTCGCATGAGAAGTATATAACCAAGCAGACACACGTAAATTGCATATTATTATCCTCCCACCTATGTTAATAGCCGTGATACACCTTTATATTCAGTCATATATTCTTAATTTCCGCTAACAGGCTCTTCATCAAATAATGCAAGTGCAATGCTGGAGATTAGAAAATCATTTTTTTTAGATGAGGATTGATAATTTGTATTTTTTGGACTATTGTTCTCATCTTGAATGTTATTCTCACAATGTTTAAGTCGATGTAACCTCCGACTTTCTTCAGGTGTATCTTGTTGAACTCTGAAATCTGTACGCAATTTCGAACGAAACTCTCTATTTAATGCACGGGGGTAGACTGCTCTCGTTCCGTCAGTTATGGCTTGCAGAACGAAAGCAAGCTACCCCCATGAATTAAATAAAGGGTTTCGTTCGAAATTCCGTACAGATTCCCGAGTTCGACATAAAGATTTCATAGTTCGATAAGACGCACCTGAAGAAGGTCGAAAGTTACACCGTTGTGAGCATAACATCCAAGATGAGAACAGTAGTCCGAATAATACAAGTTATTAATCCTATACCAAAATATCATTTCTAATCTCCAGATTAAAGATTTCTAAAGACCAAAGTCAGATAAGTTAAGAATTATTCTAAATGACGGTCGAAGGAAGACAAACATGTAAGAATCGATCATCATTTTATAACTAAAAGGATTTAAGAGTTTTTTACAAAGAATAAATCAAAATCCTAAATTAAATTGAATTTGTACAAATTCCAAGTTAAAATTAAATTTAATGATTGCTATTTAGATGGGCATAACAGTTAATACAATCTATTTTGTGAAGTAATTATTCTTAAAATAAAAGTATTTTATTTAATTTATAAATTTATATAATTTATAAACAGCCCACCTGCATATTAAAGTCCTACACATACATATATACCCCTATGTATACATATACTAACATATAATTAAACTTGCTTAACACAAAAGACAAAATGAGCAAATATATTTTTTAAATAAATTACTAGAAGGATTGAGTGGAAAATAAAAAATAATTCAAAATTTTTATTCATTAAAATAAAACGAAAATATCGAATCAAATTAAAACTGTTGAAAAAATGAATGTTTAATTAATTTTGAACTTGTATTAAGAAATCGAAACACAAAATCAGGAGAAATAAAGAGAAAGAGGGAAACATTGTGATTAATATTTGCGAGAAGAAGAAGAAGAAGAAGAAGAAGAAGAAGAAGAAGAAGAAGAAGAAGAAGAAGAAGAAGGTAACTCAGGATATAGAACTGGAATTCGAAATGGGAAAATGATGAAGCAATTTGTTCCAAAATATTTTAGTTACTCTATTAGAAAAAAAGAAAATGTAATTGTAGGGAAGATTTTTTTTTTAGTCTTTCTTGCAGATAAATTTCCAGTGCAAGTAGATATATTTAAACGTATCGATTAACATGAAAAGAGGAAAAATAAAAATAACAAAAAGCATATAACTAACCAATCGCGGATTAATTAGGACATTTGATAAATTCTTTAATTATAAATACTCGGGAATTCTGGAAGCGGACGCCATTAATCAATACAGATAGAAGAGATGCTAAAATAGAAGACCTAAGAAGAACAAGAAAACTCCAGGAAACTAAGACAACTTGGGTAATATCTCTAGTAAGATATTCTATACCCTTCATAAACTAGAAAAATAAAGAACTCGGGAATCTTGAACAAAGAACCAGAAAATTAATGACTATGCACAACGCACTGCACACGAAGAATGATACTGATTGACTCTATGCAAAAAGGAAAGAAAATAGAAGAGGACTCATAAGTATTGAAGACAATGAAATAAAAGAACTACATAACACAAAATACCGTGAGGCTGATTGCCGCCGTTATAAGGAACGCTAAACTGAACAATACATAGAAAACAATGCAAATGAGAAACAAAAAGATGAGAAAGGAAAATTAAGAAGAGATGCCACTACATAGACTATTTATGTGACGAACCAAAAATAGTGTGTGTGAGAAAAGATGGAAATAGTAACGAAAAGGATACCTGAAAAGAGAAACGGAATCGTTACTGACAGCTGTACAAACCAACGGAATCAGAACAAACAACATAAAAGCATAAATAATATTCTGAAAAACATCTCTGTGGACAAAGAGACAAAAGAGACATTATAAGTGAATGCAGGAAGCTACTTACACAGGAATATAAGAATAGATATAACTGCGTTGAGAAGGTAGTTAACGATTGCACTTTGAACCTGCAGACAAATGATACAAGCACAGAACGTAGTCACTGTTAGAAAATGAACAGATAAATACAAACGGACAAACTCGCCCAGATTTGATCATAGTTAAAAGATTACGCCTTCGAAGCAGTTGACAAAGTGAAGCTGAAGGGGGCAGAAAACTAAGTAAATACTTAGAAATTACAAGCTCACTTCTGGATTTTCTGTCACCATGTACTTCGTTGGCTGAGAATTTCGTAACACAATAAATGACGATTCAATTTTTAACATTGGCCAAAGAACACATTTCGTAAACGGTGGCACCAATTACGTCATTACGTTTGCTGTCTAAAAGTTATAAAATTTAACTCTAATATTTCCTAAAATAGCACGATTTAACCCAACGGCTAACGTTATTAACCCAATACAAAAACAACGCAACAAATGAAAAGTATATGAATCACAATGTCACAGACATTAGCCACGATATTTTCAAAAACAGAGTTGAATGTGCCTTAAGTTTAGTTTCCGCGCCCAAGTTTTGTCCGGGTATATGTCTCTCTATGACCACATCATGACGCTTTCGGGTGTATTCGCTGAGTATCATCCACGTATTCTTTCTGGGAAACAATGTCAGAATACACCGGCTTTGTCAGGAAGGTTCAAATCGTATCGTTATGCCTTCGACAGGGCTCAGCGTAGCGACTGTTCCTTGCCATCCCCCAAGAAAAAATTAACCACAACAACAGAACAAATAAAATGTTCTTAGTCAAATGTTTAGTATATGCGCTTATGTGCGGTTCTATTTTTCCACCCTTAACCATAATATTATTGAAAATGTGTGCATTTATTTTTATTTTTTTACAACTTAAAATTAAACCGATTTCAAAGATTAATTTTCTACATTGTCTCTGTATGTGGTACAATGTCCGAAATTACACTTGAACATCAAAAGGTTGCGACTGGCAGACATTTTATCGCCTTATGTAAAAATTTTACATATTTAAGTTTCTTTTGTAAAGAAGGAATATCATACCAAAAAGGTAACAACGGACTTACCGCCACTTGCTCCCAATAGTCATTTTTTCCATCCGCCGGCAATGTTCGCAGTTAATATTTTCATTGTTTTACAACGTACTACGTGTCTGTAGTCTTTTTAATAGACACAAACATCTGTGTGTGCTTTTCTTTTCCTTTTTTCTTTTTGTTTCTTTTAATGTCATTTCATTCCTTGTTTGAGTTTTCTTTGCTTTGTAAAACAGCTGAGCTGTTAAATTTAGTTATAATATTTTAAAATGTTTTTAAAATATTTTAAAATGTGCATATTTTTTAATAAATGTGTTTTACCGGTTCTTTTTGTTTTTCATGTATCATTTTTTTTTTTAATTTTTCACTCAAATTGTTCATTTCTACTCAGAATTTATTTGAAAGCGTTATAGTTAATTTCTTTATTTATTTCTTTTTAACTTTATTTTCTTCTATCCATTCTAAGATGTATACATATACAAATGATCAAATTTGTACTTACAAATTTTTTTATGTATTTTTATTTCTTTTTCCACGCAGTGGTTTTATATTTTTGCATCTTCCTTCCACCTTCCTTTTTTTGACCCCTTGGTGTTGTTGTAACCTGTAGACGTTTCCTTAAATCCTGGTCATCTAGACCAAATTAGGATTCTGTCGCATACTACTGGCTCGAGTTCTTTCATGTGCTGTCAGGTCGCCATACTTCATTTGTCATAATCGTCGACTGAGAATTTCTTAACGCAACAACACAAAGAATGACGGTTCAATCCTTTATTCAACCCGAGCCAATCGCCATTAAAAGGTATACCCCCTCCCCCGGCCGCGAGTTCTGCCTTATGAACACTCGAAACGTCCGCCATGTCTCAAGTCTAGTCGTGGAAAGAGAACGTTCACCCCCAACACATGTGATGTCACAGCCGCCCCAGTCTTCCCTCATCCCGTTCCTTAATATATAACACTGAAACAAGGATTAATTCAGAAAAAAAACTGAGACAAAAAAGATCGGAATACAGCAACGATCAAAAAGGACGCGTATGATATAATCTACGGCACTGAAATATTTTTTAAATCGTCGAGTGCGAAACCACCCACATGGCCAGGTGGCGTTTACGAACTACGGGTGAATTGAAATAAAATAACGCTTCGTAAACACAACTAGAAGTATATATCGAAAATACTAAGATGAACCGAAGGGAACTGAGACTACTGCCAGAATAGATATACAAGAGAAATATAATCTGACAGCCCTCCACAAACGCAGAGGCACCAACATCGGCTCTGGGGGATCTAAGAGGATGGAAAGAGCGAGGAGGTATAGCACCATCCAGATCTCGGCTGGAATGTTTCAGGAAGTACTGGAATCTTGAAGAGGATTTTTGTCGCTCAAATTCCAGGGAAAGTAACAACGAGCACACGATGGGGAACTGCTGGTGCAAGAACACCAACTAAACAAATAAATTGTAATTGTGAAATGAATGAAGCGGAGAATACTAGAAAATCAGACTTGTACAAGAACTCCTAGTAGTAGTAGTAGTAGTAGTAGTAGTAGTAGTAGTAGTAGTAGTGGTGATGATGATGATGATGATGATGATGATGATGATGATGATGATGATGATGATGATGATGATGATGATGATGATGATGATGATGATGATGATGATGATGATGATGATGATGATGATGATGATGATGATGATGATGATGATGATGATGATGATGATGATCGAGTTGAATGTGAATGCAGCGTGGAACATGAAGATGTCGATATCGTCTGCTTTTGATCGAGGTTCTTCATGTAGACTTGTAGAACTTTATGTTCCTGAAGGGTTTTAAGGTATCCCCGACTCCGAGGTCAACATGGACCAGCGATTGCTCCAAGTCGTCGAGGAAGTTCGACATGTACAGGCATTAAGTGGCGGTTTCACATGCGCCCAACGCAACGTTGTTATCCTCAGATTAATATTATTGCTTACCGTAGATTCTCCATAGACGCATTGGCAAAAATGATTAGAGGCCGCCATATCCCGATGACGACATTTGGATTTCACCAGAGCCTCTTTAGTCGGGCTGTAGCCCTAATATCACTGGGTGTCAGACCAATCCGCCTTTGGTGACCCTGCCAGGAAGTGAAGTTCACGACCATATTGCCAAAACCGTGCCGTGTTATGGGAGGGGGAGGGGGGCTTTAGCGATGTGCTACTTCTTCGCTGTAATTCCCACGGGTCTCTGTTGTCGATATAGTAATGTATTTGTTTCATCGCTAGTACAGTGTGTTAGGTCCAGCCAACCCCGATGTTGAAAATAAGCAAAAACTGTGCCAAACGTAACTGAAGAAACGAAGAAAATGACGTATAAAATAGTTTGGTGAATTAACTTACGAAGGTATGGGAGTCAAACAATATAGTTTCAATTTAATTTCAACAACAAAAACAAACGCGAAAAACAGAGGCCAATAGAGGAGAAATACACTTTTGTCTTTAATATTTATAATTTTTTTTTTTTCACGGGTATCGTTAGTCCATATAACAACTGTTGTCATTTCTTCATTAGTATTCGTTCGTGGGTATGACCTTAAAGTGCATCTGGTGGTGGGACCCTAATTTGGGAGGGGGGGGGGTGATCATCTCTTAGTTACGATTTCTCCCAGGTCTACTATGACTGGGGTGGTAGTACCTGTCAGGGTGCCATCTATGGGTTAAATGAAATACGCCCCGGACATGGCACTAAACTGTCACTTGGGTAAGATGTTCGCCTTTACTCCATCCAACCGACCCGAAATCCATATTTTCCAGCCCTGTCTACCCTTTTTATATCCCGCCCTCTTTCTCGATCCTATTAACTAATCAATATCACGCCCCAACCATCCTCGTTATGACATAAAACTTCATCCGGTGTGGTGAGGTTCTTGTTTAGTAGCAATATTCCCATATTTGATTTGACGTATTGTTTCAAACATGTACGCTTATAAAACCAATTAATCTACAAACAAAACGTATACAAAACACATGTTCGGTTTCGGACGGTCGACATGCCGTACCTCCTCTCTCCCCGGGTAACAAAATCATTAGCATGAACTTTCGGTTTACTTTCGGCAGCCTCGTAACTCTTGCTTCCTTATTTTGTCTTTTAGTCCTCACATTCTATAAGCGATGTTTCTGACAAAGGGAGAAGGATTGCTGTTTTCTAGGTCGGAATCTATCCACCTAACACTTGTCGTTGGCTAGTTTTTGACCTCGAAGTAGTATTGTTTAGCTCCTTGCATCAAGTGGCTTCATGCCTTGTCTGGGGCGATTTCCATGAAAAAGAAATTACGTTAATTTCAACCGACGCAATTTACTAAGTTTAAAACTGTTTCAAACACAGGAGAGAGGCGCGGTATTTAAAATAGAATGAACGGCGATATGAAAGTGAGTTTGAACGAAGAGAAAGGATGAGGCTAGAAAAAACGTGGAAAGAGATGCGAAAAGGTGCGAAACAGTTAAGAAGAAAAAATACTTTAACAGAACAAAAAAAAACGAAATTATTGATGTATAAAAATGATGGGATGAATTAAAATATCTGATGAATTCAATTACGAAATTATTGATGCTCGATTAAATATAATTAAATAGAAAACGAAAACGAAAACAAGGAAGTAGAAATATTTTAGATTATGTTTTTATTATTTGTAATAATAATAATAATAATAATAATAATAATCATAATCATAATCATAATAATAATAATAATAATAATAATAATAATAATAATAATAATAATAATAATAATAATAATAATAATAATTCCGTGTAATTTTCACAGATCCAGCTTGTTTCTTTCTAATACGTGATTAATTTTTATTTTCTCTTTTTTCTTTCTTTTGAATTAAAGGAACAAATCATGTCAAGCTAAAAAGCCATCTCGGAGTCAAAGTCTACCGCCATTTGTTGGGGCATCTTACGTTGGAACGATGAATGCAGCGGGCGGCAAACATCCCTATCTCGATAGGGTCGTAAGTCATTTATTTCTGATTTCTATAATAATATTGTACCTTCGTATTTACGCTTGTACCTTCGTACGTTATCACCTTCGACACATTTAAAAAAAATGAGATTGTCAAATCGATAAAGATGAGATGCCCAAAAAAGTAATTGAGAAATATCTTATATCACTGAATGTCAAAAAAATTTAGACTTTTTGCCAATTTTAAAATAAATTGTTCCAAAATCGGATATAACATCAATATCGATAGTGCCTGTCATTCGGGCTAGGCTCGGAATGCAGTATATCTTCTGTCAGGCGACAGACAATAAATATATCGCACTCAGAAAAGTGGGGATAATGCCGGATATTATCCCTGTTTACTTGAAGGATTACGAGGGAAAAGTTAAATACAAGGTAAAGCAATAAATCCATTCCCTCAAATAAAATTTATAAGTACATAAGAAAAGAAAATTAAAGTTAATTTTTATTTATTATCCGTGGAATTTCCTTGGGTTCCGCAAGTAACGTAATATCAAAACATTGACATATAAACATATAAACAAATTAAAATGCTCGAACCTTCACTTGACGATATTTCTGAGATGGAGTATTGTTGTTTTCGTTATTTACCTGTTTTGAATTGTTTTATTCCTGCTGCAATTCTAACAACGAGTCGACTGTTGTACTCTCCTACCTTCTTCGGATGCCTTTTGTCGTAGTAAGTAATCTTCTGGGAATTTCAAACTGAACCTTTTATTTAATCCATTGACGTCGGTTGATCTTATTCCGCATTCCATAACCTTTTAACCTTTCCAAGACTGATTTTATTTTTTGTAATGCTAACTTTTATCCAAACAAACTTGTCGAATTCGAACTGCAAGTAAACATTCCCACAATTCACAGCGACTGAACAGCCCGAATGACCTCGTCGTAAACAACCTAAAATGCTAAATGATCAAGTTTAGTGTCGTTTTAGAGACATATATATCCCATTAATTATGTTTAAAGCCACATCTGTTCCGCTAGTCTTGAAATCATCGAATATTGTCTTACTGGACACATAACCAAGTGGATATCAGTTTAAGTGTTATATGAGTGTCAGTTAAATCCCATATGAAGGAATTGAAGAAAAATACTCATTTAATATTTCATGAGTATTTTTTTCTTCAATTCCTTCATATGGGATTTAACTGACAATATGTGAACTTATTGCAACCAAGTATTTAATCAGACGTCACCACATCTCGAGGTAAGGTGGTTCATTTAATTCTCTCTCTCTCTCTCTCTCTCTCTCTCTCTCTCTTTCTCTCTCTCTCTCTCTCTCTCTCTCTCTCTTTCTCTCTCTCTCTCTCTCTCTCAGTCGTGTCTATCGATATAAAGTTGAGCATTTTGCTAGACAACGCAAACAACTACAGCCACCACTTTCCACTTCTAGCCTAGCGGATGTTTTACTTTTTGTGAGAAAATTTCCGACAATTAATTATTAACGGGTTCTTATTTTTGTTTATATTAACAGTCCCGTGACTCCGATCCTAGCAAATCAAACCGGCCAATACGATCAGCCTCACAGCCCGCTACTCCATCGGCCTCAAAATCTCAAGATCAGAGCGGCAACTCACCCGGGACAAAGTCCAAACCAGGGAAAAGTGAGTTATAAAATATATTTTTCTATTTTTCTACATATATAAAAGCTAAAATGGATTATTAAATAGTGATTGTTATGACAAAACTATGTTTCAGGTCATCATGAAGATCTGTATATGTAATTTACTCGATGCGAGCAGGTTTTTATGTATGACTTTTTTAGAGTCATCTGTTCTCATATGTGAAAAGTGTATGTGACAAACAGAAAGAGTTGAGTTGCGGTGTGTGTTGGGTTACTTTCTCTATCTTTGGTCGTTTCTCTCTAGAAAACCCCTCACCCGACGTATTTTTGTCGCTCGTGTTCACCGATTAAAATAAAAGGAGACATTTTTATTGCAAATAAATATAGTTTTAATTTTAGTAATAAACAGATACGTTCTTCATGTACATAGAAATAGAGACGCGGCGGACATCGGCCATTCCCTGCGATCCACCAGGTCCGACAATATACGTGCATCGTCTTTCCTTCTTTCGTCTGCTATTATCATGTTGTACCCCTTGCTCATCTATCTCGTGATGATTATTTCTTATAAAATAACCTGTTCGCTCCTCATCTCACGGGGGTCAGACGTAGAAAAAAACGTTGGAAGCGTTTTATTTTATCAAATTTTCCCCAAGTTTAGCTTATCTAGTATATACGAGGCCTGTCTAAAATGTATCCGACCTTAGGCCAGAAAAAAATATTTCAAATACGTGATGGGGTTGAGACCCTAATCCCCTTCAAAGTAGGCCCCTTGTGCTTGCACACACTTAGCCCACCGATCCATCCACTGTCGGAAACATCTCTGGAAGTCTTTTTTTGAAATGGTGTTCATCTCCGCCGTCGCGTTCCGAATTATCTTCTTTTTTTTAGCACCTTCTCAACAACAGCTGCACTCCGAGCAGTTTGTGGCCTGCCAGAACGCTGGTCACTCTCCACTTATGTGCGGCCATTTTTTAATCTGTTGAAGCACTCCTTTTTTGTGTTACACATCGCATCTTCTCCAAACACCTGCTGAAGCTTCCAACCCCGTCACGTATTTGAAATATTTTTTCTGATACTTTTTAAACAGGCCTTGTATATTTTTTTACGACATGCTGCATTTAAAATAGAATTAAAGTTTGGATGCGCTCATTAAACATGCGGCGTAATTAAACTTTTGAAAATGCATCTTTTATGATTTACTATATATATTTTTTTAATCTTGCAACAAACAAATGCAATAATTCTCAAATGCAAGCGTTTTAAACCAACGCAAGAATTTCAACCAATTTTCGTATTTCCTTAGTGCTCACTGAAGGACAAGTTTAAAAATATATCACTCATAAAAAAACAACATCTATTCGTGCTACCAATTGTCCCAAAAATTTAGGACAGAGTTTAAAAAATAAAAAAGGAGTTTTCTGGGAGTTTTTTTTTTTTTGTAATTTTTATTTTGCTCAAAAGTCAATACTTATCTATTAAGAGGATCAAACATTCAAACATTGAAAACAACACTATATATATATTACTGTCCTCTTCTTAATGTGTTGCATTACCCGTTCTTTCGGGGTACCCAGTAAGATCCAACAAAAATGACAAAGAACAAAACATATATGGAAAAACTTTGGTTTTCTTTATTTCTCATCACCGGATGGTTTACGCCGGCTACGTACACACATATATAAAATATCTTTTGACATACTTTTGTCTCATGAAAGTCTTTTTCTTGCTGAGGTCACAGACTTGGTTTCCGCTAGAAACTCGTTCATATATACATCCGATTCGAAAGCAATTTGCTCTGCATTGTCTATCCGAGCGTGAACTGAAGCAATTGTTCCACAAGCACTTTGATGAAATACAAGTCAGGGGATTCCTTCACAGTACCAAGTTGCTTATCAGTCGCATTTTTAGTCAGCGGACATGAAAGCCTGACAGCAAGATGGGCTTGGGTACCATAGCCAATAAAGCTTCATTGGTGCCATACACATCGGTAAATTCCCATTCTTCCGGTACTTCGATACTCCGATCACCAAGCGCTTCGGCTTTTCGCGTTTCTGAAACCGCCGTCTTTCAAGTCTCGCTTGCACTGCGGAACCTTCTCCTTTTCAACAGTTATCAAGTCACTTTCTTGCTTTCTTTCTCGACTTCCTACCCACAATGGACTCGTCCACGATTCATCTTTGACACTCTTCATTATCTTACAAATACAGACACATTTTAGTCAATAACACAAAAACAATATACTATGATACGAACATACACAGATTAAAGATTCTTGACGTCATCTATATTAAAACTAGACACTGCACAATTAATAATATTAATTAGGAAACCAGTCACAAAATTTTAAAGTATCTAGCCTAGTAATTAACACAAAAAAATATTAGCTGTTAGATATTATCATTTTTAATTCCGTATGTATATTTTATATATCAACATCTCATCACTCTCGACGCTCGTTTTACTGTCGGTAAATATTAGCCGTTAAAAATTAAAAAGTAAAAGAAACAGATGTAAACAGACCGAGATTATATGATAATTTGATGAAGCAAATCCAAAGTACACACAAAAAACATATGGAACAAGAAACCCACTTATATTCACCACTTTTTACTGGAATACCAAAATAGACTATTCGGAAAATTGAAAAAATATAAAAAGCCTCAGAGAACAAAATAGTCCGATTATTTAATAACATTAGTCTTAATGAAAACATACTGCCGAAATGCAAACATTTTAAATTACGTGATGCAGCCACACAATATGAAACTGATACCTGAAACTTCAGAGTTAATTTGATTAAGCGAAATCTTTATACACTAATTTGATCGGAATACCAAATAGATTATTTGGAAAATAAAAAAATAAAAAAGCCTCTAAAAAAACAAACAACTCCGTGTTATTTAATAACATTTTCCTTAATATTATTTTTCCATACATTAATGTGTACATTATAAACTTAAGCTGTATACATCTATTTCTATATGTGTTCCTTATTTGTTATTTTATACAAATACCAGATAAAATAAGTTGTTAAATATATTATATTTTCCGAGTCCCGTATTTTTCATTTAAGAATATCGTATATTATCGATTAAGCTTATATCTTTTTTTTACGTTACAGGTCATATACCTCAAGCGACGGCTGGAAGAATCGAAATGCGTGCTCGCCAACGTCTAAACAGTGATAAAAAGGATAGCAACAAAGACTTACCTTCGGCAAAACCAAAAGGTCTCAAAGACAAACAAACTCCTTCGTCCCTGCCAAGACCACCACAATCGACTAAACTGCAAAAGAGCAAAATACCCGGTAAGTTATGAGATTAGTTTCTATAGCATAAAACTTAATCGATTGCAGACGTTTGAGATCTTACTGGCTGGACTTTTCGGGAGCAAAATAGGCAAAATACTCGGCAAGTTAGAAGATTTGTTTCCATTAATCCATTCAAGAGTTCTGATATCTTCTGCGTGGAATTAGCTATTCAAGTTGACCTGTCTCCGAGATGCGTATACGTTTCGTTGAAGCGTGAGCAAACCTCGGACAGTCAGATGAACTCCTACCGACAATCAAAACTCTGAGGGGGGTTAAGCAGATAACGACACGGACTGAAGACATGTGTGTTCCAAGTTCGAATCCAGTCGGTTCCGCAGTACCACTTTCACTTAGGGATGTTGGCAACCTTCTCGTGGTCCTTCCCGTAAGCACCCGATGTCTTTTCAGAAAGATTTGTAACTAGAAAAACATCGATTCATACGAAAGAAGAAGAAAACTCTGAGGCATGGTACATTTTAGGCACAGGTTTATTAAACGTCGAATAGGGTAAAACTGAAACACGTAAATACAAAATGAAGTAGCAGAAGCGATGAGTTCACTAAAGCCTAAAGAGAGTCGTGAACAATAACATTGCAGAATAAGAGATATTTTGAGCGTAAAAATAACGATAGAAAGTGAAAAATAAAAATGATGCTAGGTGAAAGCCGATTTACGAGAAAGGTTAAATGGAGTCTCACACGTGGGGAAAGATCAACTACATACAAAAAAATGCTAAAAATTAATACAAATACAGTTAAATTATATGTATGACTCGTATGAGAACTCCTAGTCAGTATGGAAATAATACTAATCCGTGGAAGATATGAGAGGACGGAAAGATTGAGGAAAGGATAGCATCGTCCAAACCCTGACTGAACGGAGAGTAATGAAATGTTGAGGAGACTTATTGTCGCTCACATTCCAGGGAAAACCACCGCCGTTATCAGTGATGAATCCGTGGTACCGGCTGGTGTAAGAATGCCAAGTGAGTTACAATAATAATGAAATGTAACGAAGAGTACTGGAATATATGATTGTATTTGCTGTCACTCAGAATCCAGGGAATCCATTGATTGTTATCAACGAAAATTGAATTGGGTAAGAACTCCAAGTTGTTGTTGTTGTTGTTAATAATAATAATAATAATAATAATAATAATAATAATAATAATAATAATAATAATAATAATAATAATAATAATAATTTTTAAAATGGTGTCGATCTCGGCTGGCGCCCCACTATATAGTCGTGAAGGGTTAAGGAGGATGAAAAGACCGAGGAGCGAGAGCACTAACCAGACCTCCACTGGAACCGTAGGAGGTTTTTTGCCACCCAAATCCCAGGGAATACCAATGGCCATTGCCAGCAAGAAATAAATGGTAAGCGGCTGTTACGATAACGCAAAGTCATTATCAATGGTTATCGAAAGAGTTAGAGAGCACTGGAATTTGTGGGAGACTTATTGTCACTCGGACTTTAGGTAACACCACCGGTTATTGTCAGTGAGCGATCGCTGGTGATGACCTGTGTGAGAACTCATAGTGAGTAAATAATAATAATAATAATAATAATAATAATAATAATAATAATAATAATAATAATAATAATAATAATAATAATAATAATAATAATAATAAGACGTATTTTTGGCTGCCACCAGACAAAATATTTGTAGAATGTCGAGGAGGATGAGAAGACCGAGGACGGACAGCACAAACCAGACCTCCATTGGAAAAGTGCGGAGAATGCTGGGACCTTGGGGAGACTTATTGCCACCCAAATCCTAGAGAAGACCACTTGTCCTTACCAGCGAGAAATCAATGGTAAGAGGCTGTTGCGATACCGCATCGTTATCGAAAAGAGGTGAAGAATACTGGAAATCTGGAGAGGCTTGTTGTCACTCAGACTCCAGGAAATATCACTGGTTGTTGTCAGTGAGCAATCACTGACGATGATCTGTGTGAGAACTCCTAGTGAGTACAAATAATAATCCATTCATTTCGCAAAAAAAACCATCATATTTGCCTTTGAAATCTTATTTACAAACCACTGTCTTTCTCGATTAGGATTTTGCAACTGGAAACAATATTACATTTAACATCATAAAATCATCTGTAAATTTAACCACTTTAAATTTTATTTGGATTTATTCAAGACATTGTCTTGACATCTATACTAATGGAGATTTGGTATCTGTCTGTCTGAAGCCAAACCTATACTATTATTTCTATATGTGATGTTGAAATTATACTATTACTATTTGTTAATTCCTAATTCAGTTAACAATACTATTCCAGACTAATTTAATGTACTATTTTTTAATGCTCAATTCTGAGGGGATAGTGTAGTATCTATTCCGTTTTTATGATACCATTCTCCCAGGCATTACCTACTCATTTTGGGAGGGAATGTAGTGAAGTATCTGTTCTGTTGTCATGAGATTATCCTCCTAGGTATTACCTCCTCTTGTTTGATTGTTTGCACACTGGATGTATAAGATATGGGGGAGGAGTGACCGAGACGAGAAGCGGATAAAAGTCTCATCATTTTAATGATATTTTATCACTCACGCCCACAAATAAATGTTAGTATTCTATCGATTGAGTCAGGGCCAAAGGCAGGAAAATGTTTTGTTAATAATGGGAAACTAAAACGTACAAAAACATTGTAAATAAGAATGTTTTGTAAATAGTTATACAATGTCAACAAATCTAACACAAGTTATATAATCTACCAATAAATAAATATCTATATATTTAATTTCACTTAAAGGCGCTAAATGCATATAATACTGTACAATGTACTAACGTTGACCCAACAAGTCATGGTTCACCTAGTATATTTTAATTGTTTCCACAATTGGTTTCATTCTTATTTAAAACTCTGCTTTTACTTCTTTTACAGCGACGCCGCCCGACCCTAAAGGCAGCTCTATTCATCCTTCACGGAAAACTGCGGATTTATCTGATAGTCCGGAATCACCTCCTAAAAGTTGTCTTCCCATCAAACAAAAACATGCAATTACGGACAGCAAACCCGTTCAGGAAAAATCTCTAACAAAGAATGATCCGAAAGAAGACACAGTAAAAGATTTACCACATGAACAACCAAACAAGTCAAACCCTGAGTCGAAAGCTTCCCGCATACCTACGAGTCCTAAACCTTCGATGACAGAAACAGAAAAACCTTTGTTTTTGCAAGTGGGTCCCTCGCCGGAAGTAGAAAAACCTCTCGGCAAACCAACATCCATGGATATCACCACGGGTGATCAAATCCAAGAAGACGACAAGAATCATCCAGAAGATTTAGCAAAGCTGCCTCATCCCAAAGATGATGATACATTATGTTCCGCATCTAATCTAGAAGAAAATATACAAAGCGACGATAATGTATCAATTGTAGAACAAAATAATTTACCAACATCGGTAATCAACTCGCCATCTGAACCCCCAACAAGTAAAATATCTTCTGATGTGCCTGAAAAATACGAAAGTCAAAATGTTACAGATGATGAATCGGAAACTATGAGTGTAGACAATTATTATGATTGGCCACTTTCGAGTCTCAGAACTGAATCTGAGAATCCGAGTCCGGTTTCAAACTTAGATATTTACTCTTCGGAACGGAATTCACCATGTTCTAAAATCAGCTCTAGTACGTTTACAAAACTTCAATCAGGTGATAGCACAAGACAAGGATCTCCGGACATTTACGACACTTCTGGCACGATCACGAGCACCGACGACCATGAGAGTCTAGAGAATTTCCCTGAAGAATGTAAGATGAAACTTGAAGATTTGCATAAGAGGCAACAAGAGGAAGAATTCGAAACATTGGCTCCCCGGCTCGTCGCAGACCCAGTAGAAATTGATGACTTCAAACCAATTCATAAAAAGATTATACCACATTCTCCAAATTCTGTTTCAACTGAAGATATACAAGTAAATGACCAAAATGATACGGGAGATTCTCTGACAAACGAAAACAAGTCGGTAGAATATATAATTCCTGAATCCGAAATAAAAGAGTTTTTTCAGGATTGCGTGACCTCAGAAAAGCTCTCAGAAGAAAAAGATTTGCCACCTGATTCTCAAAATCCGTCTAAAATACCAAGACCCCAAAACGCAATTGAACAACCAAGCATGTCGAATCCTGAGTCGAAAGCTTCCCGCATACCAACAAGTCCTAAACCTTCAATGACAGAACCAGAGAAACCTATAATTCCTGAATCCGAAATAAAGGGTTTTTTTCACGATCATGTGACTTCAGAGAAGATCCCAGCAGAAAAACAGACGACATCGGCAGTAGAAAATTCGGCAGAAGGAGTCGAAACGAAACCTTCAATTGAAACTCCGGTAGAAAAAATCAAACCACAACCGTTCATTAAAAGTCCGGTACAAGAAATTGAAACAAAACCTTCCAGTCAAAGACCGGTAGATGATGGTCAAACAAAACTACCAGTTGAAATTCCGACAAAAGAAGTCATAAAACAACCTTCCATTCAAAATCCGGTAGAAGAAGTCGGAGCACAAGTTGCCATTCAAAGTCCGGTAGAAACGGATAAAACACAACCTTCCATTCAAATATCGACAGATAAAGTTGAAACACAATCTTCTATTCAAACTCCGGCGGAGGAAATCAAAACAGAACATTACATTCAAAATCCTGTAGACGTGGAACCACAGCCTTACATTAAAAGTCCGGTCGAAAAAATCAAGACTGACCCTTCAATCGAAAATCCTTCGATTAAATGTCCAACAGAACCGGTAAAACCGTTTATGCGGAACGAAGAAAGCGAGTTGAAACGCCATGTTCCCTTACTTGAGACGATCGAAGAATCCCAATATTCTGAAAATGATTCAAGTAGCATCGAAACGGACTCGTTGGAATTAAACCGCACGATTACCGATGATGCGGAAACAATGTCAGAAGAAGAAATTGAAACCGATGACAATGAGAAGACCAAACTAAATCAGAAAATAAGTGCAGATCCTTTCTTCTTGATAAACCCTGCCGATTCTCATCTGGAAGCAGATGACGAAAGAGGAATGGCAGATATCACTTTGAAGCAGATCAGTGACGATGAATATACTGACATGGAAGTTGATTCCCTAGAATTGTCACTAGAAGCGGTCGGGAAGACAGATGAGACTGGCGATGGGTCTGAGGAACTAACTGAGCGGCGATCTTCAGTGTTCAGAAGCGAACCTTTCGAGCCTGACTCGGGGGAAGAATCTGAAAAGAATATATCTGATGATTCTGGTTTAAAATCACCGTCTTCGTCTTTCTCCAATGAAAGTCAGGATGACATAGACGTCACTGTTGTATCTGGTAAGAAGAAAACGGGATTTAACAAATTCTCGAAAATTCGTAGGAAGTTGCAAGCGATATTTGCTAAAAATGTGGACACTACGAAGAATATTACAACTGAACCATTAGTCAAAGATTCGCCCGCTGCAGAGGAAATCAGAGAACAGTCTAGTGATAACAATTTTCAAGAAGAAAACAAAATGGTCGAATTAACAACAGCAGACGCGTTGCTTAATGAACCGGGTGAAAATGGCGACAATATGAATTTGGCATGCAAGAAGGATGAAGTCTCAGTAACTGTAAATACAACGGATCAGACTCAAACCGGTTTTAAATCTGAAGAATTCCCAGATACAAATAATGAGTCGTTCGTCTTTGTTTGCAATGATGAAACCGTTGTCAATGAAAATTGTGAAGTGTCTGAAAAGGGGGAGGATGGAGACAAAGAAGTGACAAGGGAAATAATTGTGCCAGCGAAAGAGGTAGTTTCCGTCGAAGACCATTCAGAAGATCTAAACGAGATTAAAGGAACTATTGAAGATGTTAAGGACGAGGAAGAAGTGCTAGAAATGAAAGAGGAAACACCAAAGTCAATGGAAAATAAGAAAGAGAGCCCGGTTAGCAGATTCTTTGATAAATTGTTTAAAAAACGCGAGCCGGCAGTCGAGATTGAAGTAGAGACTTCTGACGATAAAAATAACAAAGTTGAAGCACTGACTCAGTCCAATGATGTTCCTGAAAACCTGACCGACTCAAAAGATAATGTTGAAAGTGTGTGTGCTGTAGATACAAACACATTTCCCAAAGAAGAACCTGCTTCACCAAATATCTCAGAAACAACAGAAGGTGACGAAGACCGTGAAAGTGTTGCGGATATTGATAAAGACAAAGAGACGCTTCAGAGAGACAATGAAAAAGAAACAGATCAGCAGATCATAAAAATCGATATTTCGAATTCGCCTTCCACTCAAAATCCTCAATCAGAAGCGACAAAATTGGAAGATTTGGGTTTTGCCCAAACTCCGGAATCAAACATTTGCGAAGATATAAACGTGATAGCGGATAAGGAGAAATATATGACCGAAGTTAAAAATGATTTTGCAAATATCCCAGCTGACGTCAACGCCACAGTGATAGAAGAAAATGAAAGGGGTTTGAATGAAAATTTGCTAGAAGAGCAAAGAGAAATAGAAGAACCTCTTCAAGATTTAAAGGATAAGGAAGATGAGATAGAAATAAGAGAAGAAACACCAAATCCAATAGAGAATAAAAAAGAGAGTCCAGTTAGTCGCTTCTTCAGTAAATTGTTTAAGAAACCTGATCCAAAGGTTGAAACTGAAGAGAAGATTCCTGACGTTCAAGAAAGCGAAATTCAAGTGCCGATTGAGCCCAATGTCGAAACTGAGGAAAATATTTCTGCCGTTCAAGAAAGCAAAATTCAAGTGCCGATTGAACCCAACGTCGAAAGTGAGGAAAATATTTCCGCCGTTCAAGAAAGCGAAATTCAAGTGCCGATTGATTCCGAAAATGTTCATGTCTCTGAAAACTGTATTTTATCTGAGGCTAATGACAATGTTGAAGCTATACTTGATAGTCAGAAAGAGATAGTATCCAAAGAAGATCCAACTTTATCGAATTCTCTCACAACAGAAGGGTTTCTTCAAGAGGGAAAAATAGTTAAAGATTCTGATGACGAGATAGGAACACTTGATGGTGAGAATGCGGGTTCACTATCCGAAAAGGATAACAATCAACCAATAAAGATTCCAGACGCTGTTTCTGTCGAAAATCTTCAACTGCCGGAAACAGAATCAGTAGACAACGATGTTGCTCAGATTTTAGAACCAGACATTAACCAATCTATAAAAGAAACACTAAGTATTAAAGAAGAAGAAATCCCAACAGAAAATATTACAGCGGAAAATAAGAAATGTGAGGATGCAATAGAAGACGAGAAAGAGTTTGATAATAGCCCAGTCACATTCAAAGAAACTGGGTTAATGGTAGAGAATGAACAGGTTTTGCCTCAAGTAGGTTTAGAAGATCAAGTAGAACATGAAGAAGCAATAGAGGACATAGAAGAAACAACACAACCAACTGAAAACAAAGAACGCAGCCCACTAAAACGTTTCTTTAATAAACTGTTTAAGAAAGATGAACTCAAGGTCGAGACTGAAGTGGGCATTTTGGATGATCAAAAAGGTGAGGATGAAGTCACCGGTCAGTCAGAAAATGTTGATGAGGTTAACATTATAAATTTGAATGAGACTGAAGATAATGTTCAAATTGGGGATAATGTACCGGAACAAGCTGTACTCGATAATGGCTCAGCTTTACCAAGTCTTACTCCAAAAGTGGACGTAGGTGATAACAGTGAAATAGTTGAAGATATTGACAGAGAAATCGAAACTCATGAGTATGACAGCATTATGTTATCCACTGAAAAGGAGACGGTGCCAATTGAAATCGACATTCAGAATCCACATTTAAGCGAAAATCCTCAATTGCCACGCAAAGAATTAGAAGACGCCCATTTGACCCAGGTTTCAGATCCGATAATTACAGAATCTGAAGAATTGACACTCTCTGATAAAGAATGTTTAATCCCTACAGAAAATATTACTTTAGACGATAAAAAGAACTTAACTGATGAAAGACAATTAATGGAAGAAACAACTGATTTCGAAAATATTCCGGTAAAACTGGAAGAGTTTAATGAAAAAGACCAAGTAAATAAAATAATTGAAGATAATGGCGGGAGGAAAGAAGGACTTATGAGTGAACAAAGTGTTTCTGCTATTGAAGAGATAGTTACCAGTGACGATATTGTTTCCCCCACTGATCCTGACGTAATACAAGAGGATCTTGTTACGGAAACAGAAATTCATATTCCGATTTCCACAGATTCCATTCAATTAGAAGAAACCGAATTGGAAGAAAAATTAAATGAGCCAAATTTAGAACTAGAAATTAGCGAATCTACAGAACAGCCAATACCCATTACAGAAGATATAACCATGACCAAAGATTGTATTGAAGATGAAGGCCAGGATAATTATCTAGTAGAAGTGACAGAAGAAGCCAGGAAAATTGAAAAGACTCCAAGTGATCTTGAAGAGACTCTCGCAGTGGAGGAAAATGAACTGACTTTGACTGAAGAATTGACAGAAGATAAAATAGAAGACGATGAATTTCCTGAAACTGTTAAAGAGAATGAAGAAGTAATAGAAATCATAGACGAAAGTGCAATACCGAAAGAAAAGAAAGAAAATCCTATTAAAAGATTCTTTGATAATCTATTTAAGAAACGAGACCCGAAAGAGGATGCTGAAGTCAAGATTTCTAAAGAAGAAGTAGACGAAATAGAAGAAACAAAAGATGAAAAAGAAGATGAAGACGAAGATGAAGAAAAAGAAGAAGAAGAAGACGAAATAGAAAAAACAAAAGAACGAGAAGAATTTGAAGTCCAAGTAACAAATCAGTTAGAACATCTTGATTCAGATGAAAACTTACATATTTCGACGGCCGAAATTGTTTTTGATGTCCAGAACGATACTTTACCGGAAGAAGAAACTGACGTACCAAATCTTTCGGAAATAGTTGATGAAGGTGAAATATATGTAGACCGGGAAATGGAATCAGAAGATATAGCCGATACTGGGATATCAGAGGACGTTGGAGAGACTGAAGAATTGACAATACCTACTACAGAACATGTAATCCCGAATGAGAATCTGGAGAATATAACAGATTCGAATGAAATAATAGAAGATGTGAACGATTTTGAAAATACTCCAATTCATCTCGACGAAAAAGTATCGATGGAAGAAGAGGAATTAGTTGTGAAAGAAAAATTGTCCGAGGATACAACTGAAAATGAGGAATGTGTTGAAGTTACTATGAAAGATGAAGAAGTGCTCGAAATAAAAGAAGAAACACCAACGTTAGGGGAAAAGAAAGAGAACCCAGTGAAACGTTTCTTCGATAATCTGTTTAAGAAACGTGAACCCAAAGTTGAGATTGAAGAAGAGATTGTCGAGGATCGTGAATGCGAAGATGAAGTTACAACTCAATTGGGAAATCTTGATGAAACTAACATAAATTGCAATGATGCTGAAGAAAATGTTGAAGCTGAGTGTAATGTTCCGGCAGATGCTGTCTTACACGAAAACTTACCAAGTTCCAATCAAATAGTTGATGTTGGTGATGGGTGTGAAATCGTAGGGGATATTGAGAGCGAAATAGACACACTTGAGACTGAAAACATTGATTTACCTTCTGAACGTGAGTCTTGCGAATTGCCACTTGAAGTCGAAATTCAAGACCCGATTTTCACCAAAGATCCGCAATTTTCCCACACAGAATCAGAAGACATGAACTTAGCTCAGGTTTCCGAACCGTTAGTTATAGAATCTGATGAAGTTACAATTTCTGATATGGAAGACATAACACCAACAGAGAATATTGCTTTAGGCGAACAGGAGAATGGGATTGATGAAAAAAGAGTAATTGAAGAAACAACAGAAACGGACAACATGGTAGTTGAACTCCCAGAGATAATAGATCAAGACCTTGTAACTGGAGTTACAGAAGATATGGATGAGACAGTTACCAGTGACGATATTGTTTCCCCCACTGATCCTGACGTGATACAAGAGGATCTTGTTACGGAAACAGAAATTCATATTCCGATTTCCACAGATTCCATTCAATTAGAAGAAACCGAATTGGAAGAAAAATTAAATGAGCCAAATTTAGAACTAGAAATTAGCGAATCTACAGAACAGCCAATACCCATTACAGAAGATATAACCATGACCAAAAATTGTATTGAAGATGAAGGCCAGGATAATTATCTAGAAAAGACTCCAAGTGATCTTGAAGAGACTCTCGCAGTGGAGGAAAATGAACTGACTTTGACTGAAGAAATGACAGAAGATAAAATAGAAGACGATGAATTTCCTGAAACTGTTAAAGAGAATGAAGAAGTAATAGAAATCATAGACGAAAGTGCAATACCGAAAGAAAAGAAAGAAAATCCTATTAAAAGATTCTTTGATAATCTATTTAAGAAACGAGACCCGAAAGAGGACGCTGAAGTCAAGATTTCTAAAGAAGAAGTAGACGAAATAGAAGAAACAAAAGATGAAAAAGAAGATGAAGACGAAGATGAAGAAAAAGAAGAAGAAGAAGACGAAATAGAAAAAACAAAAGAACGAGAAGAATTTGAAGTCCAAGTAACAAATCAGTTAGAACATCTTGATTCAGATGAAAACTTACATATTTCGACGGCCGAAATTGTTTTTGATGTCCAGAACGATACTTTACCGGAAGAAGAATCTGACGTACCAAATCTTTCGAAAATAGTTGATGAGGGTGAAATATTCGTAGACCGGGAAATGGAATCAGAAGATATAGCCGATACTGGGATATCAGAGGACGTTGGAGAGACTGAAGAATTGACAATACCTACTACAGAACGTGTAATCCCGAATGAGAATCAGGAGAATATAACAGATTCGAATGAAATAATAGAAGATGTGAACGATTTTGAAAATACTCCAATTTATCTCGACGAAAAAGTATCGATGGAAGAAGAGGAATTAGTTGTGAAAAAAAAATTGTCCGAGGATACAACTGAAAATGAGGAATGTGTTGAAGTTACTATGAAAGATGAAGAAGTGCTCGAAATAAAAGAAGAAACACCAACGTTAGGGGAAAAGAAAGAGAACCCAGTGAAACGTTTCTTCGATAATCTGTTTAAGAAACGTGAACCCAAAGTTGAGATTGAAGAAGAGATTGTCGAGGATCGTGAATGCGAAGATGAAGTTACAACTCAATTGGGAAATCTTGATGAAACTGATATAAATTGCAATGATGCTGAAGAAAATGTTGAAGCTGAGTGTAATGTTCCGGCAGATGCTGTCTTACACGAAAACTTACCAAGTTCCAATCAAATAGTTGATGTTGGTGATGGGTGTGAAATCGTAGGGGATATTGAGGGCGAAATAGACACACTTGAGACTGAAAACATTGATTTACCTTCTGAACGTGAGTCTTGCGAATTGCCACTTGAAGTCGAAATTCAAGACCCGATTTTCACCAAAGATCCGCAATTTTCCCACACAGAATCAGAAGACATGAACTTAGCTCAGGTTTCCGAACCGTTAGTTATAGAATCTGATGAAGTTACAATTTCTGATATGGAAGACATAACACCAACAGAGAATATTGCTTTAGGCGAACAGGAGAATGGGATTGATGAAAAAAGAGTAATTGAAGAAACAACAGAAACGGACAACATGGTAGTTGAACTCCCAGAGATAATAGATGAAGACCTTGTAACTGGAGTTACAGAAGATATGGATGAGACAGTTACCAGTGACGATATTGTTTCCCCCACTGATCCTGACGTGATACAAGAGGATCTTGTTACGGAAACAGAAATTCATATTCCGATTTCCACAGATTCCATTCAATTAGAAGAAACCGAATTGGAAGAAAAATTAAATGAGCCAAATTTAGAACTAGAAATTAGCGAATCTACAGAACAGCCAATACCCATTACAGAAGATATAACCATGACCAAAAATTGTATTGAAGATGAAGGCCAGGATAATTATCTAGAAAAGACTCCAAGTGATCTTGAAGAGACTCTCGCAGTGGAGGAAAATGAACTGACTTTGACTGAAGAAATGACAGAAGATAAAATAGAAGACGATGAATTTCCTGAAACTGTTAAAGAGAATGAAGAAGTAATAGAAATCATAGACGAAAGTGCAATACCGAAAGAAAAGAAAGAAAATCCTATTAAAAGATTCTTTGATAATCTATTTAAGAAACGAGACCCGAAAGAGGACGCTGAAGTCAAGATTTCTAAAGAAGAAGTAGACGAAATAGAAGAAACAAAAGATGAAAAAGAAGATGAAGACGAAGATGAAGAAAAAGAAGAAGAAGAAGACGAAATAGAAAAAACAAAAGAACGAGAAGAATTTGAAGTCCAAGTAACAAATCAGTTAGAACATCTTGATTCAGATGAAAACTTACATATTTCGACGGCCGAAATTGTTTTTGATGTCCAGAACGATACTTTACCGGAAGAAGAATCTGACGTACCAAATCTTTCGAAAATAGTTGATGAGGGTGAAATATTCGTAGACCGGGAAATGGAATCAGAAGATATAGCCGATACTGGGTTATCAGAGGACGTTGGAGAGACTGAAGAATTGACAATACCTACTACAGAACATGTAATCCCGAATGAGAATCAGGAGAATATAACAGATTCGAATGAAATAATAGAAGATGTGAACGATTTTGAAAATACTCCAATTTATCTCGACGAAAAAGTATCGATGGAAGAAGAGGAATTAGTTGTGAAAGAAAAATTGTCCGAGGATACAACTGAAAATGAGGAATGTGTTGAAGTTACTATGAAAGATGAAGAAGTGCTCGAAATAAAAGAAGAAACACCAACGTTAGGGGAAAAGAAAGAGAACCCAGTGAAACGTTTCTTCGATAATCTGTTTAAGAAACGTGAACCCAAAGTTGAGATTGAAGAAGAGATTGTCGAGGATCGTGAATGCGAAGATGAAGTTACAACTCAATTGGGAAATCTTGATGAAACTAACATAAATTGCAATGATGCTGAAGAAAATGTTGAAGCTGAGTGTAATGTTCCGGCAGATGCTGTCTTACACGAAAACTTACCAAGTTCCAATCAAATAGTTGATGTTGGTGATGGGTGTGAAATCGTAGGGGATATTGAGAGCGAAATAGACACACTTGAGACTGAAAACATTGATTTACCTTCTGAACGTGAGTCTTGCGAATTGCCACTTGAAGTCGAAATTCAAGACCCGATTTTCACCAAAGATCCGCAATTTTCCCACACAGAATCAGAAGACATGAACTTAGCTCAGGTTTCCGAACCGTTAGTTATAGAATCTGATGAAGTTACAATATCTGATATGGAAGACATAACACCAACAGAGAATATTGCTTTAGGCGAACAAGAGAATGGGATTGATGAAAAAAGAGTAATTGAAGAAACAACAGAAACGGACAACATGCCAGTTGAACTCCCAGAGATAATAGATGAAGACCTTGTAACTGGAGTTACAGAAGATATGGATGAGACAGTTACCAGTGACGATATTGTTTCCCCCACTGATCCTGACGTGATACAAGAGGATCTTGTTACGGAAACAGAAATTCATATTCCGATTTCCACAGATTCCATTCAATTAGAAGAAACCGAATTGGAAGAAAAATTAAATGAGCCAAATTTAGAACTAGAAATTAGCGAATCTACAGAACAGCCAATACCCATTACAGAAGATATAACCATGACCAAAAATTGTATTGAAGATGAAGGCCAGGATAATTATCTAGAAAAGACTCCAAGTGATCTTGAAGAGACTCTCGCAGTGGAGGAAAATGAACTGACTTTGACTGAAGAAATGACAGAAGATAAAATAGAAGACGATGAATTTCCTGAAACTGTTAAAGAGAATGAAGAAGTAATAGAAATCATAGACGAAAGTGCAATACCGAAAGAAAAGAAAGAAAATCCTATTAAAAGATTCTTTGATAATCTATTTAAGAAACGAGACCCGAAAGAGGACGCTGAAGTCAAGATTTCTAAAGAAGAAGTAGACGAAATAGAAGAAACAAAAGATGAAAAAGAAGATGAAGACGAAGATGAAGAAAAAGAAGAAGAAGAAGACGAAATAGAAAAAACAAAAGAACGAGAAGAATTTGAAGTCCAAGTAACAAATCAGTTAGAACATCTTGATTCAGATGAAAACTTACATATTTCGACGGCCGAAATTGTTTTTGATGTCCAGAACGATACTTTACCGGAAGAAGAATCTGACGTACCAAATCTTTCGAAAATAGTTGATGAGGGTGAAATATTCGTAGACCGGGAAATGGAATCAGAAGATATAGCCGATACTGGGATATCAGAGGACGTTGGAGAGACTGAAGAATTGACAATACCTACTACAGAACATGTAATCCCGAATGAGAATCAGGAGAATATAACAGATTCGAATGAAATAATAGAAGATGTGAACGATTTTGAAAATACTCCAATTTATCTCGACGAAAAAGTATCGATGGAAGAAGAGGAATTAGTTGTGAAAGAAAAATTGTCCGAGGATACAACTGAAAATGAGGAATGTGTTGAAGTTACTATGAAAGATGAAGAAGTGCTCGAAATAAAAGAAGAAACACCAACGTTAGGGGAAAAGAAAGAGAACCCAGTGAAACGTTTCTTCGATAATCTGTTTAAGAAACGTGAACCCAAAGTTGAGATTGAAGAAGAGATTGTCGAGGATCGTGAATGCGAAGATGAAGTTACAACTCAATTGGGAAATCTTGATGAAACTGATATAAATTGCAATGATGCTGAAGAAAATGTTGAAGCTGAGTGTAATGTTCCGGCAGATGCTGTCTTACACGAAAACTTACCAAGTTCCAATCAAATAGTTGATGTTGGTGATGGGTGTGAAATCGTAGGGGATATTGAGAGCGAAATAGACACACTTGAGACTGAAAACATTGATTTACTTTCTGAACGTGAGTCTTGCGAATTGCCACTTGAAGTCGAAATTCAAGACCCGATTTTCACCAAAGATCCGCAATTTTCCCACACAGAATCAGAAGACATGAACTTAGCTCAGGTTTCCGAACCGTTAGTTATAGAATCTGATGAAGTTACAATTTCTGATATGGAAGACATAACACCAACAGAGAATATTGCTTTAGGCGAACAGGAGAATGGGATTGATGAAAAAAGAGTAATTGAAGAAACAACAGAAATGGACAACATGCCAGTTGAACTCCCAGAGATAATAGATGAAGACCTTGTAACTGGAGTTACAGAAGATATGGATGAGACAGTTACCAGTGACGATATTGTTTCCCCCACTGATCCTGACGTGATACAAGAGGA
Source organism: Sepiola atlantica (assembly GCA_963556195.1). NCBI lineage: Eukaryota > Metazoa > Mollusca > Cephalopoda > Sepiida > Sepiolidae > Sepiola > Sepiola atlantica. The sequence goes on from OY744523.1 coordinate 153,459,156, forward strand.
TCTTGTTACGGAAACAGAAATTCATATTCCGATTTCCACAGATTCCATTCAATTAGAAGAAACCGAATTGGAAGAAAAATTAAATGAGCCAAATTTAGAACTAGAAATTAGCGAATCTACAGAACAGCCAATACCCATTACAGAAGATATAACCATGACCAAAGATTGTATTGAAGATGAAGGCCAGGATAATTATCTAGAAAAGACTCCAAGTGATCTTGAAGAGACTCTCGCAGTGGAGGAAAATGAACTGACTTTGACTGAAGAAATGACAGAAGATAAAATAGAAGACGATGAATTTCCTGAAACTGTTAAAGAGAATGAAGAAGTAATAGAAATCATAGACGAAAGTGCAATACCGAAAGAAAAGAAAGAAAATCCTATTAAAAGATTCTTTGATAATCTATTTAAGAAACGAGACCCGAAAGAGGACGCTGAAGTCAAGATTTCTAAAGAAGAAGTAGACGAAATAGAAGAAACAAAAGATGAAAAAGAAGATGAAGACGAAGATGAAGAAAAAGAAGAAGAAGAAGACGAAATAGAAAAAACAAAAGAACGAGAAGAATTTGAAGTCCAAGTAACAAATCAGTTAGAACATCTTGATTCAGATGAAAACTTACATATTTCGACGGCCGAAATTGTTTTTGATGTCCAGAACGATACTTTACCGGAAGAAGAATCTGACGTACCAAATCTTTCGAAAATAGTTGATGAGGGTGAAATATTCGTAGACCGGGAAATGGAATCAGAAGATATAGCCGATACTGGGTTATCAGAGGACGTTGGAGAGACTGAAGAATTGACAATACCTACTACAGAACATGTAATCCCGAATGAGAATCAGGAGAATATAACAGATTCGAATGAAATAATAGAAGATGTGAACGATTTTGAAAATACTCCAATTTATCTCGACGAAAAAGTATCGATGGAAGAAGAGGAATTAGTTGTGAAAAAAAAATTGTCCGAGGATACAACTGAAAATGAGGAATGTGTTGAAGTTACTATGAAAGATGAAGAAGTGCTCGAAATAAAAGAAGAAACACCAACGTTAGGGGAAAAGAAAGAGAACCCAGTGAAACGTTTCTTCGATAATCTGTTTAAGAAACGTGAACCCAAAGTTGAGATTGAAGAAGAGATTGTCGAGGATCGTGAATGCGAAGATGAAGTTACAACTCAATTGGGAAATCTTGATGAAACTGATATAAATTGCAATGATGCTGAAGAAAATGTTGAAGCTGAGTGTAATGTTCCGGCAGATGCTGTCTTACACGAAAACTTACCAAGTTCCAATCAAATAGTTGATGTTGGTGATGGGTGTGAAATCGTAGGGGATATTGAGAGCGAAATAGACACACTTGAGACTGAAAACATTGATTTACCTTCTGAACGTGAGTCTTGCGAATTGCCACTTGAAGTCGAAATTCAAGACCCGATTTTCACCAAAGATCCGCAATTTTCCCACACAGAATCAGAAGACATGAACTTAGCTCAGGTTTCCGAACCGTTAGTTATAGAATCTGATGAAGTTACAATTTCTGATATGGAAGACATAACACCAACAGAGAATATTGCTTTAGGCGAACAGGAGAATGGGATTGATGAAAAAAGAGTAATTGAAGAAACAACAGAAACGGACAACATGGTAGTTGAACTCCCAGAGATAATAGATGAAGACCTTGTAACTGGAGTTACAGAAGATATGGATGAGACAGTTACCAGTGACGATATTGTTTCCCCCACTGATCCTGACGTGATACAAGAGGATCTTGTTACGGAAACAGAAATTCATATTCCGATTTCCACAGATTCCATTCAATTAGAAGAAACCGAATTGGAAGAAAAATTAAATGAGCCAAATTTAGAACTAGAAATTAGCGAATCTACAGAACAGCCAATACCCATTACAGAAGATATAACCATGACCAAAAATTGTATTGAAGATGAAGGCCAGGATAATTATCTAGAAAAGACTCCAAGTGATCTTGAAGAGACTCTCGCAGTGGAGGAAAATGAACTGACTTTGACTGAAGAAATGACAGAAGATAAAATAGAAGACGATGAATTTCCTGAAACTGTTAAAGAGAATGAAGAAGTAATAGAAATCATAGACGAAAGTGCAATACCGAAAGAAAAGAAAGAAAATCCTATTAAAAGATTCTTTGATAATCTATTTAAGAAACGAGACCCGAAAGAGGACGCTGAAGTCAAGATTTCTAAAGAAGAAGTAGACGAAATAGAAGAAACAAAAGATGAAAAAGAAGATGAAGACGAAGATGAAGAAAAAGAAGAAGAAGAAGACGAAATAGAAAAAACAAAAGAACGAGAAGAATTTGAAGTCCAAGTAACAAATCAGTTAGAACATCTTAATTCAGATGAAAACTTACATTTTTCGACGGCCGAAATTGTTTTTGATGTCCAGAACGATACTTTACCAGAAGAAGAATCTGACGTACCAAATCTTTCGAAAATAGTTGATGAGGGTGAAATATTCGTAGACCGGGAAATGGAATCAGAAGATATAGCCGATACTAGGATATCAGAGGACGTTGGAGAGACTGAAGAATTGACAATACCTACTACAGAACATGTAATCCCGAATGAGAATCAGGAGAATATAACAGATTCGAATGAAATAATAGAAGATGTGAACGATTTTGAAAATACTCCAATTTATCTCGACGAAAAAGTATCGATGGAAGAAGAGGAATTAGTTGTGAAAGAAAAATTGTCCGAGGATACAACTGAAAATGAGGAATGTGTTGAAGTTACTATGAAAGATGAAGAAGTGCTCGAAATAAAAGAAGAAACACCAACGTTAGGGGAAAAGAAAGAGAACCCAGTGAAACGTTTCTTCGATAATCTGTTTAAGAAACGTGAACCCAAAGTTGAGATTGAAGAAGAGATTGTCGAGGATCGTGAATGCGAAGATGAAGTTACAACTCAATTGGGAAATCTTGATGAAACTGATATAAATTGCAATGATGCTGAAGAAAATGTTGAAGCTGAGTGTAATGTTCCGGCAGATGCTGTCTTACACGAAAACTTACCAAGTTCCAATCAAACAATTGATGTTGGTGATGGGTGTGAAATCGTAGGGGATATTGAGAGCGAAATAGACACACTTGAGACTGAAAACATTGATTTACCTTCTGAACGTGAGTCTTGCGAATTGCCACTTGAAGTCAAAATTCAAGACCCGATTTTCACCAAAGATCCGCAATTTTCCCACACAGAATCAGAAGACATGAACATAGCTCAGGTTTCCGAACCGTTAGTTATAGAATCTGATGAAGTTACAATTTCTGATATGGAAGACATAACACCAACAGAGAATATTGCTTTAGACGAACAGGAGAATGGGATTGATGAAAAAAGAGTAATTGAAGAAACAACAGAAATGGACAACATGCCAGTTGAACTCCCAGAGATAATAGATGAAGACCTTGTAATTGGAGTTACAGAAGATATGGATGAGACAATTACCAGTGACGATATTGTTTCCCCCACTAATACTGACATGATACAAGAGGATCTTTTTACGGAAACAGAATTTCATATTCCGATTTCCACAGATTCCATTCAATTAGAAGAAACCGAATTGGAAGAAAAATTAAATGAGCCAAATCTAGAACTAGAAATTAGCGAATCTACAGAACAGCCAATACCCATTACAGAAGATATAACCATGACCAAAAATTGTATTGAAGATGAAGACCAGGATAATTATCTAGAGGAAGTGACAGAAGAAGCCAGAAAAATTGAAATGACTTCAAGTGATCTTGAAGAGACACTCGCAGTGGAGGAAAATGAACTGACTTTGACTGAAGAATTGATAGAAGATAAAATAGAAGTCGAGGAATTTCCTGAAACTGTTAAAGAGAATGAAGAAGTAATAGAAATCATAGACGAAAGTGCAATACCAAAAGAAAAGAAAGAAAATCCTATTAAAAGATTCTTTGATAATCTATTTAAGAAACGAGACCCGAAAGAGGAAACTGAAGTCAAGATTTCTGAAGAAGAAGTAGACGAAATAGAAGAAACAAAAGATGAAAAAGAAGAAGAAGAAGAAGAAGAAGAAGAAGAAGAAGAAGAAGAAGAAGTAGATGTAGATGTAGATGTAGAAGAAGTAGACGTAGAAGAAGAAAAAGAAAAGGTTGAGCTGTTAGAAAATGCAGATTCGAATGAAAACTTAAATCTGAGTGAAGCCGAAGTTTACACAGACACTTTACCAGAAGAAAATATAACTTTACCAAATCCTCCTAATATCATCGAAGTAGTCGGTGAACATGAAATAATCGAAGGTATTGACTCAGAATTAAAGACTCTTGGAACTGAGAGTGATGAATTGTCACGTGACATCGAAATTGAGGATACAAATTCTATCCAATCTCGCGATATTCCAGACATAGAAGAAGACGACGCAGGCGTCATCCCGTTTGCGGATCCAGATATGGACGAACTTGCAGAACATGTAATTAGTAGGGAAAACATCACTTTGGAAAATCAGGTGATTGTTGATGATTTCCAAGAAATAATGGAAACAGCAGAAGAAAATGACTTGGTTTCAGTCGATGAACGGTTCGTGGATGAGAGAGAACACGAAGAATTTGTTGAAATTCCTATTGATGATGATGAAGAAGTCATAGAAATCATAGACGAAAGTCCAAAACCAAAAGCAAATCCTATTAAACGATTCTTTAATAACTTATTTAAGAAACAAGACCCACAAGATGAACCTGAAGTCACGATTTCTGACAAAGAAGAAGTTGAATTGACTTTAGAAAACATTAATGAGAACAAATACCTAAACTTGACTGATGCCGAAATTACGAGGAATGTGCAGGCAGAGACTTTACCGGAAATCGTCGAAGAACATGATGAATGTAAACTCGTCATATGTAATGATCCACAAATGGTGAAAACGCTTGAAAGCGATAACATTTATTATTCCTCTCCAGAAAATCAGATTGATCAGTTACCGTTTGAAATTGAAAATCAGAATCCAACTTCTACCCCTAATTTTGAGGAAATAACTGTGCGTGTCAACAATATTGAAAGTAATCCCATTGTTCTGGTGGAAAAGGCAGCAGTGGAAAACGAGAAACCTGTTTTAAACGAAGAATTCTTAATTGATCAACAAAATGATGAGAATTTTATGGATGAAGAAGTGATCGAAATAATAAAAGAAACACCAAACTCAACAGGACATAACGGGACAGAAAACGAAGAATTTGTTGAAATTCCTATTGATGATGAAGATTTAGAAATTATAGATAAAAGTCCAAAGTCAAAAGAAAATAAAGAGAATCCAATTAAACGATTCTTTAATAATCTATTTAAGAAACGAGACCCGAAAGAGGAAACTGAAGTCGAGATTATTGAGGAAAATGTAGAAGTTGATGTAACAAATCAATTAGAAAATATTGATGAGGATGAAAACTTGAATTTAATTGAAGCCGAAGTTGTGAATAATGTTCAGACAACGGGTTTACTAGAAGAAGAAATAACTTTACCAAATCTTCCGGAAATCGTCGACGAATGTGGTGAATGTGAAATCGCCGAACATATTGATTCAGAAATCGAAGCAATTGAAAGCGAAAATATTTGTTCACCAGCTGAAAATGAAAACGATCAAATACCACTTGAAATCGAAGTTCAAAATCCTATTTTAATCCAGAGTGATTTGGAGGAAATAACGATGAGTGACAACGAAATAAAAGATGTTGAAGTTGAGTTTGATTTTCAGTCAGACATTGAACTTGAAGAAAAGTCGGCTTTACCAAGTTTCACTGAAACAGTGGACGTAGATGATAAGTGTGAAATCGTTGAAGATATTGACAGAGAAATAGAAACACTTGAGAATGACAAAATTGATTTACCATCCGAAAATGAGTCGTGTGAACTGCAATTGGAAATGGAAATTCCGGATCCGATTGTCTCAGAAAATGTGGAATTTCCAGTGATTAAAGCAGAAGACATAAACCTTGATCACGATAAAGAACCGATAATTACAGAATCTGAAGAACAGGCGATTTCTGATACAGAATATGCAATGCCGACAGAACATATTAGTGTCGAATGTCGGGAGAATGTGACTGATGACGAAGAATTAATTGAAGAAACAAATTCTACCGAAGATATTCCAATCGAACGGGAAATAAAAATGGAAGATGAAATAAGTGAAGTAATTGATGAGACTGAGAAGACGGACGATGTATTAGTGGATGGAGATGAAATCTTGGAACCTGAAGAAATGCAAGGTCAAATAAAAAACGAAGAATCTCTTGAAATTATTAAAGACAATGAAGAAGTGATAGAAATCATAGACGAACGTCCGACACAAAAAGAAAATCCAATTAAACGATTCTTTAATGATCTATTTAAGAAACGAGACCCGAAAGAGGAAACTGAAGTCGAGATTATTGAGGAAAATGTAGAAGTTGATGTAACAAATCAATTAGAAAATATTGATGAGGATGAAAACTTGAATTTAATTGAAGCCGAAGTTGTAAATAATGTTCAGACAACGGGTTTACTAGAAGAAGAAATAACTTTACCAAATCTTCCGGAAATCGTCGACGAATGTGGTGAATGTGAAATCGCCGAACATATTGATTCAGAAATCGAAGCGATTGAAAGCGAAAATATTTGTTCACCAGCTGAAAATGAAAACGATCAAATACCACTTGAAATCGGAATTGCGGATCCTGTTTCCATCCAGACTGATTCCGAGGAAATAACGAATAATGAAAGCAATTTTGAAAATAATTCAAATAATATTGAGGAAAACGTGGTAATAAATGAAGAGGAATTGGTTTTAAACGAAGAATTGGACGATGATCACACAGAAAACGAAGAATTTGTAAACGATGAAGAAATAACTGAAATAATAGAAAAGTCTGGGGAAAAGAAAGAGAATCCCGTGAAACGTTTCTTCGGTAATCTGTTTAAGAAACGTGAACCTAAAGTTGAGATTGAAGAAGAGATTTTTTATGATGAGGATGATGTTATAACTTTGAATGAGGTTGAGGATAATGCTGAAGTTGAGTGTTATGTTGCATCAGATGATGTGCTTCAAGAAGATCCGTCTTTACCAAGTTTCACTGAAACAGTGGACGTAGATGATAAGTGTGAAATCGTTGAAGATATTGACAGAGAAATAGAAACACTTGAGAATGACAAAATTGATTTACCATCCGAAAATGAGTCGTGTGAACTGAAATTGGAAATGGAAATTCCGGATCCGATTTTCACCGAAAATGTTCAATTCCCGGAGATCGAATCGGAGAACATGAACCTGAGTCAGGTAGCGAAACCGATAATTACAGAATCTGAAGAACAGGCGATTTCTGATACAGAATATGTAATGCCGACAGAACATATTAGTGACGAATGTCGGGAGAATGTGACTGATGAAGAAGAATTAATTGAAGAAACAAATTCTACAGAAGATATTCCAATCGAACGGGAAATAAAAATGGAAGATGAAATAAGTGAAGTAATTGATGAGACTGAGAAGACGGACGATGTATTAGTGGATGGAGATGAAATCTTGGAACCTGAAGAAATGCAAGGTCAAATAAAAAACGAAGAATCTCTTGAAATTATTAAAGACAATGAAGAAGTGATAGAAATCATAGACGAACGTCCGACACAAAAAGAAAATCCAATTAAACGATTCTTTAATAATCTATTTAAAAAACGAGACCCGAAAGAGGAAACTGAAGTCGAGATTATTGAGGAAAATGTAGAAGTTGATGTAACAAATCAATTAGAAAATATTGATGAGGACGAAAACTTGAATTTAATTGAAGCCGAAGTTGTGAATAATGTTCAGACAACGGGTTTACTAGAAGAAGACATTACTTTACCAAATCTTCCGGAAATCGTCGACGAATGTGGTGAATGTGAAATCGCCGAACATATTGATTCAGAAATCGAAGCAATTGAAAGCGAAAATATTTGTTCACCAGCTGAAAATGAAAACGATCAAATACCACTTGAAATCGAAGTTCAAAATCCTATTTTAATCCAGACTGATTTGGAGGAAATAACGATGAGTGACAACGAAATAAAAGATGTTGAAGTTGAGTGTGATTTTTCGTCAGACATTGAACTTGAAGAAAAGTCGGCTTTACCAAGTTTCACTGAAACAGTGGACGTAGATGATAAGTGTGAAATCGTTGAAGATATTGACAGAGAAATAGAAACACTTGAGAATGACAAAGTTGATTTACCATCCGAAAATGAGTCGTGTGAACTGCAATTGGAAATGGAAATTCCGGATCCGATTGTCTCAGAAAATGTGGAATTTCCAGTGATTAAAGCAGAAGACATAAACCTTGATCACGATAAAGAACCGATAATTACAGAATCTGAAGAACAGGCGATTTCTGATACAGAATATGCAATGCCGACAGAACATATTAGTGTCGAATGTCGGGAGAATGTGACTGATGAAGAAGAATTAATTGAAGAAACAAATTCTACCGAAGATATTCCAATCGAACGGGAAATAAAAATGGAAAATGAAATAAGTGAAGTAATTGATGAGACTGAGAAGACGGACGATGTATTAGTGGATGGAGATGAACTCTTGGAACCTGAAGAAATGCAAGGTCAAATAAAAAACGAAGAATCTCTTGAAATTGTTACTGAGAATGAACAAGTAATAGAAATTATTGACGAAACTCCGAAACAAAAAGAAAATCCAATTAAACGATTCTTTAATGATCTATTTAAGAAACGAGACCCGAAAGAGGAAACTGAAGTAAAAGTTATTGAAGAAAAAGTAGACGATGTTGAGATAATAAATGAGTTAGAAAATATTGATGAGGACGAAAACTTGAATTTAATTGAAGCCGAAAGTGTGAATAATGTTCAGACGACAGGTTTACTAGAAGAAGACATAACTTTACCAAATCCTTTGGAAATAATCGATGAGCATCATGAATGTCAAATTGTCGAACATATTGATCCTGAAATCGAAGCGATTGAAAGCGAAAATATTTGTTCACCAGCTGAAAATGAAAACGATCAACTACCACTTGAACTCGAAATTCAGGATCCTATTTCCATCCTGACTGATTCCGAGGAAATAACGAATAATGAAAGCAATTTTGAAAATGATCCAAATAATATTGAGGGGGGCGTTGTAATAAATGAAGAGGAATTGGTTTTAAACGAAAAATTGGACGGTGATCACACAGAAAACGAAGAATGTGTTAACGATGAAGAAATAATAGAAAAGTCTGGGGAAAAGAAAGAGAATCCCATGAAACGTTTCTTCGGTAATCTGTTTAAGAAACGTGAACCTAAAGTTGAGATTGAAGAAGAGATTTTCGATGATGAGGATGATGTTATAACTTTGAATGAAGTTGAAGATAATGCTGAAGTTGAGTGTTATGTTGCACCAGATGATGTGCTTCAAGAAGATCCGTCTTTACCAAGTTTCACTGAAACAGTAGACGTAGATGATAAGTGTGAAATCGTTGAAGATATTAACAGAGAAATAGAAACACTTGACACTGACAAAGCTGATGAACACTCCGAAAATGAGTCGTGTGATCTACCATTTGAAATGGAAATTTTGGATCCAATTATCACCGAAAATGTTCAGTTCCCGGAGATCGAATCGGAAGACATAAACCTGGGTGAGGTAGCAAAGCCGATAATTACAGAATCTGAAGAACAGGCGATTTCTGATACAGAATATGCAATGCCGACAGAACATATTAGTGACGAATGTCGGGAGAATGTGACTGATGAAGAAGAATTAATTGAAGAAACAAATTCTACAGAAGATATTCCAATCGAACGGGAAATAAAAATGGAAAATGAAATAAGTGAAGTAATTGATGAGACTGAGAAGACGGACGATGTATTAGTGGATGGAGATGAAATCTTGGAACCTGAAGAAATGCAAGGTCAAATAAAAAACGAAGAATCTCTAGAAATTATTAAAGACAATGAAGAAGTGATAGAAATCATAGACGAACGTCCGACACAAAAAGAAAATCCAATTAAACGATTCTTTAATAATCTATTTAAGAAACGAGACCCGAAAGAGGAAACTGAAGTCAAAGTTATTGAAGAAAAAGTAGACGATGTTGAGGTAATAAATGAGTTAGAAAATATTGATGAGGACGAAAACTTGAATTTAATTGAATCCGAAGTTGTGAATAATGTTCAGACAACGGGTCTACTAGAAGAAGACATAACTTTACCAAATCTTCCGGAAATCGTCGACGAATGTGGTGAATGTAAAATCGCCGAACATATTGATTCAGAAATTGAAGCGATTGAAAGCGAAAATATTTGTTCACCAGCTGAAAATGAAAAAAATCAAATGCCACTTGAGTGTGATGTTTCGTCAGACATTGAACTTGAAGAAAATTTGGCTTTACCAAGTTTCACTGAAACAGTGGACGTAGATGATAAGTGTGAAATCGTTGAAGATATTGACAGAGAAATAGAAACACTTGAGAATGACAAAGTTGATTTACCATCCGAAAATGAGTCGTGTGAACTGAAATTGGAAATGGAAATTCCGGATCCGATTGTCTCGGAAAATGTGGAATTTCCAGTGATTAAAGCAGAAGACATAAACGTTGATAACGATAAAGAACCGATAATTACAGAATCTGAAGAACAGGCGATTTCTGATACAGAAAATGCAATGCCGACAGAACATATTAGTGTCGAAGGTCGTGAGAATGTAACTGATGAAGATGAATTAATTGAAGAAACAAATTCTACAGAAGATATTCCAATCGAACGGGAAATAAAAATGGAAGATGAAATAAGTGAAGTAATTGATGAGACTGAGAAGATGGATGAGACACTTGCAAATGAGAATATTATTTCACCTTGTGAAGATGAGACGAATCAAATTGATTTGGTCCCTGAAAAAGAATACCTGCAACCTATTTCCACTGAGAATATTCAATTGCAAGAAACAGAATTAGAAGACCCCTTATGCGACCAGAATTTAGAACCGGGCATTGGCGAATCTACTGAACAATCTATACCTATTACAGAAGATAACATCACACCGGGAACTGTTATTGAAGACGTAGGACTGGAAAATAATTTAAATGAATTAATAGAAGACAATAAAAATGTTGTCAATATTCCATTTCTACAAGAACCAGAGGTATTAGTGGATGGAGATGAACCGTTGGAATCTGAAGAAATGTTAGATCAAGCAGAAAACGAAGAATCTTCTGAAACTGTTAAAGAGAATGAAGAATTGATAGAAATCATAGATGAAAGTCCAAAACCAAAAGAAAAAGCAGAAAATCCAATTAAACGATTCTTTAATAATCTATTTAAGAAACGAGACGTGAAAGAAGAAAATGTTGTCGGGATTTCTGAAGAGACCTTACCCGAAGAAGAACTAACTGTACCAAATTCATCTAAAAGCGACGACATTGTTGACGAATGCGAAGTAGTCGAATATATTGACTCAAAGAAAGGTGCTGTTGAAAATGACAGTGACCTTATCCCACCTGAAATCAAAATTCAGGATCCGATATCTACCCTGAATCCTGAACTAGAAAATGCAGAATCAGAAGAATTGGAAGTCGATAACTTTTGGAAAACAGACATACGTGAACCTGTAGAATTGACAATACCCACCACAGAACATGGAATCTCCATGGAAAATCTTACTGTAGAAAATCTGGAGAATGTGAATGATTTCCAAGAAATAACGGAAAATTTAAACGATTCAGAAAGTAATCCAATTAATATCGAAGAATCTTTGTCAGTGGAAAAGGAGGAATTGGTTATAAACGAAGAATTGTTGGAAGATCAAACAAAAAATGAAGGATCTTTTGAAGATGTGGAGGATGAAAAAGTGATCGAAATAATAGAAGAAGAATCAAAGACGGGAGAAAAGAAAGAGAATCCAGTGAAACGTTTCTTCGGTAATCTGTTTAAGAAACGTGAAGCCAAAATTGAGAATGAAGAAAATATTTTGGAAGACCGGGAATACGAAGATGAAGTCACAAATGAGATAGAACATCTTGAGGAAGCTGATATTATAAATTTGAGTGAGGCTGAAGGAAATTTTGATGTTGAGTGTGACGTTCCGTCGGATATTGTACTTGAGGAAGATCAAGCTTTACCAAGTTTCACTCAACCAGTGGAAGTAGGAGAATGTGAAATTAAGGATCCCATTTCTATACAGAATCCTGAAGAATCGGGCGTAACTCCGAGTTCAGAACCAGAGATTTGTGAATCTGTAGAAAATATAATACCAACTACAGATGATGAAATCTCAGCGGAAGACATTAATGCTGAACGTAAAGTAAATATAAGTGATATCCCGAAAATAATGGAGGGCGGAGATACTTCCAGTGACGCCATAGAAACAGTGGATGCAGGAGAAAATGAATTGATTATGACTGGAGAAACTTTAGAAAACCAAAGAGAAAAAGAAATATCTGTTGAAGCTGATATGGATGATGCTGGTGATGTGGTGGATGCTGAAGATGATGTGGTGGATGATGAAGCTGGCGTGGATGATGAAAGTACAGTGATAATCGCAGTAGAAACACCAAATGCAGTTAAAAAGAAAAACGAAAATCCGGTGAGTCGTTTCTTCAATAGACTGTTTAAGAAACCCGAACAAACGGTCAACACCGACGATGAGAAGTTTTGTGATAAACAAGAAAGCGATGTTGAACTGGTGGCTCGGGCGGAAGATAATATTGAAGCTGCGTGTAATGTCATCACAGAAGAAGATCGAGTATTATCGGATGCTGCCGAAACAGTTGAAATCGGTGATGACTACGAAATTAACGAAGCTACTCCTAGTGAAATTGATACACTTGAGAGTGACAACGTTTTTTATTCACATTCGGAAATCGAAACATATCAAGCGCCCACTCAGTTTGTTCTTCAATTACCGGAAGTCGAATCAGAAGATACTAGACTTGTTCAAATATCGGAACCAGGAATTACCGAATCTACAGAAAATAGTACCGTAGAAGATCAGGATAATGGTCGTGAAAATGAAATAAAAGAGTTCGATAGCGATTTAGAAAATATTCCGACAGCGGAAAAAAATGTACCGGTGTTGGGCGAAGAATTTGCAAATGGCCTAACGGGAAAATCTACTGAAGACATTAAAGATAATAACACGGGGGAAGAATTACCCGATGATTTAAATGAACTGCAATGTGAGAATCAACTGACAGAAGCTGAAATTAAGGAATTCTTTCAGGATTGTGTAACATCAGAGAAAATTATCGACACAAACAAAATTGAAGAGAATATTTCCGAACCTCTCGCTAATATGACGAACACATCGGCGATAACAAATTCTGGAACTGAAGAAGTCAGTGTTGAAGCACTGGGAATCCATACTCTGCCGAACGATCATTTTACGGAAGATCAAAAAATCAAAACAGAAATACCCCCGGATGATGTAGAGCCGCCCGAAGAAATTCTTTCTGGAGAAATTATTCCTGAGATTTCTTCGAAACAAGAGTCAGGGGATGAAGAGACGACGATGGGCACAATGGAAGGTACTGAAATTAAAGACGATGAATTAGACGGAAATCAGAACGAAAGTGTCAATATGGGCGAACAACATGGACAGGAAGAAGGCATTTCCCATTTAGAACTCGAACCTCCTGTTGACAACCTTATAGAGGTTCCCAGTGATCCGACTCCAAGTGAAGAACACCCAGAAGACGAATTTAAAGACAAGAAAAAATCGAAACCATGGTATGAGAAAGTGAAAGAATTCTTCAGTTCAAAGAAATCTAAAGATGAACCCGATGATAGCGAAAGTACATTTCGACGATCAGAATCGTACCACACGAAGATGTTGGATTCTGACGTCGGTCCTGAGTCATGTGACTCCCCTCCCTGGTCAGTTATTGTCGATGAAAATGTAGTTTCCACCCTTCCAAGTGACATGATGCGTGAAGAAGAGTCAAATTTTAAAACTCAAACAGTTAACGAAGAGTCTTCAAACCCTTCTGAACTATCTTTCGTCGGTCAGGTTGGTCCAATTGAACCATCTGCCGCGGACTTATCTATGGATTACTGCGCCGAAACTATCGATTCGGCAGAAATATCGGATCAAACGCCAGACGTCAATTTAAATCCAGAAGCGGTTCAAGATGTACAAACGAATGAAGATTTTCCTTTGAGCTGTTCTGAAAAATCAGCGACAAATGATGAGAGTGGTATTCAACCGCCGGATAAAACAATTGAAACTGGTGCTGAAGACGACCCTGAAATGACGGTATCATTACATAAGAGTCAGTCATTGGAGAGTTGTCAATCTGACAAGTTTAACGAAGACGTTGACTCTTTAAATAAAGATCAAACTGTTGAGGATCAAAGTGGTGATCTAGAAGCGATTGCTAACGAAACGGATAAAGCTTCATTGGATGAAGTAAATGATACGACTGTGCAAGAACCGGAAAAGTTGGATGTAAATCCGACAGAACAATACACTCCGGATGATCATCCTCTTCCAGGTAAGACATTTCTATTTATTTATAAAGTTAGGTGTGGGTATATGTTTAGATATTTATATGTACATGATTCAATGCTAAACTTATATACCGATTATTATGACGTTTTTAGCCCAGCTGCTCGGCGTACGGGGTCGTAATATGGGTTGTATTTAGTTTAATTGATTTTCATACAAAAGGAGTAAAAGGTGGTTCAAATTCCAGATACCTTTTTGAAATTTTAACTATTTGACATCTAATAATAAATAATTCCCAAATTTCAGTTTCTTTGCGGGGTGTATTAGAGGGTGTATTAGAGAGGGGATAATATTGGCAACATCTCCCATTTAAAAACCTAAATATTACAAATTGGCATTGAATTTGATGCATAATCATTAGAGACAAATTAAGCAGGATCCCCTTAATTTACATTTCTTAAGACTCCTTAAACTTAAGCCTTAATGTAATGGATTTTGATCAAAATTAGAATAAGGATTCTAGACATAAGGTTTATTATTATTATATTTTGATTTTAATTTTCGTAAGGTGACATAAAATTTGTGCAAAAATGTTTTGTTCGAGGAATTAATTATACACATCCTAAAGCGGGTATTCTTCTAGAATAGAGAGATAGAGAGAGTGTGTGGGGGGGTGTATGTGTGTGTGGGGGGAGAGAGAGATATTATCGAAAGAAAGAGGGTTGATTCGAAACAGGACCCTGGATTTTCTTAGAAAGGCTTTCAGCTTATTTTGCATCAAAAGAAAAGAATACAAAAATTGATATGAAAAAGAAAAAGAAAAATGAAATAGAAAACGGGAAATGTTGTTTTTTCTTTCTCGGTATTTTGGGAGATAAGAAATCCCCAAATAAAGCGATAACATTCGTCATCAGTCACCTGGTTTTCGTATATCGCAAAACAATAAGTTTTGTTACCGAGATAATGTTGAATTGTCACAACATTGTCGGATTGAAAGAATCAAACTGAGAATGGAGTTTGTTTTCTTAGATTATGAACACGTGAAAGGAACTTAAATAAAATGTTTTATTTGCCTCGAGATTTGAGATATCAAAAGGCGAGGGACAGAAACGGGTGACCCGTCGGGTGGTCTCTGCATCACAGCTGAGGGTACATCTGCTTTACATCCTCGGCGTTGAGTAGACATTGACATATTTAGATAGGCCGCGCTCAGGAACTCAAAACCTTTTGCAAGAGATAAAAATTAAATTTTGTTTCTGGGTGGGGCGATGAGGGGTGTCCGCTGAATAACATTTCCCAGTCATTTATTAATTAATGGAAATACATTTTTTCTTCTGTGAATAAGTTTCGAAGGGAGAGGAATCCCACCACTGAGGTAACAGTGGGATATAGAAACAGGTGAAGAAGAAAAAAAGAGGGGCAGGATAAAAATACGATTAGCCATTCCAGAATCAGAAAGGCGGAGTGAAAATACCAAATCTGTCGAGAAAATAATAATGAGAAAACATTTTTTTTATTACGGAATTAATTCTATTGGGAGAATGGCTGGAGTCACGCCCAGTCTCAAACCATCTGGATCTCACTAAATGATTAAACGATACACATTTATCTGGAGAATTCATCTGTACACTTCCGGTTACCAAAACTCAAGTTTATAAAATGGAAACAGGGGAGATGAGATCAGCTCTTTTAGCTTTGACCGCCACCGCCTCTCGGTCATTTAGACTTGTTTATATGGAAGAATAAACGTGTTGTTTATTGGTCTAATTATAACCAAAACCTTCTGTATACGCAGGTGATGATGGTCTCAGCAGCAACACTACAAATCCATGACGTAAAATATTAATATTATTTTGGATTATTCGGATTATTCGAATTACTATCCTCATCTTGATTGTTATGTTCACAACGTTTCGGCCGATGTAACCTCTGACATTCTTCAAGTACCTCTGTTCGAACTCGAGAATCTTCATGGAGGACTCGGGAATCTATGATTGTGCTATCTAGCCCCAATTGACTACTTAACTATTTCAAAAGTCTCTCAAACTCCACGTGATCCCGCTCGACCAATCAGACCTTTTAATATCCCCGAGCCCACATTATATAACACTATTCAGGAAATGGTCCAAATGATTCTGCATTTGTCTATTTAATAAAGTGATCGATGCAATTAACTTTAATTTAAATTATTTCTCTTCTGACTATTGTACCCCATCAGTGCTGATAAGGTTGGGGTAAGGGCTTAGATCTCTATTAAGTGTCGGTAAATGCGCTCTCTTGTCGTGTTCGAATTAAAACCGTAATTCGTATGAATCTTCTCGTGCCGACATTTTGAACCGCTTGATTCTCTCTTGTTGTTATTTGGTTCTCCGATTCGTTTTAGAATCAGGGACTCGCAAGTGAAACCACGTGAGAGTATCTGTAGCAGTTACCTCCTCCTTTCACACATAACTGCACCGGTTGGCCGTTAGGTGTCGCTTATTCACCGACAGGTGGCGCTGAAAAGCGACACCAGAGTTATCTGCCCTTCTGAGTATGAAAACCGGTGTAAACGAAAAATCGCCCTCTTATCCATCAATCAGCCTCGCAGAGACGTCCCCGACGAGGAACCCGGAAAAGCTCTTTCTTCTGCTACCGTCGCCTCACTCGAAGACTACTACCATCTTCACTTGAAGAAACCCCACGGGCAGCCCGGAGAACCATTACACTGTCTCACTCTCTGCTACCTATACCAAACGGTAGAGGTAACCCTCTGCTCAATAAACCCCTTTTTGTTGCCTGTTACTCAGTTGTTCGTTCAATTCATTTCGTGCGATAAATGTAAGGAAGGGACAAACACCCCCTTCAATTACATATCCACTCCACTCCACCAGCTGCATTGTTCATTTACGCTGATGGTTTCCCCGTATTTAAATATTAGCAGAGATAACCGGCGTTGCTCGTCTATTATACAAAAGTAATGCCAGTGATGAATAAATAAAATTAGAATCTACTTCTTATCATTAGAAAGCTTTACGGGAAACTATAATCAATTCTCACCCGTCCAGTAATGCACTAAATTCAAGATAAATTATTTCAAATTTATTTATTTCAAAATGTATTCTATTAAAACATAACATCAGCAATCGATACAAATTCAGAACTAAAATAATTTCTTTTTTGTCTTCCTTAAATTCGAATGTTTGTTTCTAATATTATAATAATTGCAAAGATCTTCGCTAGCATAAAGTTTAAAGATATAATTCATTCGACAAAATGTGTCTCTGAAGTTATATATATATATATATATATATATATATATATATATATATATATATATATATATATATATATATAGTACATGTATTGCATTAGTTTCTATAGATGTAAATCCGTTGAAACTCCAGTGTTTATATATATATATATATATATATATATATATATATATATATATATATATATATATATATATATACATATATATATATATATATATATATATATATATATATATATATATATATATATATATATATATATATAATCCTGTGTACGTTCTGATGACGGTCGATGTTGAAAATAATTTTTGTGTGATTTTGTATAACTAAAATTAAATATCGTCTGGAAACAGCTGGAAACAACATGGGTACTATTGTCCATACTCTTTATTTGGAAAATAATTTTTAAATAACTTTTAAAAATGTAAAACTTTATATATATATATATATATATATATATATATATACATTATTATTATTATTATTATTATTATTATTATTATTATTATTATTATTATTATTATTATTAAAAAAGGTTCTTTCCCTGCGACTTTTTCCTGTATATTTCAATCACTCTAAATGCATTCTAAAGTATTCCTTAGTTTTGGGATTGAGCTCTGTTTGAAAAATATCCATTTTAATTGCTCTAATTGGCTTTAATTTGCAATTAACTAACCAAGTGACCTATATCTTACTACGGTTATATCTATCACTTTCACGCTCTCTAACTTTTCCTTGTTTGAGCCCGCTCTTATTTTATATAGTCCGTATCACCATCGCTTCCGTTACTCTCTCTCTCTCTCTCTCTCTCTCTCTCTCTCTCTCTCTCTCTCTCTCTCTCTCTCTCTCTCTCTCTGTGTTGATTCACAGTCGAAGGTAATAAAGTAGGGAAAGAATAAAAAGATGTAAAAAGTCCATTATGAACAAAACGAAATAATACCATATACATTATAGCAACGCGATTTAACCCGTAGCCGAAAGGGTAATAGGGAAGCGAGACGTGGAGAGAGGTAACGAGCAGAAAGTGACTAATTTGGGTTTTTCATCTTTCTATTTTTATATTTAACTGGCTTTGCAAACTCATTTTTCCTGTATCAAAAATCTAATCCTAGCTCAATTAGTGAGCCAACGAGTCACATTTTTTGTGTGCATTTGAGTGTTTTCTTCATCTAAATATTGCATTTGAGACTTTTAACCGACACACATACGGTCAAAAAGACGAATTTTCATTATTAATTTATAGAGTATTGTTGTTAAATATTTACTTGTTCCGTACTTAAATCAGACACAACAGTAACTTTTTCTTCTTTTTTTAACGCAGTTATGGATGAAGAAGCGACGGATGAATCTTATGAAAATGCCTTACGTCTTGTCTTCGCCTTTCTTGACCATAAAACGCTTGGTGTGGCGTCACAAGTATGCAAACAATGGCAAAAGGTCAGTTCCGACCCGTCGTTATCGGAACACGTCAGGTTTAGCAATGCAAGGATGTCACCCAGCGTAAGTAACACAAAAATGCCTTCGTCTGTTCAAGTTTTATTGTTCTTGTTCAAGTTTTATTGTTCTTGTTCAAGTTTTATTGTTCTTGTTCAAGTTTTGAAATGTTTCACGATATTTCCTCCATTGTTGTCTTTTTTATAATAAAAAGAAAACGGACCAAAATTATGAGTAACTAAAAGCAAAGTAAACTTTCATCAGTAAATGTTCAACTCTCACCTGTTAATCAGCACGTGGTTTCAATTTCAACTTTCGTCTACGCTATTCTCATGAATGTCAAATTTAATCATTAAAACTCGCTTGGCGACCAACTTCCTATTTTCGTCCATACCAAGGCAATTCAATATATTACATGTTTATATTTAAAGATTTTTGTTTATAATAAGTTGTATAACTCATCACTCCGATATAGCTTTTCCGGAACAGATAGATATTTCCCTTGAAAGGTATTCAATTTATCTCCCTGAATTATACTGACAACAAGTGATAATGAACTCTTTGATTTTGAAATACAAAAAGACTTGCACATATGTAGTGCGATATTCAAAATCTAGGCTTTATCCCTTTCTTGGCTGGGCTTTGATGCCGTCAGGTGTGTCCGCCTGACTCTCTGTTCTTACATGTTTTTAAACCGCTGACGCCTTGTCGTCAGACCTCGCTTCTCGGCAGTTAAGATGTGACTTCTAGACAGCTAGCTATTTCAGCATGGCACTTTTCTACTGGTTGCAGAATTCTTATCGGGAATAATTCCCAAAGTCGTATTTACATGCATTCTACATAAGGTGTTTACTGTGGCAATACATGCATTTTGATTGTGTTCAGGGCATTTACGTAGAATTACCTTTAGTAATTACATCTATCAATGTACACCCACTTTTATGCATCATGCTGTAGTATGCCCCTCTTACGTTTGTAACCTTCTATGTGAGAAAATAAATTTCACACATATATATGTGTGTGTATACATATATATATGCACACACGCATATGTGTGTGTAAATGCAACTGTCTCTTTATTATGACCGTTTTTTGTTCATCATTGTATTTTCTCCTTTATGTTCCAACCTCATGGCATTCAGAATAAAACAATATAATCAATACGGCGACTTCGTGTTGGAGAAGGGGCTCCAACACGTGCGTCGCTATAAAATAGAACATCAAATATTCTTATTTTACAATGTCAACGACGAGATAAATTATTTTTTAAACTTCATCTTCTGTTTCATATTGTTATTATTTAAAAAATTCAATTATTTGCAACGATTTTTAACAAAATGCATTTTATTCGTCTAACCCCATAACATGGGGGTACAATTTTAATTAATGTATATACATGAATAATTTCTTCATTCTCAAAATTGTTACATGTTAATGATCTCATGAAATATATAAGTTTACTCTGATTATCAATTATATTTAACCTCTAACGATACTCCTCTGATAAATGTTAGTGGGAAGACAATTTGCGAAAAATGGACCTCGGGCTTTTATTATCTGTTATACAAGGTTTTGCCCATCAATATTGATTCAAAGGTGAAAATGTTATGCATCTGTTGTTCATCTGCTGTTCATCTGTTGTTTATCTGTTGTTCATCTGTTGTTCATCTGTTGTTCATCTTCTGTTCATCTATTGCTCATCTGTTGCTCATTAGCTGTTCATCTGCTGTTAATCTGTTGCTCATCTGTTGCTCATCTGTTGTTCATCTGCTGTTCATCTGTTGTTCATCTGTTGTTCATCTTCTGTTCATCTGTTGCTCATTAGCTGTTCATCTGCTGTTAATCTGTTGCTCATCTGTTGTTCATCTGCTGTTCATCTGTTGTTCATCTGTTGTTCATCTGTTGTTCATCTTCTGTTCATCTGTTGCTCATTAGCTGTTCATCTGCTGTTAATCTGTTGCTCATCTGTTGTTCATCTGTTGCTCATCTGCTGTTCATCTGTTGTTCATCTGATGTTCATCTGTTGTTCATCTGATGTTCATCTGTTGTTCATCTGTTGCTCATCTGTTTTTCATCTGCTGTGCATCTGTTGTTTATCTGCTGTTCATCTGCTGTTCATCTGTTGTTCATCTGTTGTTCATCTGTTGTACATCTGTTGTTCATCTTCTGTTCATCTGTTGTTCATCTGCTCTTCATCTGTTGTTCATCTGTTGTTCATCTGTTGTACATCTGTTGTTCATCTTCTGTTCATCTGTTGCTCATTAGCTGTTCATCTGCTGTTAATCTGTTGCTCATCTGTTGCTCATCTGTTGTTCATCTGTTGTTCATCTGTTGTACATCTGTTGTTCATCTTCTGTTCATCTGTTGCTCATTAGCTGTTCATCTGCTGTTAATCTGTTGCTCATCTGTTGTTCATCTGCTGTTCATCTGTTGTTCATCTGTTGTTCATCTGTTGTTCATCTCCTGTTCATCTGTTGCTCATTAGCTGTTCATATGCTGTTAATCTGTTGCTCATCTGTTGTTCATCTGTTGCTCATCTGCTGTTCATCTGTTGTTCATCTGATGTTCATCTGTTGTTCATCTGATGTTCATCTGTTGTTCATCTGTTGCTCATCTGTTTTTCATCTGCTGTGCATCTGTTGTTCATCTGCTGTTCATCTGCTGTTCATCTGTTGTTCATCTGTTGTTCATCTGTTGTACATCTGTTGTTCATCTTCTGTTCATCTGTTGTTCATCTGCTCTTCATATGTTGTTCATCTGTCTTTCCATCTTTTATAGTTTTTGGAAGGATTTTCAGACCGATGTTCACAGATGAAAACCCTTAAACTTGAAAGTAAGCAAGAGTTTGTTTCTAATTTTTTGCTGGTTTGTTTTTTACTAATTAGTAATTAATCACCGCTTATCAAGGCCAAAGGCCACTCGAAGACACGAGTTAATGAGATGGATGGATTGTCAGTTGAATGATGAAGAATGTTATGAGAGGATTGAAAATAATGAATTGAATGAACAAAATCTTATTACTTATGGTGGTTTATGACAAGTATTTCTTGACATTGAATTTGAAGATGGCCATGATGTAGCCTGCAGAGAAGCGGCCCCGTAGTAATGTGCTACACAGATGGGAATGGGTTTTTTTGGGGGGGCGGGGGATTTGTTCCGTGGAAATTTCGTTTGATGCTACGCACATGGGAAAAGAAAGGAAAGTTTTTTGCAGTTGCGATTAAAGGCGAGTTCTTGCTCTGAATGTCTTACAGGGGGGACCAGAGATTTAAGCTCAGTCGGGCATCTTTCATGGAAATAACGATATAGTATAGAAATACAAGCAACGTCTCTTCTGTGATAAAAGCTTTGTAAAAAAACAACATTTTTATAGTATAAAACTTTATGACATTTTTTTTTTTTTTTTTTAATTCTTATTTTGTTTGAAACTTATAAGAAAAGATACATAAGTTAACTGAAGTCAATTAATTCAGTCTTCAGTCGTTGTGAGCAGGTTTTGAAAATCCCCCAAACAAAATAACTTTTGTTTATCAAAAAACGGAAAAGTCTAGGATTTGTTAATTTTAATTTGGGGAGTAATTGTAACAAATGGGCACCCAGATGATTTCAGTTCTTATGGCGTCAGTTCCGATTATTGATAGAGAATCCCTAATCAGTTCCGAAAATGACAGAAGCAGTTTACGATTTGAAAGCCGCAAAAAAATGTACAAAGGCACACGACACTGTGCATGCGAAAGGTTATGTTAGAGTTATAAAAATTTATCCCCTAAAAAAATATATAAAATTGAAAAACTTCCTTAAAAAAAAGAAAAGGTAGCTTTCAAATTGTAAACGGCTTCGGCAATTGTCGGGACTAACTCGGGATTCTCCGTCAATCATCAAAATTAACTCCATAAGAACTGAAATCTTTGGGATGCTCATTCCTTACAAGTACAATTTTTTTACTGAGACATTTTTTTCAAATTGAACAAATTATATTTCGACATTTTATTATGAAGATCAAGCAGTTTTTAAATAAAATCTATATAATAATGTTATCAAACCAGATAGCGTCTGTGTGTGTGTGTGTGTTAAAGTTTATATGTGAATCTTGAAAATTAAAACCTATGTTAAAAATTATATTTCATTAATTTAATGACCAACCCACACCACAAAATCAAAATCAATTTAACTTTTTTTAAAGTCCTAAAAATAATTTGGTAAACATAACAATCAGTATGCACTTGGCTCTTAACTTATCTATGTATAAAATTAGGCATGTTTATGCGTTTATATATCTGCGTGTATAGTATTTACTCCTAAACTAAGTAACCGATCATTATTAATTTTGGAACGCAGCTGCTAGGCGTAAGAGGTTCATATGTGGGCTATATTTAGTTTAATTTAGTTTTATGCAAAGGGGGTAAAAAGGGGTTGGAAGCCCTTCGTCAAAATTCAGATACGTCCGATTTTTGTAAAATTGTGAAAATATATATTAGATATCAATTAAAAAAGTATTCTCCAAAATTCCGTTTCTTTGTGGTATTTTAAAGTGGTTTGGGGGTGGCATGATATGGGTACAACCTCCCATTTAAAAATTCAGATATTCAGATAGTTTACATTTTCATTGAATTTGATCCATAGTCATTAGATAGCAATACCTTAATTATAAATATAAATTAATATTAAATTAAATATAAAAATTAAATATTAAAATTAAATATTAAATATTATAATTATATTATATTATATATATTATATATTATATTATATTTATAATATAATATACTTGATATATATAATATGATATATAATTATGATGATATAATTATGATGATATAATTATGATGATATATACTTGATATATATCCCATACTTGATATATATCCCATATTTGATATATATATATATATATATATATATATATATATATATATATATATATATATATATATATATATTATATATATATATATAATTAGATTAAATTAGATTTTATAATTATATTATATTATATAATTATATTATAATTATAAAATTAAATAAAATTAATAAATAAACTATCATTAGATAGCAATAAAGCCATATTCCTTGAATCCCTAAGGTTAAGCCTTAAGTTCTAGACATTTTCTAGAATCACAATCATGTAATGAATTTTGATCAAAATTGAATTACGGATTCTTAACGTAATGTTTAGGTTCATTATATCTTGATTTTGATCTTTATACGGAGACGTAAATGTTGTGCAACACTTTTTCGTTCGGAGAATTAATTTTACCCGTCTAGTCTAAATGAATAAATGAGAAAGTTTTTTTTTCATTCATCACGTCTATATTACCATGAAAACTGGTTAGTGTTATTTAAATTAATAATACAACATTTTATTTATCCTGGGGAGGTTAGGCACAAGGGCAGTTGTATCTTACTCCCAAAAGGTAAGATGTGACCCAAGGTCGGGTCGGGAAAGTGGGACTTGAAAAGCCAGCGCCCGAGAAGGTGAGCACTCTGGCCATTAAAAATTGCCTGGGCACCCCCGTCGGCATTCCCCGGTAGGGGCGCCTCAGGCAGTAAGCAATAAACTTACTCCTCCCTAAAGAGGGGAGGCAAAGCCTGGGAGGGTGGACCCATTAGAACTGGACAGGACAGACCCATAGACCGGCGTAAATCAAGCCCCGAAGGCCAAGACAATACCAGTTTATGGGGTGTAGTATCCATCGGAACAAAGGCCGATCAATGATACGACATTTTATTTACCTCCCCAGGAGGTTAGGCACAAGGCCAGGTTTATCTTACTCCCACAAGGTAAGATGTGACCCAAGCTCGGGTCGGAAAGTGGGGTTTTAAAAAGCCAGCGCCCGAGAAGGTGAGCACTCTGGCCATTAAAAAATTGCCTGGGCAGCCCCGTCGGCATTCCCCGGTAGGGGCGCCTCAGGCAGTAAGCAATAAACTTACTCCTCCCCAAAGAGAGGAGGCAAAGCCTGGGAGGGTGGACCTCCTAGAACTGCACAGGACAGACCCATAGACCGGCGTAAATCAAGCCCCGAAGGCCAAGACGATACCAGTTTATGGCGCGTATCAAT
Source organism: Sepiola atlantica (assembly GCA_963556195.1). Classification (NCBI taxonomy): domain Eukaryota; kingdom Metazoa; phylum Mollusca; class Cephalopoda; order Sepiida; family Sepiolidae; genus Sepiola; species Sepiola atlantica. Next base: position 153,484,364 of record OY744523.1, read on the forward strand.
CGATGATACGACATAACATTTTCAAATACTGCATATATAGTACAGACGAACTATCAAAAGACACTTATTTGGATGCCTAATTTGCATAACTAATAATTTATAATTAATTCATGTTTGATGTTATTCATTTGTAATTTCATTGTCCTATTTTGTCTAGATATATGTAATACTTCGTCGATATTAACAGTAATTAATTAAAGTGATTTAATTTTTAAAAATGTATAACTTACTAAACACCTTTTTTAATTAAACTAACATCGCTCGCTAGAATTCTTACTGACAAGCTTAAAAGGGCTGACTGGCTAGCTAGCTGGCTGTCTTGTTCGCTCTCTCTCTCTCTCTCTCTCTCTCTCTCTCTCTCTCTCTCTCTCCCTTCCTCTCTATCTATCTATCTATCTCACCCTTCCTCTCGCCCGTTAACGACGCCGTATTTTTTATATTGTTTTTAAATTCAATAATTATTTTGATCCCAGACAAAACCTTTTGCATTTCTATTTAAACATTCCTTTCCCAACTTTAGAAGGCATGGCTTGATTTTCAACAACTTAATTATAAGTTAAAAAGCCCCTCCCCACACACACGCACCATCGCTCAAGAGAATTGATTTTTTCTTTCTTTTGATTTGGAAAGATAAATAAACTTGTATCAACATTATCAAACTGTTAATGTTTATCTATTTATATGAATAAATACGAAAGTTTTAGTCTTGTGTTTACAGGAAACTTATGAATTAAATGTTTATTATTTAAAATTTTCGTTTCAAGTATTTCAAGTAGCGAACTTTTCTATTCATAAATTTAAGAGTTACAGAAAAATCGAAAGTAAAATTCATTGTTTGAAGTTACATAACAAACTTTTCAGATGATTACACATTTATTTGGATTTCACTTTTATAATTAGCTTTTTTCTCGTTTCTTTATCTCCACAAATGAACCTTACTACTCGACTTTTGCCCATAAATCTTCATTTTCACCCAAAATGGCAGTTTAAATGCTTCAAAATAATTTTGAGGTGTTTTTCATCTGCGGCGGACATTATTATTTGCCTTTTTCCCATAATAACATGGGATTTCATTTACAATTAAATAATCTTAAAACATCTCTCAAAATATTAAATGCAAATAAAGTAGAAGTTTAATATTACATTCCTAAAATATAAGCTTAAGATTAACCCCCTAAAATGACAAAAACAAAAAATAATTCTGTTTATCTGTCGATATTATTGCAATACCGATTTTTCTAACGACATATATTATTTATAATTAAATTACATTTCCAAAACTCAAATATTTTCTTGCAAGAACTTAAGAGAAATGGCAAAATAGCGAGTGGAGAATAAGCTAAACAATGCCGAGTATATACACATTTACTTCTCGTGTGCAGTTTAAAATGGAGAATTATATCCCTAATTTTGATTTTACTGTAGCGGTTTACCTTTTGAGATACAAAATAAAAGTGCCTAAAAGCGTGTGTGCGTATATGGATCAGCGCAGACTTCCGGTTGGATTAATAAATGCCTATTATATTTTTCAGCCAATCAGAAGAATCTGTGTGAAATAATCAAGTTATTATGTGGTATCCACTTCAGAGACTCTCGAGCGTATATAAAGGCAGAAAATGTAATTGGTCCTCATTTGAGTAGGGAAGATCTTACTCACAGCTGGTCTGTCCTGTGAATATTTCATAGCACGCAATTGTCGACTAAATCTTTCTCGCTAGCTCAGCTAATTGCCTCCTTTCTTCTATTGTCCTCCTTGTATTTGAGTTTCTTTGTATAGAGTTCACACCTGATTGAATATTCGAACACGTGTTTGCCCATCCTCAGCGACGCTACTGAAAACTCACTCATCCTAGCATCTTTTGTATTCACCAAATCTTTTATTGCCTTTCAGATGCACCTTGAATTTTTTTGTTTTGCCAAGTCACTTATCCTCAGAACAAGTATTCTTTAGTTTTCAACCTTTGTAAGTCACCTGTCTTGATATATATAAAATACTCTTTTGTGAACATGCGCTTTTCTTACCCCGTATGTCTGTGAATTTTACGTATAACATTTTTCCTCTCTCTTTCTCTCTCTTTCTTTCTCTTTCGCAAACACACACACACGTACACACACACGTCCTTGAAATGTCAAACGGTCAGAGTACATTGTTTCGATTAAAAATCAATTCCATGGTGTGTTTTAGGTCTTTCTTAAACGTTTACATTACTTATCGAAAAGATTAAAACAGCATTACGTAAACAACAAATAATTGTATTTTTAGAAAATTTTGCTTTCAAACTTACATTTTAAAAAATTAAGAATATATCGAAAAAAAGAATAAAATAGAATAGTTTAACAAAAAAGTTAAATAAAATTAAAGTAAAATCACTCCCGTGCAACGCCGGGTAGCTGCAGCTATTACGCAATATTTTTGTTATTCCAATCATCAAATATCAGATAATTATACATTTCAGATATTTTCAACTATTTTTCCCCGTCTAGAATATAATTGTTCATCAGCAAATCAAAATTCACAAAACAAAATTCACAAAACAAAATTCCAATGTTTCCCTCCTTTTTGATTTGTTTGATGAGAGATATCTGTTAGTTTGTAGCAGTTACCTCCTCAGAAAAATATTATAGTTCTCTGGGCTTCCCGTGGGTTTTCTTCAAGTGAAGATGGTAATAGTCTTTAAGTGAGACGACGGTAGCAGGAGAAAAGGCTTTTCCGGGTTCCTCGTCGGTGTTCTCGGCGATGCGTCCAAGCTGTGCCGAGGGGTCGTCTCTGCGAGGCGGATTGACTGAATAAGAGAGTTATTTTTGTGTTTACATCGGCTTTTATACCAAGAAGGGCAGATAACTCTGGTATCGCTTTTCAGCGCCCCATGTCGGTGAATAAGCGACACCTAACGGCCAGCCGGTGCAGTTATGTGTGAAAGGAGGATAACTGCTACAAGTTTATGTTTCCGCAAATTACTTTTCGACTATAAAACGTACAACTTCAAATTCGACACAAAGAATCCCCTACCTATGCAGATTATAACATGAATCCTTTTTATACAATGGTCCATGAACTACAACACATCACGCCCACTACTTTATCCCGTAGTTAAATTACAAAGAATAATGTAAATCTCAAAATTGTAAAAACCTTTTAATAATTTTAAGCTCATTTAATGGGGCTTTACTGTCACCAAACTAAAACATTCCTAACTTCTAAGAGTCAGTTGTTAAAGCTATAGCTTCTATAAATTTCCAAATAGAAGTATCTTTATTGCGTTGAAGTGTTTGGGGTCTGAATAAAAGTTCTTGGATGGTTCAAGAATCTCCGTGTATTGTGAACTCGTCATTGGATGAGTATCTCAGTTCGACAACAATAAATACAAACCAAAAGCAAAAAACATAGAGGTCACGAAAAATACGTTAAATATCAAATATGTTAATATAAACGCATGGTAATAAAAACAAAAGTGTATGAATCAATATGGAAGCCGAACAAACGGAAAGTTCTTTTGTTCACATTCCTGGTGTGAATATAAATCGATTCCAAAAGTCTCGTATAGAAATCGAATTTGATCTCTTTTAGAATTATGAAACAGTCCTATGTATGTCGTAAAATAGAGAGTGTTGTTTATAAATATGTTATAGCTTAGTTAACTACATTATCAAAGGAATAAGATAACTGCGTGTCAGTTCGTAGACGTATCTTGGTGGTATCAACTAGCGGTAGTACTTAGCTTCCCTCGAATGTACATAGAAAAATAAAATATCAGTAAACCGGATAATTTTATAATAAATAATTAATTCGGATGGTTCAGGAGTAAAATGTGCGATTGTCTCTCACCGTGAACGAAAAACCGAAGAAAATGGCAATTTCCTCCTTTTTTAAAAAAAAAAAGATGCAATTTGACGAAACTTTCCACATGGATAAATAAATAAAAGAGTGATAATTCTGTTAACTTTTCTATCAAAGAATTCCCCGTAACAACGACCTGCACGCAAGTGTTTGTTTCCGCTTGAGAGTTTCGCTTTCCTATACAAGTTTTTCCTTTAAAGGTTTTCGTAATTTAAAACCAGGCTAAAACGTCCGCATGTGAGAAAAATAAGTTAGTTGGCTTACGTGTGTTGGGGTTGCCGGAGATCAGAGAAGGGCCGGGTTCTTTTGGCTTGATCAAGTCGAAAGTGAAGAATGATTTTAATTCTGTACTTATAGCTACACCGGACGATAGTAATTTGCATATCAGTGATTACTGATTATTTAACAGCTTTTTTCTTTCTTCTGAGGCAGTCAGTTGTTGTACGTTTTGGCGACAACTACACTACGTGAGTGTTCCTCCTTTTTTTGTTACGCTATTAAGAGTTCTTGCGAAGCTTTTCTTTTTTTTTTGGTACTTGACTCCTGACAGAGTGGAGTCGCGATTTAGCAATATTTCGCAACGTTTTGCACCGACTCTACTCTGATCTACAAGCTACCCTTTGGCGTCGAAGTATTTTCAACACATGAAGCTGCTGATTCCGAATATGCTCGGGATCAACCAGTAGGATTCACTCCTAAACCAGTTAACCAATCACTAGGAATTTTAAAACACGTTTGTTAGCTAAATATAGCTTAGATTTAAACCCTTACGGTTTAAATCTAAGCTATATTTAGCTAAATTTAGTATCATGCAGAGGCGGTAAAAAGTAGGTAGAAGCCCTTCGTAAAAATTTACATACCTTAGATTTTCATGAAATTTTAACAATAAATATGAAATATTAATTAATGAAATTTCCCAGAATTTCAGTTTCTTTGGAATATTTTAAAGAAGTTTTAGGAAGCATAATATGGATATAATCTCTCATTTGAAAATTGAAATGTGTCAGATTTGATTCATAGTCATTAGACACCAATTAAGAAAGAT